>JAMWYP010000280.1:0-569053 GCA_025563575.1 Acacia pycnantha
AGAAACAAATACCCACTTCCCAAGATCGACGATCTACCCAAATATCTAATTTCTACGTCTTAGATCAACTTACACTCAGAACACCACCAACTGCAAATCAAAACTAGCTTTGTTCTGAAGATAGCTTTCAGGACTTAATATACGGGCATTTTGAATCTCTTGTGATATCCTTCAAACTAACAAATGCACCTACTTTGTTCATAGAGTACTTAAACAACATTTTCTCTCAAACACATAGGTAGGTTAATAGAGGTGTTGATTAACGACGTCCTCATCTGTTCAGAAATAAGAAGAGAAACACAAAGAACAATGACAATCAGTAGTGAGTGTACTAAAGAAAGACGCAACTCTCTACTAAATTAAGTAAATGTGAGTGTTGGCTGCCAAAAAAAAACTTTACGGGCCATGTTCTATCACACAACGGTGTTGTTGTTAAAGTTCAGCAAAATGGGAGCAGTTCTGGACTAGAAAGAGCCAGAAATAGTGATATAGATATGTAGTTTTTGGGCCTAGCGGGATAGTACCGCGGATTCATGTAGAATTTCTCGTAACTTGCCTTACCATTGACAAAGCTCACGAGTAAAAATCAAATCATTTGTGTGGAACAAGGACTGTGAGACGAGCTTCCATAGATTGAGCGAGAAGTTGGTCACAGTACCAAGAATTGGTTATCCCAGATCCAAGTAGATTTTATATAGTCTGTAGTGGTACCAGTAGGTATGGATTGGGATATGTCTGGCTGCAGCAGGACAGCGTGATGACTTACACCTCTCGTCTGTTAAAGCCTCTCAAGTCGAATTGATCTACACATGACCTAGAGTTTGTGATTATCATGTTTGCTTTGAGAATATGGAGGCAATACCTCTACGGTGTGACCATAGAATCGTACTGCTACCACAAGTGCTTGAAAAACCTTTTAGGAACTCGGTAATATATAGCATCGCTAGATGGAGTTACTATAAGACTTCGATTTAGAAAGTAAGTATCATCCGGATAAAGTAAAACATCGTGTAGGTACTTTCCATAGAAAACTAGTACTAGTGGCTCACATGATGATTCAAGAACAAAGGATGCTTGAGTATTATGGAGACTTAATCCTGTCAAAACAAATTCCCCAAAAAACTATAAATACACCCGATGAAGCCTATCTTTCGAATTTTCTTGTTAAAACAATCGAGATGGCACCATTTGAAGCCTTGTACAGGCAAAAGTATAAATCGCTTATATGCTCAATGGAACTACTACAGCGAAAATTTTCTTAGGCAAGATATGATTGATCACGTTTCTAAAATATTTTATACAAGTCTCAGAAAATCGTAAGAATCCTTTTCTTTTGATTGTCGTGATGATATAAGACTTATTTAGTTCGGATTTTGTCATCATTATGAATAATTGGAAGTTATGATAAAACAGTCGAATGGCGTATCGAGATGTTGGTGTGAGAATGGATCAAATTCTTACCCAGTTAGTTTTACTCCCAAACTTTAATGAATTTCACAACATTTTCTATATTTCTCATTTGAAGAAATATCATCTAGGCAAGTGATCATTGGATAGAGTACGAAGTAGTCAAAGTACGAAATGACAATACCTTCATCATAAAAAAAAAAAACAGAATGAATTCTCGTTTTCAAGAGAAGTATCTCAGAGATAGGAGTATCCCAGTTGTAAATTTGTTTAGAGGGGTTGTCTCAGAATGAGACAATTTGGGGAAAACGATAGTAGATATATTTTGAAATTATAGACTAGAAGTCTAGTTAGGATAGAGCAAATTTCGAGGGCGAAATTTTATTTAACGGGGGAAGAAATGTAATGCCATAAAAATCTCACTTATTATAAGTATCATATTTTAGCAAATAATACCTATTAGAAATAGGTGAATATGTGGTCTCAAATGTTGTAGTGAATTTAATTTAATCATAAGAGGCAATTTTCCCTAGAATTAGAAGAACCAAAAGCTAAATTTTCTAAATCAGGGATCATAAAATATCCTAAGATTATCATAATTAAGTATAATCTTAATTATGTCATAAAAGGTAATTAAATATCATCAAAATACCTAAATCAATTAGAGAAAATTAGCAACAACTATTAGGCAATAAAATTTGCAATAAAAATTATATCTATGTTAATTTTCGAAAATTAAATAATGATTTATTTAATAAGGGAACATAAGTTGCCCTATGATTATTAAAATAATGCATGGTGCATAAATGACCAAAGTAAACCCAAAAGTTGTGAGAAAATAATTAATCCAATTAAAGAAAATTGCCAACAATTAGTAGATAATTAAATCTTCATTTATTAAATTAATTCCAAGAACTTTCATGATTAGTTGAATAACATGTTTTAAAGGCACAAATAGGGATGTATGACCCTAATTAAAGACCAATGGCTAATGAAGGGCCAAGATTAGCATAAAGATAATTGTTAATTAATTAGGCATGATTAAGAAATGTATAAGATTAACTTCATAAAATCCCTAAAGCCTAATTGATCAACAAAGGATATGTTAAAGATTACTAAGCATAAGATTAAGACATTAATCAAACTTGTTAATTAACTTTGACAAGTCAAACTAAAATCAAAGGCTAGGATTAAACCTCATAAAGCAAGATCCAAAGGCTTAAAATAATTCTATCATTTAAAAAGTCTTAATCCAAGTAATTATCTAAGAGCCAATGAGAGTTTTCTTCTAAGTAATATAAGATTAATTAAAAAAAAAATTGAAAAGCAAAAAGGGGGGAGGGGGGACGGTTCGGAGAGAGAGTGTGTGTATGAGAGAGAGAGAGTTGTGAGTGTGTGTGTTGTGAGTGTAGTGTAGGAGAGAGGAAAGGTGAATTGTGTGGTGTGTGAGAGTTGAGGTGTGTGAGGGTGTGAGTCAAGTATTTTGGAGAGAGAAAGAGTGCAGATATTTTGAGAGCCATTGAGATTAATTCAAGACTCAAGTAAATGAGAACCGATAGAAAATAAATTGTAGATTGAAATATGTTAACCATAGATCAAATATAAGGACTTTTTATGAAGAAGCATATTTTAGCTTGAAGCGGGTTATCTCAAAGTCATTTCCTTAACCTTTGGGATTAATCGAAAATGACTAAAAGGCTAGTAAAAATCCCTAATTGGACCATAATTCTTGTTATTTGAAGTACTTCTCAAGAGACTGCATGAATTTCAAAATTCATCTCTAAAAAATATTTGTGACTTATAAGCACATGCAATTAGAACATTAAGTAGGGGAATTAATAGTTAAAAGGGAAATCCAAAAGAGATAAGATTCATTAATGAAATGGAAGAGATAAGGGAGAGAGAGGGAGAGGGACGTTTGAGATGAGTGAAGGGTGAGGAAATGATTTCAAAAATGACCTAGATCTAAGGATGAGATTTGAGTAGAAAGTTCCATAGAACTACCAAAATGCCATACATTTTCCTATAAATAGGCCTTTCATTCATTTGGAATTCTCACACCCGAGTGCATAGGCACACTACTACAAAAATGCTAAACAACGACCTAAATAAGACCCAATTAACGACCCTTTTACGAGGACGTCTTGGAGGGTAGAGGAAAATATCCAAAATGGCGACTGATCCAAAATGAGGTCGTCTTATTAAGCGACGATTTAGATCGGAGTCGCCTTAATAAGGCGACGATTACAAATCAGTCGCCTTATATAGTAAATAAGGCGACACGATTTCAAATCGAGTCGCCTTAAAAGATAGAGTTCGCCTTAAAGGCGACACTGAATAGAATATCGGGTCGCCTTAATTTCAACAAGGCGACACGATTTTTAAATCAGTCGCCTTTGTTGAAATTAAGCGACGATATTCTATTCAGTCGCCTTATCGTAACAAAGGCGACTGGTTTAAAAATCGGGTCGCATTTGTTGAAATTTTTTTTTTTAAAAGTAAACTACAAAATATGAACATCTACCAAGTTTTTAATTTGCATCAGCCAGAAACCACCAAGCAACACAATCACACTAACACAATACATAAACAGAATATATATATAACACCAAAATTGCATATTTTGTACAGACAACACCAAATAGATACAAATGAACAGTAGCAAATTAAAGAATCACTAACACAATAACATATTAATCATTCTCACTACTAACTAGGCGCTATGTGTTGAAGAAGATATCTAGATATCATGTCTCGAACCGAATTGATCTCATCCTGCGAGTACGGATCCTTAGTACCCAAAAACTGTAAATTGGGGAAACAAGGTATAAGATAAACCAATTAAGTGAAGGAAATAATTAACAACTCAAGTACAACAACAAAAATTAAATAAACTTGAGAATCACGGAGAGCGATTACGTACGTTTTGAAAACCTTGAGTACGTCCATTGTTAACGATGGATTGCATCCAACTCATAACATAATAACCGCACTCGGTGCTCCACAGTTGTTGATGGCACTATAAATCAAAGGCAAATTGTTAAAAACGAATAAAGGCATATCTAAAGCTCTTGTGTCAATGAAATAACTTGAATTGAAACTACTCACCGTCGGTTTAAACCACTTCGGTCCACCTGCTCTTTTGCATTGATAAAGTGTCTATACGTCTTGAGGCCACTATCATTAAAATGGAAATTAACGAGACATGTTAAACCATTCATTTAAAAGAAGAATCGATGATTCGAAAAAAAATTTACTTACTCGGCAAACATGTTTTTGATATCCTCGGTAGGATTGCCATTTCTTGAATCGAACCAATAACATGAGTTCTTGCTCGGACAAACAACACACAGCGTCAATGACCACTACAACATATACGTATTAATATTAAATTAAGATAAGACCGCAATTTTGACACAAAAATCTTATAAGACAAAACAAAAGTACGCACCTTTCATGTATTGGCGCTAGATAACAAGACGACCCTCCGTCGCCCATTGTTAGACCAACATAAATTGACCTCTGGGTAGCGTCTTTGCGAGCCGAAGCCGTGCATCCGGGACATAAGTATCCATACGAACTCGCTCGCGGTGTGCGGTGCATAATTCACGCGAGACACTATGAAATGAAATGATAAATGTTATTGAAGATCTTAAACAAAAAAGAGTACTAACATAATTAAAGGGTTAAACAAACTTACGGGATTGCAAGTTGAAGAAAGCGTATATCTAAACAATCCATCGTCAAAAACTCCATCAAATCTTTATTGTCAAATGTCATCGGATATGTCTTTTACGCACCGAGCAATGCCGGAGGCATCTGCAAGCTTATGAGGCCGATGTCCTTGTACATCTCTCGCATTGTGCTAAGTACGGAAATAAGCCCGCAGCTTGTTCATCCTATGAAAACATAAAAAACATATTATGAGTGAATGAGCAATGAAAATCAATCGGAAACAACTCACACTCAATCAGTAATGTATTTCCTACCATCGCAGGTGTCGTCCACATCTCAATAAGATGGCCGGCCAAAGGATGAACCATGTGATGCAGCGCCTAGTGTGGTAACCTCCTCATCATCAATCGGGACGGCTGTCTCTTCTTCCCCTCTCGCACACTCGTCACGGTCACCCGACGTTGGTTTTACGGAATTTGCTTGTTGTGGTGTTTGTCTTGTTGCAGGTAAACAAGACCATCGGCAACAATCCGCCGGTGTGGGTCATCCAAATATAGGGTGCAAGCTATACCTCCCTGTGGAATGTGAGACGGTTCGCTAATATGCACCTCTGGAGTGTGAGACGCACCGGTACTTACTTCCTCACCATGCCATATCCACGTTGTGTATCGAAGGTGTATTCCATCACAAAGTAGGTGGTCCCTTATATCAACAATAACCCTTCGACTCCCATTTAAACAATTAACACATGGACAATAATACATCCCATTTTTGTGGCCACATTCCTTCTAGCAAATTCAATAAACTCTTCCACCCCATTGTCATATTCTTCACTAGTTCTCAATGCATTCATCCAACTATGACCCATTTTATTACCACCTACGACATTTCCAACAACGGTCAAGTTCATGTCAATTTCAAGAACGACATGTTTTCTTTTAAGTAAATTTATTGGCATTTCCCCTTAAAAGTAAGACATCCCAAAATTTCAATAACAACCAATTTCAGCTTAATTCAACAACAAAACTTACTAACTAAAGCAATTCAGGTTCATGTCAATTTCAAGAACGACATGTTTTCTTTTAAGTAAATTTCGGCAGCATTTCCCCTTAAAAGTAAGACATCCCAAAATTTCAATAACAACCAACCAACCAAACTTTCATTTCCAACAATCAACTTTCTTATCATAATAATCTTTCTTCCTAAAACTTAAGCCTTAAATTCAATCCTTTATTTATCCATTTTGTCTGATGTTCGGTCCCATTTTATGAAGAAAAACACAGGGTGCCACTACTTTCAACCTAACAACCATAAACTCATAAGGTAGTTAGAACCATAACTTACTTGACTTGAAGCTTTTATCCTTCACTCTTCTTCCTTCCCCTTTGGACTTATCCTTCAACGTAGCAAGAAAGAAATAAGTTTCCCTCAAAAATTTCTAACTCACATGGAAGAAGATAGAAGGAGGTGGAATAAGTTTTCAAAATCCTTACCTTCTTCTCAGACGTTTTGCTTGGCTCACCTTGTGATTCCTGCTTAGACTTTCTTCCTCTTACGCTCTTCTTCTCAACGTCACCAACAACACAAAGAAGGGTATGGTTACCTTCTTCTCAGACGTTTTTCTTGGCTCACCAACAAACTAATGAGGAGAGGGTTTGAGGCGTTCTAGTCGGCGCAAGAGAGGGCTTCGGTGGAGATGGAGATGCAGCCATTAACGCTGGTGAGAGGTGAGAGGGGCTTCGGCGAGAGAGAGGAGGCGAGACTAGAGGCGGAGTCGGCGGAAGAGGAGGCCGAGACTAGAGGCGAGTCGGCGGAAGAGGGAGGCGAGACTAGAGGCGGAGTTGAGTCGGAGGAAGAGGAGCCCGAAACTAGAGGCGGAGTTGAGTCGGAGTGCAGGTGAGAATGAGCGAGAATAACGGCGAGAGGACGAGGGAGTCTTGGTGAGAATGAATGAGAATGACGGGGAATTAGGTTTAAAATTATTTAAAAAAGGCGACCTGAACACTAAATCAGGTCGCATATTAATGAAAATAGGCGACCTGATATACAATCAGGTCGCCTATTTTCTAAAATGGGCACTTTTTTATTTATTTTTAAATAAATTGATACAAATAGGCGACCTGAAGTGTAAATCAGGTCGCCACTTATATAAAATAGGCGACCTGATATACCTTCAGGTCGCCTATTTTCTATAATAGTGCAGAATTTTTATTTTTTACCGCCAAATATTTCCCACCATATTTTATCCTTGGCGCCAAGATAATTAATCAGATTTTAGGCGTCTTGAATTACATACAGGACGACAAAAATAAATTTTATAAGTCCTAAATTACTATTCAGGACGTTGAAGGCTCCTTTTCCTTAAATATAATTACAAAAATGCCACTTCCTTCATATTTTACTACCTGTTTTCAATTTAGGACGTTTTTTAGGGTAGTAGTATCCCATTTTTGTAGTAGTGGCAATTCGAAATCTTAGAGTGGAAGTGAGAAGGAGGAGTCTTGGAGAAGGAGGAGGTTCTTCAAGAGGTAAGTTCTTCGGTCCTTAGCTTTTAAGTTCTAGTCTTTTGTTTAATAGTTTTTAGTATAAATGTTAGTTAGATCTAGGAAGTAGGAAATAAAATTCATATTCTTGTTTTTATGCCTCATTGCATTGAAAGATGCCTGACGAGGTAAACAGATGGTAGGAAGTAAGTTTTGAAAGTTGAGAGTCAGACTAGCGAAGCTCTGGCGAAATTTTATCGGTTAGCGATTTCTGGAGTTAGGGGTAAAATAGTCATTTGTGACTAAAATATCTGTTAGGATATTAATTATGAATTAATAAATACGATATTATCCTTATAGGATATCTGTGATCACGTTCCGACCGTCGGACGTCTTGGATTCATCAACTCAGTACGAACGCGTCTCGTAACACTGACTCTAATGCTTATAGTATACTTATATATGATGGATACTTTCATAAAGTCATGAACGGGACTCTGTCTTGGACATGCATCGTGACTAAGTTTATGGGGCTTAGATCACTACATACGGCTTTACGGGTTATGGTCATGATAACACCGATAAGTTTTCCTAGCGCTGAGGGCACGACATGCTATCGTGGCACGGGTGGTGCAGACTAATTAACTTTACATTTGATTGTACTGTTATCATACATCTGTTATGGGCTTTTGTATTAATAAATGTACCGTTCTTTATGAACAGACAGTTACGCCACAGTTTATGTTGTATCAGTTACTCAATTATATACTTGCTCCGATGCTCTACTCTGATGAAAAATATATATATATATATATATTCCGCTTTTGAAAATTGGGATGTTACACTGTTCTTTATATCCACCTAATATATCTTTCAATCATGTTCTTAAATGGTTAAAACATTTAATGCTTGCAGCTTCAGTCACATGGACGTCCTGATCAATCAATTGAAAGGTTAAACCGGCCTCGGTAACACTCTTTGGCGTAAAATAAACATTCCCATAACATTTTATAATGATATTATTATCATATTAAATACAAAAAAAAAAAAAAATTCAAATTATTAAAATTATATCTAAATACTTCAACTCGGCAGACTTTTATTAAAATCTTTTATTTTATTTTTTATCTCCAGCACTTCTAAAATTTTCAGGTTAAATTTTAATAGTTAAATTTATTTATATATTTTTTGTTATTTAAAATAATAATATATTGTTATAAAATATTAAATCTCAATTATTGGGAGTTGATCCAATGATGGGGAAGGTAAATAGAGACACCCCGCTCTCAAAGTTTCACCTTTACTGGAAATAGTCCAAGAAATACTCGGACGACTTTCATTTTCGAATATAGCTTTCTTAGAATGGATTGAATCATTCTCATAATCTTCTTCATCAAGTTTGAATGTCTGATTAGTCAGCCTTCTATGCCCTAGAGGGGAATTATTATTCATATGAAAGGAATGAATAAAATAATATCTTGTGATATGGTTGTATTTGCCTTTATGAGCTTTCCTTACAGGTTTTTGCGTGGAAGCTGAGAAAGAATTAAAGGCTCTGTGTTCATTATTGGCTGTCTAATAAGAGTTTTTCTTTGCTTTGTTAATATCTTCTTGGATATATCAATTGCGTTAATCGTCACATGATAAATCTTCTGTCCCTACAAGCTCCTTCCAAAGACGTCATTTCTTATGATACTCTCTTCGGTACATTATTCATATAAGACATATTTAAGAAGTTGATCTTGATCCTAAATATAAGACATTTTATTTGTTATTATTTTCTAATTTATCTCTATTTATGTTTGTAACATCCTAATTTTCTATTCTAGAACTAAGTAATATTTTAGGAGAAATTAATTTATGGTAATTAAAATTTACCATGTAATTACTCTATGAAAATAAATTTTCTAAAGTGAGAGTTTAAGAATTTTTAATATATATTACTTAAACTTTTGAGGTGTCATAATTTATTTTTTAGGTGTTATATATATATATTAAAAATTCTTAAACTCTCAATTTAGAAATTTTATTTTCATAGAGCAATTACATGGTAAATTTTAATCATCATAAATTAATTTCTCCTAAAATATTACTTAGTTCTAGAATAGAAAATTAGGATGTTACAATGCTCTCTTAGCAATAATTAAAGAGGAGAATGAAGAAGGGGATTAAAGAAGATGATTAAACTCTTTCAGAAAATACATGTCATATTAACTAACTTTCTTAATCTAATAAAATTAGGTAAATATATCTTGTATTAAGGACAAGAGGGGTGTTAATTTTTTGTAATAGATCTTTTAATAGTATTTCATGTAATATAATTGAAACTACTATTTTTACCAGGTTCATCGGTCTTTTCCCCATTCCCTCAACCCCATTGATTGTGTAATTTATGTTTCAAAATACTAGTATCATTTTGCCTTTTATTAAAAAAATTATGAACTTCTTCAATGTTTAGCCTATTAATGGAAGTTAATTACTCAATGAAGTCCAGTTATAGAGTGGCTATTCCATGGAAATGGTAATATAAGAATTGGCTGCTTTCTTTTTATTTCTTTCATTTCCTTACTAAAAAAGGCCATAAGTTTGTTATGTATCCTACATAGCGGAGTCTCAAACTCACTAGTGGAAAAAAGGATATTAAGATCGGATGAAACAGGTTTTTGTTCGGTCCTAAAACTCAAACTTTAAGATCGGACAAAAACTAGACCGCTCTTAAAAGATCCGAATATTAAGACCGGACAAAAATAAACCCGGTCCTAAAAATAGTAATATCCTAGACCAGATACCGGTCTTAAAAGACTGACTTTCAAGACCGGATGTTATATACATCCGGTCTTAAAAATTGAACTTTTAGACCGCACTTATAAATGGACCGGTCTTAAAAGACCAGCTTTTAAGACCGGCTTAATACCTTTAAGAGCGGTCATAGATATACATCCGGTCTTAACAATTGAACATTTAAGACCGTCTTATTTATTTACGCTCTAAATTTTCCCGAATTTTTTTCCTGTTCTGTTCTTCCTGATCATATATAATACACAAAAATCCACCATCCAAAACAGCACATAAAAGTCGATATACTTAATTTAAGCTACAAGCTATGAACATGAATAAATTGAATTGGGAAAAAGAATACAAATAATTATCCACCATGAGTTATGTGGCCTTAAGTCTACAAACTAAAGTAATTTATACAATAAGCTAAGATATATAACTAATTACAATCACAATGAGTTACAATACAAGCACGTAAATCAACATACATGTAGTCCAATATATTATTCACCATGCCTTCATCGATTCCCACCCAACAACGTAACATGCATCCTCTTTTATAACATGCCCCTTTGAATCGGATCCTGCCACAAAAACAAAACAAGAACAAATTCATAGTTAGCGTGACATTATATTGTTTAATTAAGAACGTAACATAGAAGGAATATATAATATATATAGTTAAAACCTTAAAGTTTTCTAAGAATTCTGCATATGAATATTACCTTATGAATTGACTCTTTTATAATTTGATATCCTCCCATATCCCTTCTTGATGATCATTTCTTATGTCGGGTTCATTATCCGCTTCATCTTCTTCGTTCATGTCCGGTAGACCCCTTGAAAAAGGAGTACTATCAGGAAGACCATAATTTGAATGACTTTCCTCATCAATATCAATGACCCTCTTTCCTTGGAGAGCTACGAGACCACATTTTATTTTCTTGATCGGTGATATAGAACACTTGTTTCGCATGGTCTGCCATAATAAAAGGTTCATCTCCAAAACTTCTACTATTGACATCGACTAAAGTAAATCCTAGCCGATCGATATGAACACCATTATTGACATTAACCCACTTGCATTTGAAGATAGGAAATCTAATTTTGACATAGTCCACCTCCCAAATCTCTTCAATAACCCCATAATATGGCATGACTGCCAATTTAGGCCTCTTGTCTTTCGAACTGGAGAAGTGCATAGATTCGGCCTCTAACATAACACCACTGTTTGCGATTTGTGCTCCTATCATCTAGGGACTTCGTGTAAAATGTATAACCATTGATCACATATGAATTCCAACTTATGACTTCAACCTCAGGACCACGTGCTAACCATTTCATTGTGTCGAAACACATTCAGATCCTCGACCTTTTGTTTGAACCATTTTGCAAAAGTTACGTTATGCTCCCTAATCAACCTTTGTTCGGTCATTCGATGGTTTTCTTTCCTTACTGCCTCTTTATGTGCAGATATGCTGGCTTGAACTTCATCAACATTATTCAATATGCATAAGTGGACTTGTGACAATTCATCACGATCCACACTCTTTACCGAAGCCCCACGTCTACCCCCTTCAGCATGCTGACGTTTTGGAAGCCCAATATGTCTTACTTTGCCCAAATAATTTTGACAAAATTCCATGGCCTCTTCAGAAACATATTTATGAACAATTGATGCTTCTGGACGGTACGCGTTCTTCACATACCCTTTTAGGAATTTCATAGATCTTTCAATAGGGTACATCCACCGTAAATGGATAGGGCCGCACAACTTTATCTCCCTCACTAGATGAACAATGAGATGAACCATGATGTCAAAATGAAGGAACAAAAAGCTTTTCAAGGTGGCACAAGATAAGATATCCTTCATTCTCCAATTCATCCAACTTTTCAATCTTGAAAATTTTACTACAAACCGCATTGAAGAAGAAACAAAGTCTAGTCAAAACGACCCGAAGATCATATTCGGCGATCCCTTGAATAGCTACTGGGAGTAGCTGTTGCATCAAGACATGACAGTCATGAGACTTTGGCCTACTAATTTCAAGTCCTTCATCGAGACAAGCCTCTTAAAATTTGAAGAATACCCCGAGGGAACTTTTGTGCCATGTAAACACTCACAAAGCTTCGTTTCTCATCCTTAGACAAAGTATGAGAAGCCTGGGACAATAAGTTCTCTTCCCATATTGCCTTGGATGCAAGTCTTCGCGTATTCCCATTGCTTGCAAATCCAATCTTGCCTTCACACCATCCTTCGAACTACCTTGTATGTTGAGAAGCGTGCCCACAATACTATCACATACGTTCTTCTCCACATGCATGACATCAATACGGTGTCTCACATCAAGATTGCGCCAATAGGGAAGATCAAAGAATACAGATCTCTTCTTCCATATATTTGTTTCTTTTCTACTCTTTCCGAGCTTACCGAAGATGACACGATATTTTTAACCTTTTCATACACTTGCTCCCGATCAATGCCACCGAGCTTCTTCATACTCTTGGCCACCAAAAAAGGCCTTCTTTAATCGACGATATGGGTGGCCCCGTCTAAGAAATCTCCTATGTCCAAGATACACCGTCTTTCTTCCATGTTGAAGTTGATGGTAGCATGTGCCTTCTTCACAAACCGGACATGCTTTATGGCCTTTTAAACTATACCCTGACAAGTTCCCATATCTTTGGGAAGTCGTTTATAGTACAAAATATAATGGCTCTCATTTTAAAGACCTCCTTCTTGAAAGAGTCAAAAACATCGACACCTTCTTCCCACAATTCCTTCAAGTCTTCGATCAAGGGCTCCAGGTAAACATCTATGTCATTTCCGGTTGTTTTGGTCCCGAAATCAACATAGACAGCATGATGTACTTTCGTTTCATGCATAACATAGGAGATAAGTTGTAAACAATCAGAGTACTGGGCCATGAGCTATGTATGCTGCTAAGGCTTCCATAGGGATTTATGCCATCCGTGGTAAGGGCAAGCCTGAGGTTCCTAGGTTCTTCGCCGAAGTTCAGAAATAATTGATCGATCTTCTTCCATTGAGAAGAATCGGCCGGATGTCGAAGTTGTCCATCCGAAATCCTCTCATCTGCATGCCACCTCAGATTCTTTGCATCATTTTCATTCGCAAACAACCGCTTGAACCTTGGTATGATTGAAAGATACCACAAGACATTTGCAGGCCCCTTATCTGACTTGTACCGTGGGGTTTCACATATCGGACAACTCTGCTTCTCTTCAAACTCTTTTCTATACAATACGCAATCATTCGGGCATGCATGGATCTTTTTGTACTCCATCCCCAATGGACAAAGTATCTTCTTAGCATCATAGTAGTGATGCGGCAACACGTTATCATTCGGAAGCATGTCCTTCAAAGCCTCAAGCAATTCTGAAAAACTCTTGTCGCTCCATCCATGACGTGCCTTCAAGCTTACCAATTTCAATATAGTGTTCAACAATTGATATTTTTTACACCCACGGTATAGCGGTGTCTCTGCATCACTGCACATATTACCATATGCATGTGATCGCTCAAAAGCCTCTTCTCCTACATCACGGATAATGTCCTTTATGCGATCATCCATATCCGTGTCATTATCATCAAAGGCCACTTCCCCATGTTTTTTCCCACTTGATGGCACTTGTTCACCATGCCATACCCATACTGTATAAGTCTTACAAAATCCGTGACAAATTAAATGTGTGCGTATAACTTCAGGACGTAGTCGACACTCATTCAAACATTTTACACAAGGGCAATAATACTTCCCCCATCATCATGGGCATTTTGTGTAGCAAATTCTATAAATTCCTAACCCCATTTCGATATTCAACACTCGTTCGTAAAGCATCTATCCAACCGTGATCCATAGTAGAATTCCTATATATTATAGACGAAAATCATTGATCATACATAATCCGAAAAATTGAAACTTGCATATAAAATAAGCCAACTCCAAAAGCAAATATTGTCTCAAAGAATCACTTTTACGGGAACTTGCCCATTAAATGCATAACAAATTAAGAATCACTTTTGGTCATAAATGCATCACAAGAGGAACTTGCCCATTAAATGCATAACAAATTAAGAATCACTTTTGGTCATAAATGCATCACGGTGAATCCAAGAACCAAAGTAAATGCAAGACGAGGAAATTGCAGATAGGGAAATTTAATTTTTCCCCGCGACAAAGATACCTTATTTAGCTTTTTGGATTTTATTAATACCGGTTATTAATTAAATGTCCGGTCCTAAAGATACAACTAACATTTTAAGACCGGAGTTTTAAAAGTATCCGGTCCTAAAATTTTATTAGTCTTAAGTTTTAAGACCGGAGGTTTACAAAACATCCGGTCTTAAAATTCAAATACTCTTTAGATCCGTTACTTATAAAATGTCCCGGTCTTAATGGCCTTGGTGATAGCAATATTAAATAAATAAAATAAAGGATATTTTTAGTACAAAAATTAAGGAAAATTGGAGAATATCTTAATGAATTCTTGGAGAACGACCAAAAATTCATAGTGTTCTTAATGTTTCTTACATTACTTCAGAATATATACACAACAACAAAAAAAACAAAAGAAAACAAGCTGAATAATATCATCCGCAAGAATCTGACTGAACAACCTCGGCGATTTCGGCGTGAAGAGCATTAATTTCCCACGGAGATCAGCAAGTTGTTGTCTTATTCTCTCCACCCGCAATATGAATGGATCATTACAGAGGAGGCGGAGAGGGGTCGAGGTAGGCGCGCCGGGGCCAACAGGTTGGAGAGGGGATTACGAACATCCGCATGGCCAGCTTCAAGATGAGGGATGGACTCAGCAAGGACAGGATCGGCAGAAGGATCGAGGGGGGTGCGGCATGAGCAATCTCTTCATCATCCGAAGAAATAACAATGGGTCCATTGACCCGAGAGTCTTCGGAAACAATACGACGCACTGTCGCTGGAGGAGGCGCACCATATAATGATCTAGCCATGGCACGAGCTTGAGGCGTGTATGCACCCTACGAGCAGTTTGCTTGTATCTAACCATGGTTTGAGGATTTGAGAAGTTGGGGCAGAGAGCTATGAAGTGAGGAGTTAACAGAACAAAGAGGTGTAGTGTGTGGAGTATATAAGGACAGATAGCAAGAGAGATAAACATCGATGATGAATTTTTCAATATAATGAATTTAATGTTTCTACTTTAAGAGCGTATTTGTTCAAAATATCCGGTCCTAATAGTCATTTACTTTTAACAAACTTTTAAGACCGAACTTTTATCTTGTATCCGGTCCTAAAACTAATTTTTAATTCAATTACTTTTAAGACCGTCCTTTTATCATATATCCGGTCCTAAAAATCATAAGACCGATATTTTACTTTGTATCCGGTCCTAAAACTCATTTATTATTATATATTTCAATTTATTTTTTCAAGTAAGAATTTTTGGTTAAAAATATTACTTTTAAGAACGGATCTTACACAGTATCCGGTATTAAAAGTTCATTCTTTTCAAAGAGTCCCTTCCCCATGTTGAAATGAATGATTCAGAGTCTCTTCGGCTTCCACATAAACTTCCCAACTAGGCGTCTCCTCGTATTCTGAGCAAATATGCGTCTCCTCGTATTCTGAGCAAATATGCGTCTCCTCGTTAATGTTTCCGGCGTTTCACATTCTTCAGGATGAGTTCTCTATTTAAACCCGTTGTTACTTTCTTCACATTCATCTCCATCTCCTCCTAGAACCTCCACCGTAATGGCTTCTCCACCACGACGAGGTCCTCCTTCCAGGCGAAATCCCGAGGCACCTCCATATCCTCCTCCGTTGCCTCCGAAACCGACTTCTCGCGATGCTTTGGAGCACTCGATAGCCCGCGTCGATCATATAGACCGAAGCTTGGGCAAACTGTTTCAGTCTATCACGCCGTCAACAACAAGCGAAAGCGTACTCGACGCCAATGACGTTGAGTACCATACCTCTCGATGACGACTTCTCCGACCCTTCCTCTCCTCCGACAACGATGGGGAGGATTAGAATTTTTAAGTTTTTTTTGTGTACTGGCGCCTCACAAGGCGTGAAAAAAATATTATTAAATAAAATTTTTATTTCCCAATCGCCTTCCTTGTTTGTCTTTAACTTTATGTTCTTTTTCTCCGACAACAAGAACAAACAAAACATTGTCCTATTCGTGGTGATCAATCTTAAAAATTTGCAGAATAAAGTTAACAGTTGCAACCATACAAAACAAAACAAAAAAAAAACATTATTTACCTTTTTCGAATAAAAACAAACAGAGTGACGACTCTTCTCAAGTTTGGACCATCGTTGTCTTCCCTCTACTTTTCCTGATGTGATGAAAATTTTCGAGTGTCCTTTTCGTTATCTTCTTTCTTTTTCCGACAAAAAGAAAAGGGACACCGATGACGTTCTTCACATCCAGAAAAGTAGAAACGAGGACAACGAAGCAGAAAACTTGAGAAGAACGCCGTAAACATGGTTGCCTTGAACCCTAACCATATGTCCAAAACCGAGTCACCAACTCTATTTAAATGAAGAATATTAGGACCGGACGTATAATAAATCCCGGTCTAAAAATTAAGCCTTATTTTAAAATTTAAAGTTAGGAGCGGACAACTACCAAATATACGGTCCTAAAGGTTTCGGCAATCTATTAAATAAAGCGAAGACTTTTAGGAGCGGACAACTAACAAATATACGGTCTAATATTTTAGCCATATATTTTCTAGACTTTTAGGTCCTAAAAGACATATTTTTAGAATTAGACGCAGACATTTGGGGCCAGGATATTTGGATACCGGTCCTAAAATGGACGAAGACCTTTAGGAGCGTAATTTTAACAAATATACGGTCCAAAAAGTCGCGAATACTTTTCAGAGCCTCTTATGGCTCATTTTCAACATCCGCCTGTACCTCAAATTTCAAGCACTAAATAGCTTCATCCACCAATCCATTCATTGAAACCCAAAATGGACACACACAAATTGTTCGAAAAAATAAACAAATTTATTATTGAATTGCATTGCGTTATATTTACAAAAGAATGAATTAGCTAGTCGAAAAAATAAACAAATGTATGTATCAAGGCTATTGTTGCTACAACATATATTATTTACAAATGAATTAATTTAGGACATTAATTATTGTCGACTTTGATTTTCTAAGACCAGTTTATACGAGATATTCACAAAACACTTCGCGTATATGCTCCACTTCATCATCATCAAATGGCTTTTCACAGGCAAACCTCTCGTAACATCAAAGACGTAAACAAAATAACATATTATTACGTGCATATTTCATATGTAACATTAAGCCATCAATGATTGAATTCACCATAACATTTTACCCTTAAAGTGAATGTAGTCTTTCCCTCCGTCACAATATCATATATGTGTTTCATCACGTCACGGGCCACATAAGTTCGATTCATTCGGTTGCCGACGGGTCTAAAAGTAAAAATAAAAATATATAAGAGCATATATAGCTTACTGACCAACTTCAGAAGGCAATTATGCCATGTCCAAATATGTACTAACCTTAATTTTGTGACATTTAGGATCTGTGATCTTAACCCCACGCTTTTTTACATCAACTTGGAAGGTCTTCATGCCACTATCATCAAAATCACAAATTTATCGATCATGCTCACTTTGAAAATTCACAATGAGATTTCGGACAAGATCTTTCAAAATGATATTCTTACTCGTTGATGATGCGCTTCAACACATGCGATGGATCCATGTGAATGGAGCATAAGAAGAGAACATAATGCGACTCCATGTTCATGACGACCAACTGATAGTGGTTGTTGAAATTTCACAATGATAAAATACTCGGTGATATATATATATATGTAGCATAATTAAGTGAATTACGGAGACAAGAATTGTGATATATATGTACCCGAGCCGATATGGAAACAAGTACACCTTTCTTGGCACTTGACACAACCTCTTTGATATGTACTCCTGTCTCAATTCCGGAGGTTGTGTTGTACTTGCATACACCGGGCACAAGAATCCAAAATCCGAAATTCTCGCCCTCTTGAACCGGTTTCTCGTGCATGCACCTACAAGAATGACATCGATCAGGGGAATTAGTATATATGTATGTGTGTCTAAGCGGTGCATTTAAATTATGTAATCAAGGAAGAAGATACTTACTTCATAAATATTTGAACACATGGACTAGTAACTCGCTTTCCGAGAAGCAGCATGGTCTCTACATCTTCATTATCAAAGTAAACCGGTTCAGATTTGGGATGCCTACTACTTCATCGACAAAGCCACGATTTATCTTTAAACCATTTTTGGCTACCAAATCTTTTATTTTTTCCTTGGCCGTCAAGTTAGCGGTAGGGGATGGAACTTGAGGAGGGTGGAGCTTGAGGAGGATGGAGGCGAGGAGGTGAAGCTTGATGAGGGGTGGAGCTTGAGGAGGAGTAGAGACATCTACAAGCTTCACCGGCCAAGAGATGAAGGTTCCCTTGACATCACTCACAAGCTTGGTGATCGGTTGGGAGAGGACAGTGCATCAAAGATCACCTCTTCAAGCGACACTCGACTTCATCATCACCATTTGATCCATCTCCTCCCGGGTAACCATACTTTGCCTGTGGCGTTTGGATTTACCAAAGTATTGCTTTAGGCCTACCCGTCCTCCAATCCCCCTTACACGCCCCGAGTGATCTGGTTTTCCGGTCGCAGCGGTCAGAACATCATTCCTCCCGTCCGACGCAAAAGATCCTCTGCCTCTTTCTTTTTAAGATCTTCCTGTAAGATACAGATAACGAGAAGCTTAGTGATGAAACATGTTTAGTAAGTAAAAATAACAATATCGATACTTACAATTCGTTTAGCAACTACACGAGTTTTTACTCGTGTAGGCGCCGCTGGCTTTGCCGAATATACAACCACGACTCCTCGCGACGTATTGGAGATGGTGCACAGTCAACTACCGTAGAAGGATTGGATTCACTTCATCTTCCAATCTCTTCCGTTTGGCCGCCATCAAATCTTTTCGTCCTTTTCATATCCGCGCGAGAAGCCCTGTGTGGGCAATCATTCTTTCTCCCAATCTCTGATATTTTTCCTTATTTTTCGTGAATCAGGATTGAAAACAACTATATATCAATTATGAATTACAGCCATGTCACTAATGAGAAATTAGAGAACTTCTGCTTGATATGAACGTCAAACATTAGTCAAATTCACTTCATCAAATTTCAACATTTTACTTAAGGAAGATGTAGCATTGTAGAAGAAATTGGGAAAACCAAAGGAAAGGGAGTTGCAGAAATGCTGTCAACTCAGTCAATTCATTCATTCATCATAAATGGTTCCTACACATATTAGAATAACTAACTAACTACTTGCACTGAAATCATTACACAGTTAACATACTTACTAACTAACAAACAACGTCTAACCATGGCCATTACACGGTTTACATATCGAGACTTGCATGGAACTAGGAAATGCTCCTCTCATGCAGGACAAAGGCAAGCAAATGTATACTTCTATTCACACACCAAACCATTTAACTAATAGGATTAGATGTACACAATAACAATTCACATATCCGCACGGAGTTAATAAGCAAACAAAAGTGCAAACAAAACTAAATATAAACTCACTTTGAGCTTGAGAGTGGTCCGCCTCGAACAAATTGTTGCCAAGTTTGTTCATCAAGAAATTTGTACTTGTCGGGGTTGATGGTCGCTTCTCCTCGGCAAAAATATAAGTGTTAGCGAGAAAGGTCTTAAACTTCTGAACCGCTCGGCACAATAAGACAATGTTGAGGCTTTCAACTTCTCGGACTCGGGGACGGTGAATGTAAGCTAGGATAGTGTCCCACATAGGATCCTTTATTGTTTTTGGTCCACATTTTTCCACTCATCGGTCAAAATGCTAACCTTCTGCGTACTAGAGCGCCAAACAAAACTAGTATATGTGCTTTTATTAGGACCGAAAGGTTGCAAATTTTCATCAAAAAGAATCTCGAGCTTCGTCCCGAGAATTCCGACTAAGGGATACTTCCATCATTCGTGTGCCGCTTCTACCACGGCGTGCCCGGCGAGGAGGCTCAATGTGAGATGAAGAGGGTTCATTCGTCCGACCCTCACCAGTCAAACCAGTATCTGGAGTTTCAAGAACACGAGTGGAATCGTTTTCACCGTTCATTTTCAAGACAGTAAGAGAGGAAGAGAGGTAATAGAACAGGAAGGGTTTCGCAACGTGAACAGGGGTTCTTTAGTGAGAGTGACAAAAGCTTCCGCGCGAAGTTAACGTTTGGCGCTTCATTTTTAAGACCGGACAAATACACATATACGGTCTTAAAAGATAACCTTTAAGACCGATCTCTCTATATGTCCTAGGTCTTAAAATTAATTAATTTTTTATTCAAACTTTAGTACTAAGCCAAATTTTATGTCCGGTCTTAAAAGTCTAACTTTTAAGACCGGTCATTCTTTAACTATGGTCTTAACATTTATTAATTTTTTATTTAAACTTTAGTACCGGACAACTTTTAAGTTCGGTCTTAAAGGTCTAACTTTTAAGACCGTCTTTTATATATGTTCGGTCTTAAAACTTTAATACATTTATATTTTAATTTTTCCGTTTTAATTTTGGAGTGTAGAAAATATAAGTCCATTTGTATGAGATTTCTCCAAAAGTAATTGATATTTCAATTTTTTTAATAACATTTTTAAGAATAGGTTGTTATTTTAACAGTGCGGATAAGATCTATGAAAAAATGATCCAGTGTAAGAAGATCTTTATATTTACAAATCTGCCACCGGTCATATTTTTAGGAGCGGTCCTTATTTAGTCCGGTCTTAATGTGGCGGTCTTAAAGCACTTTAGCGTATAAGAAGTTCTTTTTATTTACAAAGCGCCACGGTCACACCTTTAAGAGCGGGGCATCGATGATCCGCTCTAAATGAGGCGGTCTTAAATCCCTTTTTTGCACTAGTGACTCTCATGAGTAAAGTGTGATTTATAAATGGATTAATACAATTTTTTATTCCTTAGGTTTTATCTCATTTTAGTTTTGATCCTTCAAGTATCAAACCATGGGTTTTGGCCCCTCAAGGGTAAAATCGTCAAGATTTTTATTAAATTATAGGAACCAATGATTTAAATAGAATGAAACTTAATGTAACATCCCGTTTTCAAAAGCAGTATTTTTTTTCATCAAAACATCATTTAAAATCATCAGAGTACAGCACCGAAGCAATTGAGTAACTGACATATATATTCAAAATACCATGGTAGTATATCTGGCTGGTTTTAACAGCGGTACATTGGTGGTTCAACGAAAACGTAAATACATCAGAAACGTCTCCCTTGCAATCCCTACGTCGTGGCAACGAAAGATGGTCTGGTAGAGTCTCTATGCTTGCTGCTTACTTTTCTCCTCGGTCCTCGGTCCACCCGACCCTGAAGCTATATTAAGGGCTGAGATCCGATGCATCCGGACCTCAGGTAACGGTTAACCTCATGTTTATATACACTATATATTTACGATAGACATTCATAGACTTTTGGCAACATTTACTATGGTCAGACATAGGGTATACATATCAGATATGTATGGCAATAACAATACAGTCGGATGCAAGGTTAAGGCACAATGAGAAATGTACATGATCAGATATGCACAACAATAACAATACAGTCGGATATAGAGTTAAGGCACAATGGACAATAATACAGTCGGATGTATGGTTAAGGTACAATGGACATTGGACATAGTCGGATATGGACGGCAACAACAATACAGTCACATGTAAAATACAGCATGACGGAGGAAATACATATATGCATACAATAACCATCAGAGTTAGTGTTACAGTATGCGAACGTACCTTCGTTGACGGAATTTTGGTACGACGGTTGGTCAGAACGTAATCAGGGATATCCTATAAGGACAATAGCGCATTTATTAATGATCAAACATTATGACAGACATTTTAGTCATAAATGACCATTTTACCCCTGAACCCCTAATGGCGGAATTTCGCCAGAGCTTCGCTACTTTGACTCTAATCTTCCAAAATTTCAACATATCTCTTACTCCAACATATTTTCCAAAATAAATATCATATTTATCCCTAAAACATGATATCTAAACTAACTTGGAAGATTAAAGATCTAACTAGCACTTCTACTATAACTACCGAAAGAACTATTAAAGCTTAAGACTAAGGACCGAAGAACTTACTCTTGCAGAACTTCGCTACTCCTTCTCCAAGCTCTTCCTTCTCTCTAAACTATCTCTAACTTTCGAATAGGCTTATGAATTGGTGAGAAATGAAGGAAGCATGAAGACCTATTTATAGGGAAAATGTGTGGCCAACTTGGTAATTTTCTCCAAGCTTCTCTTTCAACCTCAACCACATGTTTTAGGGTTTTTGTGCATCTTCAACCTCCTCCACACACCTCACATGCCGACCTCTGTTCGGTGTTCTAATCACGTAATCTTGAAGAATCTCAGAAATTCCTTAGCATAGCCCTGAAGATCTAAACTTCCTCTTTAAAAGTATCTGGGTTAACCAAATTTTTGATCCCATTAAGGGTATTTCCTATTTCGCTGAGGATTTCAGGGCAACCGCCGTCGGTTACGGAAATCACTTCGGGTAATGTCATCTTCGGGACAAAAATCCACTGATTCATAATATGTCCAGATGTTTACTACCTAATTCAAGGATTTTGAGTTATAATTTATTTTCTATCGGTTCTCATTTATCCTATATGCTTTTTCACAAAAAATCTCTCTACTTTTTGCATTATCATGATATTTCTCCAATCCACTTGCCCACTTGCATTTGCTTTTACATTATACATTTTCTCTCTCTTCCCTCTTCCCATTTACGAATTGCATAGCATCTTTTGACAAAAGATGTTGCTTTCCCCACTTGCAAACATCCCATGTGCATGTGTTCTTATTAGTTGTTGCAACTTTTGACTTTTCAACATCTTCTACAACTAGTTTATGACTTCATCTTTTCTCTTTTATTCTTTCCTATTTTGAAATGCATGGGCACTTCTTGGCCAAGGGAATATGCTTGCAACTTGCACAAGTATCCCATGCCTCTTATGTTTTCATTGGGTAGTGTCTTTTGTTGACTTTTCCTACAACATCTTCACAAATTTTTACACTTTAATTCCTCCTCCTTTATCCCTAATTTCGGCTGCCCCCTCCTTTCCATATATTTTTCATTTGCTTTTCAATTTATAATATGCTTTAATTATATCTAATTAAGCAATTATCCCATTGGTTCCTTTATCTCACAAGGATTATCTTTAATTATGCTTTAGGGACTCTATATAATTCATCTAATACACTTTCTTAATCATGTTTAATTAATTAGCAATTACTATTATGCTAACCATAACCCTTTCTTGGTCATTAATCCCAAATTAGGGGCTTTACTTAATTAACTTTGAATATCACCTTTATTCATGCTTAAACAATTAGCCAATAATTATTTAATTAATCACTTACTAATGTTGATAATTTTCTTAATTAGTATTAATCATTATCTCACAACTATTTTACTTACATTGGTATTTTATGCTCCATGAAAAATATTAAAAATCATTGGACAACTCATGTCCCCCAAAATAATATTTAATTTTGCCTTACTATTTTACAAGGGAAATAATCCCAAAAATTCCCTAAATTAGAGACAACATACTTTCCTATTTTTAATAAATATTTTGTTGCCTCTTAGGATTTATCACAGTATTTTATGGGTCATAGATTCATTTAGGGCTTTTTAGTACTTTAATTCTTCTAATTTCAACGAAATTGCCCTAGAAAATTATGATAAATCCTCTCCAATATTTGAGACATCATATTCACCTATTTTCAATAGGTATATTTTACTAAATTATGATTCTTATCATAAGTCAGATTTTTAGGGTATTACACTTAAGAGACTATATTTATTTATTTTGTATGGATTGCAGTTATGAATAATATAGATAAGATTTTAAAAGTTTAAATTTATTTATTTATGTTTGTAAAAATAATTTTATAAGAGATTGAATATGAACCACGAATTGTTGTTTCAATCTAATGGTGGATATAAAATTATGAGAAGAAAATGAAAAAGAGGACAAGAAGAGAAACCTATTCATCCTTGATCTTGTGCCATATTCATATCAAATTAGAACTCAAGACCTCATCCAAATGTAATGAGTACCATTATCACGGGGTAATTTTCCGTTAACCATTATTATTGTTATTAATCCATCTAGTTGATGGGAGGAGGGGAGAAGTTGTGTGTTGTTGTTAGTTAAACATGGGGGGTGGAATTTTTCAGGAAGATGATCATCTCCTCATCTTTTCTTTCATTTTCTCTCATCAGCCCATCTGGACCATTGATTGTGAAGATGAGAGAAAGATTAAAGTAATATTGTGATTGATTGGATGAATATATTTAGAGGTGATGACAGATAATGAGAAAAAGATTATGAGAGAAACTCAACCCCACATTACATTGCAACAATCCATGAACAATATTAACATTTAGAGAATGCATTGATGAAATGCTGTTGCCACATATCTAAATATGGTTTTGCATGTTAATTCAAGCAGCATATATCTCATATGAATATAGAGTCATTAACTACAAAGGAGGTTGAGTTAAATAACCAACTATAAAAGGCATCATCAATCCATTATTTTCTCCTTTTTGTCTTAAAACATTTGGCAAGCATAAAGGTTAATATGGTCAAATGACCAATCATATGATTCAGTGAGTTACAATATATATCCTAACTACCTTTTCTGCTCTCCACGTTAGATATCCATGTTGTGCTTCACGATTGCATGATATCTGAGATGCATTTGTCTCCTCAACTGCTTTGCCTATTAATTCCAACCATGCCTAAAAATTAATGGTCATATGGAAAAATTACTATTTTATTGGAGGTAATATTTTTGAAAAGGAATTAAAAATATGGACCTTATAGTATGAAAAGGTTATGGTATTAATACTTTGTAGTAATCCTGGAATGCAGAATACAGAATATCATAGCTTTCTGGGCTTGATGGAAACTTGGTCCATAAGACAATGGGTGAAAAAAATTGAATGGATTCGCTTGTGAGCATCCCTCCCCATGGTAGAAGCTGCATGAAATTTGTGTTATGTTAATAAACCTAGATCATTATAGAAAGAAGTCAAAGAACTGCTACGTAAAACAGATTCGAAGATGCACTTGGTAACTTTAAAGTGGCTAACTAACATGTTTATAGTTACCTCAGCATATTTTTGGCCAAGAGGAATTAAGCTGCTAAAGTACTTTTCCTTGTAATCCTGCCGATTAATAATACCGTGCAATGGGTTAAGGTCCCTGTAAATTTTTAATGCTATGCTCCAAAGTCAGTGGCGGAGCCAGGTTTCTTTATTTGTGGCTGCACAATTAATAGAAGTATTTGGGGCGATTTTTTTTTAAAGAAATTTTTAAATGTATTAAAAAACAAAAGAATAAAAAAAAAAAACTTCAACTTAACATAAAAAAATACTCCTTCCGGTCCTAATGATAGAAACACTTTTGTAGTGCAATTTGCACTACAAAAATGTTCTTATAATTAGAATCGAAGGTAGTAATAATCAAGAGTCAATTAAGTTATTACAACAAAATACTAACTTTACAGTCTTTTCCATCTAAATTTCTCAACAATAAAAGGAAATCAGTATCTAAGGCTACACCCTCATCGCAACAGTGTGGTCACTGTCAGTGCTCATAACAAAATGGTTTACTAAATCAGGATCAGCTCTGAGGAGTCCACATCACTTTAAGATTTCACAAGGAGGATCATTGCAGTGGAAACTATTTTTCTAAAAAAAAAGGGCAAATTGAAAACAACAACTAGATTTGATCGAAAAAAGAGTAGAAAAATGCTAGCTTACAGGCTTGGATTGCTCGAGGATGGACGACATCCTAATAGGTTCCTCAAGAAGCAACGGACTACAATGAATTTTTGATGATCAACACCAGCAAGTGTGATATTAAGGGTTCTAAGTGGCGGGAGAAAATAATTAAAAAAATTTGTCTCAACTGGGATTCGAATTGGGGACATCAATTGTGTGAGATTAGCTAATAACCTGCTACACCATCTATTCTATTCAAGCTGTTACGAGAATTCTTCAAAAAATATATAGGGTTAAGGTGCAAAAATAGACAAATACTTTTGTCAAAAGAGCGCCCAGTAGCAAATACTTTTTTTGGCGCAAAAGTAGACACGTGGTTACAAAATGGAGCAAAATTAGTGTTTGACCGTTAGTTGACTTTTCGACACGAAAATGATGACGTGGACGATGACATGGATGTTAATGTTTTATAAATTACGGTTCAGCCCGGATGCATTTCAAAAATTTCAATTTAGTCCCTTTATAAACTTTTAAAATTTTTATTTAAGTCCCTGTGATTCGAAGGTGATCTTCAAACCCCCAACCCAGATTCCGGTGATCCAACCCAGATTCCGGTGATCCAACCCAGATTCCGGTGAACCCCCGAATCCCCCCAACCCAGATCCTTCGAACCCCCCTCCCCCAACCCAGATTCCGGTGATCCAACCCAGATTCCGGTGAACCCCCGAATCCCCCCCAACCCAGATCCACGCCGATAGGTACGAACTTGCGACTTGCGTGAAGCGTCTTTGTGCAAAGGAAGCTCAGGTTCTGACGGCGGCAATAAACCCAGAAACGAACCCAGAAGCTCAGATCCACGAAGATGGAGGAAAGCACATGCCATCCTTCCTTCCTTCGAAAAAAAAACAAAAACAAAACCCTTCCCCTCCTTCAAAACCCACTCTCCATCGTGCCGGCGAGCCATGCCCTTGTTCTTCGACTCCTTCAAGAATGGCGATTGTTCCCGTGTACACGTAGCCCAGTAGTGTGGGATTGGATCGATCTTGTTCTTCAAGAATGGCGATTTCCTTGTATCAATCTCCAAATTCGGAACCCTAAATCAAACTCGGAACCCCCAAGGCCAAAACATCCAATATAAAAAGTAAGAATGGAATATGATCCGAGAAAGCTACGAGGAGACATGTTTTGGAGTGATGTGGGCCCCAATATAAAAGAAAGAAAGAAATGGAATTAAAAGTAAGAATGGAAGAGAGAGAAGGAGCCAGGTGGCAGCATTTTAATGGAGAATTCAGATCTCACTGCCACGTCAGCATCAGATAACGGTCAAACGCTAATTTTGCTCCATTTTGTAACCACGTGTCTACTTTTGCGCCAAAAAAAAGTATTTGCTACTGGGAGCTCTTTTGAAAAAAGTACATGTCTATTTTTACACCTTAACCCAAATATATATATTGTTAAACTTTGTGTCTGCATTTGCAAACACATGCGTAAGTGTGGCTCCGCCACTGTCCAAAGTTAGTGTTCCACATAAAACACAGTCATTTGTTTGTAATGTTTGAACTTTGAAGTTACAAAAGGAAAAGTGAAAAACTCTTGTAGTATTGCAAGCAACATCAGAGAAAAGAAGCTTCAAAACACTAAGGACATCAAGGACATAAAAAATAAAGGTGAGGCGCGGTTTTATAAGCTCATTGACAACTGTAAAATGGAGAAGGGAACCCAACAAGATATCAGGCTTGTCTTCATGAAATAAGTAGAGGTTATGCTTCTAAAATTTAGAATTATGCTTTAACAGTTAAATTATTGATGATGTAAATCACATGTCTTGCTAAATACAAAATTAAGGGTAAAGCACTGCACCAAAATGAACAAATGAAGCCATATTGCCCAAATTAGGCAATCATGTTCTGTAGTTACTGAGTCATTTCTTTGTCAGTATAGTTGCCTATGAAGTTCAATACTTCAAAGTTAGCACGTTTAATTTTGAAAATGTATCGACCACTCTAAATAATCTATGCCAATCTATGTAAACTCTAACAGATCAGAAGAGTCAAAGAAGCTTGGCAAGCAAAGATTTTAATGGTTGTATGTAGCAGTTATGATTATAAGAACAAGAGTTCTTCACTTTCGTTAATACTCTCCGCTTGCAGTAACAAGGAAAAAATCGAACTATTAATGGCTAATAATGCTAACAAAATGTAAAGAATAAACTATGAAAAACAAGAAAGGGAAAGAAGCTTAAACTGGAAAGGAAAGAAAAAGTGGAAAGAAAAGCAAAGAAGGGAGCTACTCTAAGCCTTCTTAATGCCTAACAAATTTTGAACCACATCAAAATAAACTGCTTCAAAAATATAGACATATCTATTCTGATATTTTCAAATATAAACAGATGAAGAGGTGTGAACCTTGTCCAAAGAATAATGACACAGCCTTTCACAAAAGTCTGCTCGGGATAAGTAATGTCTTGTAAATAGAATATTTATTTTCACCCAGTTCAATCAGGGTTCCAATAATACTGATCTTTTTAATTGATTAATGAGACTGGCATTATGGCCTAGTAAAATAGAGGGAGAGCAACAGTTAGGCCCCAAAAAACCAGTTTAATCACTACAAGGTCCCAAAAAAATTAGATACTAATTGAGTTGCTAATACCTATACAAGCAATTGCAAATGTAGGAGTCTGAAATAGAAATTATTGAGTGACTAACGGACTTAAATGCCTTAATTCTAGCGATTTGCAACTAAGACTCGTATTTACATATACTCATATACTATTTGCAACCCATCTTTCTTCCTTCAAATTATTTCAAGACCTAACTGTCATTGAATTAGTCTTTTGAGATATAATTGTCATTCCCCTAAAATACATTGACATAATACACACAAATAATGTTGTAAAGTTGCATGCTATATAATTCCAACAATAGAATATCCTCATAGGTGTAACACCCCTACCGGCCTCGCCCTTTCGGGTGGTGGATAGAGGGATTCCTTTTTATAATTACCGAATATCATCTAATTACTACTTATTAGCCAATTCCCGGTTGGATTTCAGACAATACTGGCATAATTAAAAGTGAGTAACAAAATATAATCCCCGAAGGGGTTAAATATACAGTCGTCCACTCTGTGCCCACAAGGCCAAAAATATACAGTTATCCAAACCCAAAATAAATATCCAAAAATAATCTTCCTACACCACCAACTCTACCTACTCCAGCTCCGCAGTCTTACCCTTGTCACCAGATACAGCCCTCAAAGTACTTCCTGAATCTTTACAAAAATCTGGGATTCATAAATGGATCCCAGAGTAACCGTTAATCTCATATGTAATGCATAAACAGTGTATGTATGTAACCATAATCAGGAAAACACCAAATAATAGCATTTAGTAACAAACGCGCAGTAACACAAACATACCAAGTATATCGTATTAACTGCGGAAGGACTAAATGTCCTAGAAACAAACGCAGGACTGCTCAACAAAGCAAGCCCCGGATCCATAGCGCTAGGAAAAACACAGTAGTCGGGCTCTGAACCCAGACCACACTGAATGCACACAAACGCATGTCCCTTTTCAGGAGACACGGGTCCACAATCATGGAAAAACAAACATACAAGGCAATACAAGACATATGAGGATTAAGGTTACTACCTGGTAGTTGACCACAAATATTAGTAAAATTTCCCCCGGTGCACGGAAAATCAAAGTAACCCTAAAATAACCAAAGTATATATATAAGTGAATCTTCTGAAAAATATTTATTTGATAGCTAAAAATAAGCCTTCTTCAACCTTTCACAAATTCCAACTTCCTTTTCTCAATAATAAATCCATCGTTGGTCAATTCCCTTCCAATTTCGGACTTATTCTTAAAAATTCCAGAAATAGTGTTTGATCTTCAAAAATTCATAATTTAATCTAGAAAAATCCGATTGAGGTGGTTCAAAAGGCTAACTAACCCTTAGTATATCTATTTTGAATGAAAATTATTAATTGGAACCAGATACAACCGAAACTCTAGCCACAAACCAGAACACCACCTCAGGTCACACAAAAGTTTCAGATTCGGGGCTGTTTCCAAAAATTTGTTTCTCTTAGCACAAAACTCAGAAATTTTCGTGTTACCTATCAATTTAATCCTTGGGATGTCTACTTTCTATCTGTAAAATTTCAGAATTTTCCAAGTCCATTTGATAGGTCAAAACGCAGAAGAAATCTGACTGACTTCCACAAATGCTTTAACCAACATCTTTCAACAACCAACTTTGTTTATATCATACTAATCGTTCTTCCTTAACCTCAAGACTTAGATAAAATCTTTCATCCATCCTTCTTATCTATAAATCAGACTTATTACATTAACAAAACGCAAGGTAGTACCACTTTCAACTTCACAACCATGAAACCATAAAATAGTTGGAACTATGACTTACTTGTTTTGGGTATTTCTTCAACTAGGAACTTGATCCTTCACGTTTCTTCCTCCTCCTCTCAGACTCAAACCTTAACATATCAAGAAAAAAATCTTCCTTTAACAATATAACCCACGTGGTAGGAGGTAGAGAATGGTGAAATGAGTATATAAAATTCTTACCTTCCTCCTGATCGTTGCTCAACACTCCATGTGTCTTCCTGCTAGCTTCTTTGATTTCTTCGATCACCTCCTTCTCTTCCTCTCCATACGCATCAGCAGCTCAAAGGAAAGGGATGAGTTCGATAAATAGATCCCAAGGTCGGTTCAAACCACTTGCTTCTAGATTTCTCTTCCTTATTCTAGAGGAATTAAAAAAAATATTGATTCCCACGAATCTCACTTGGCCGGCGCATCTGATGAGGTTTGAAGAGGGGGAAAAATTTCCTTTGATGTCTCTCAGGTTTGAAATTTTGAAACAATGTGAGAAGAGAGAATAAAAGTCTCATATTCCACTCTCTCTCTCACATCCGGATGTCTAAGGAAATAATGAAAAAAATATTCAATCTCATTCATTTTTCATTTCATTTTTTCATTTTTTTCCCCTTCTCTTCGTGTCAGGCATTGGGAGGATTAAAGGAAAAATATTAGTGCTTCAAATTGCCTTGCATAAAACGACGTGCACAGCCCTCTTACTTTTATTAATTTATCCAATCCATCATTTCATTTTTTCTCTCTTGGTCCGACTATTTCAGAGGAGTAGGTGGTGATTTGAATTTTTTTTTCCTCCTCCTTGTTTCACGTGCTAACCCCTCCTTCCCTCAATTAATATTCAATTGACCCATCACATCTTTTTTTCTCTCACAACGTGAGATGCATTGAAGTATTGGAGAAGAAATTATATATATTATTTTCTTTCATTATTCCCATTTGCATCTTTCTCACATTGGGAATTAGTGAATAAATAATTTCCTTGTTCGTATAACGTGATGGCTACTGTTGAGGAGTGTGATTTTATGTCATATAAATCCTACCCAATGTCCACCTTTCCAAAGGCAATTTAATTTAGACTTATATTGAAACTCCACTAATTTTTTATCAGTATTTTCCCCTCCTTTTTATTGGAGGAAAAATATAAGAATAATGAGGGAAAAATTTATTTTTGCCTTCTTTGATATTGTCATCTCAATTTATTTGTAACCAAATTTTTTAACCACATTTTCTGAATAATTCCACATCATTTTCCCAATAATTAGTTTATCTTGTCAGAAAAAATAAATACCATTGACTACTACTACTTGACGAAATATTCATATATTTCCTTGGCAAATTTACATGAAAATTAGGGGTGTTATAATAGGCCAGGTGCTGTGCAACAAATGCCAATGAAAACTTAAGTATAAATAAAATAGGGTTAAGGTTCAAAAATAGACATGTGCTTTTTTCTGAGGAGCGTCCAGTAGCAAATGTTTTTTTCAGGTGCAAAAGTAACTATGTGGTTACAAATTAGATGCAAAAATAGCGTTTGACCGTTAAGTTTGACTTTTGACCATTAAGTTTGACTTTTTTTGGACGATGACGTGGCATTTCAAAGGTGCAAAAATAATTTTAGGATCTTGAAAAATATTTCGTATTGATCGGTACTAAAGGACACTGAAAAAAATATTTCAGGGTACTGACTTGTACTAAAAAGTATTTTCAGGATACTGATTGGTACAAAAAAAATATTTCATAATTTTGAAAAATTATTTTAGGATCTTGAAAAAATATTTCAGGTATTGACCGGTACTAAAAGAATACTGAAAAATATTTGAAATGCCACGTCATCGTCTAGTCAGCAAAAAAAGTCAAACTTAACGATCAAAAGTCAAACTTAACGGTCAAACACTATTTTTGCACCTAATTTGTAACCACATAGTTACTTTTGCAGCTGAAAAAAGCATTTGCTACTGGGCGCTCCTCGGAGAAAAGCACATGTCTATTTTTGCACCTTAACCCAATAAAATATACTTAAAATGAAGTTCAACCGAAGCGAATTTTCTAAATTAGTGAACTAAGCTTGAACAGGAAATATTGCATTGACTTGAATCTCCATTAGCATAGGACCAAATTCAGCAACCACAGTAATAGAACAAATTTCATTATTGCTCAGCAAGTTGGAGGAAAGCTTTGCAGCTAGAAAAAAGCACACTCAACTGACAGAGGATATGCTAACTCACAACACAATGATGTTTGACCGGCCACTTGTGAAAAAGTTAGCACAAAATATGGGTACGTCATATTCTAGTTTGGGAAAGACAGTAAAGTCCAGAACCTGCACAAAAGGTTTAAAGACAAACTTATTGGTTTACTACAAAGAAAAGAAACAGCAAGTATCATACTTAAGTGATTTTCAACCCAACCCACAGGAAAGAAGATTCAGAGCACTTAAACAAGGAATTTTATTTATTTTTCTTTCATTCACTCAGACCTTCAAAATTGGTCCTATTTCATATGGAGGCGAGAAAATCTGGAGAATTTATGTTCTTCTCATCTTATGGGTTCAATTTGTCATGATAAAATATTCAGGATTTCCACAAAGTAAATAATTCTATTCTGTTTTCATTTTACTTGTATGTATATGTATGCATGGCAATCTTTGCGCTTATAAATTAGAAATAGAAATGGAAAGATAGTAGAGGATAATAACCGTAAGATGGATGCAATGTGATGCAAAAGTAAACATATCCGAAGACAAGGATGGAGGATCTTTATTTTTTTATTTTTGCTAAATAAATTTTGGAAAAGGGGTGGGCTCATCCACGATCAAAAGGTTTGGCGAAATCTCCCTCCCTCCTAAGTGATTTGGACAAGGCGAGACATCTATTACCCTCAAGCATTTACCTAGGCACCCAGGAGTTAGGATGCCTCCCCCAGTGTATTGACCAACTCTGTAACACCCCGTTTTCGTAAATGTTTTCATAGCGTTTTGATCAGAGTTTCAGCGTCGGAAAAAAATTTTGATAGTAAAGAGTAACTGAATAACATAGATAACAAAATATCTGGCTGTTCATATGGCCATACATTCATCCGAGTATTTCAAAAGTAAATATAATAAAATAAAATAAAAGTGTCTCCGTCCGGTCCTCATGCTGACTCCTTACCCCTAATCTCGATCCTGTGACCCTTGGATCCTGAAGCTAGAGTAAGAGCTGAGGTCCAATGTCCATCAGACCTCAGGTAATGGTTAACCTCATGCTTATGTAACAGTATATGAATGACAGTTATTCATGACATCACAATAGTACATAATCACATATGTAAAACAATAACCACACATAGCTAATGCATGTTATTCACTGTCTGCACTCTACTCCAGTGCCACGATGTACACTCGTGTCCTCAGCGCTAGGAAAAATCAACGGTATCACATGACCATAACCCGTATATAGCTGGATGTATAATGAAAACATCTAAGACAGAGTCTTAGTCTATGAATACAACTATCATTTATAAACATACAACAAGCGTAAGAGTTAAGGTTACAGTACGCGTCAGTACCTTTGTTGACGAAATGCAGTATGTATGACGGTCGGTACGTGATCACAGATATCCTATAATAAGGATAATAGCGTATTTAATTAATAAACAACATTCTAACAGATATTCTAGTCACAAATGACTATTGTACCCCTGACCTTAGATTATAGCTACCCGATAAAATTTCGTCAGAGCTTCGCTACTTTGACTCCTAACTTTCAGAAACTCAATCCCTACTATGTTTTTACCTCGTCAGGCATCTTTCAATGCAATGAGGCATAAAAACAAGAATAGGAATTTCATTTCCTACTTCCTAGATCTAACTAACATTTCTACTAAAACTACTAAACTAAAGACTAGAATCTAAAAGCTAAGGACCGAAGAACTTACCCAGAACCTTGCTACTCCTTCTCCAAAGTTTCTCCTTCTCTCTTTCACTCTTCAATTTCGAAATGCTCAAGAGAGTTTGGTGTGAATTTTCCAATGGATGTGAAGGCTATTTATAGAGAAAATTATGGCAATTTTGTAATTCCATCAAACTTTCTCTCCTTCATTCTTGGCCTTAGGATCTAGGGTTCCATGGAAGACTTCATCTCCACCCTCCATTGCCTTGGCCGACCTCTCCCCCTCTCTCTTTCCTCTATCCTCTTCCAAAAAATGATGTCATCTTATCTTTTGAGATTTTCTTCTACCGGTTAGTTCACCTGCTCAGTGTTTTAATCGAATATGCTTATAAATCTCAAATACTTTTTGAGGTAAACTTTGAAGTTTATGTATCCTCTCAAGAAGTATTTGGATTAACAAGAATTATAGTCCAATTCGGGGTCTTTACTAGCTTTTAAGTCATTTTAGGATAAACCCCGATGGTTACGGAAATGACTTCGGAGATAACCCACTTCGGGATAAAAATTCACTTGTTTACAATAAGTCCTGATGTTAGATACTTAGTTCACCTATTTCAAGATACGATTTAATTTTTATCGGTTCTCATTTATCCTACTTGCTTTTTCACAAAATATCTTTTGTTCTTTTCTCTTTCTTCAATCCACTTGCACACACACACTCTCTCACACATACTCACACACATGGCTTCCCCCCCCCCTTTTTGACCTTTCAATACTTTTTAATATAATTAATTTATGCTTAATTATCTTATATTAATTACCTAGAAATTCTCCCATTGGCTCTTTACCAATAACATGGATTTAGGCTTTTTAAAATGTTAGAAATATTGTAAGCCTTAGATCTTGCTTTATGAGATTCAATCATAACCATTGCTTAATGTTTGACTTGTCAAAGTTGATTGATAAGGTTGTTTAGTGTCTTAATCCTATGATTAGTAATCCTTTGTTGATCAATTAGGCTTTAGGGATTTCATGCATTTAATCTTGTACATTTTCTTAATCATTCCTAATTAATTAGCAATTATCTTTATGCTAATCTTGGCCATTAGTCTTTAATTAGGGTCACACATCCCTAATTATGCCTTTGAAACATGTTGATTAATCTCTAATAAATGGAGATTTAATTATCTACTAATTATTGACAATTTTCTTAAATTGGATTAATTATTTTCTCACAACTATTTTGTTTACATTGATCATTTATGCTCCATGTATTATTTTAAAAATCATGGGGCAACTTATGTTCCCCAAAATAATATTGGATTTTGCCTCTTTTATTTCCAAGGAAAATAATCCCATAAATTACCTAAATTGGAGACAACATACTTTCCTATTTTTAATAAATATTTAATTTCCTCTTAAGACATATAATAATAATCTCAGGGTATTTTATAACCCATAAATGTGTTTAAGGATTTTTGGCACCTTGCTTATTCTAAATTCAAGTGAAATTACCTTAGGAAAATAAGATAAATACAACACAAGATTTGAGACCATATATTCACCTATTAAGAATAAGTATTATTTATCACAATGTAATATTCAAGATAAATGATTATCCGGGTATTACATTTCTCCCCCCGTTAAACAAAATTTCGCCCTCGAAATTTAATCTATCGTAACTAGACTTTGGACCATAAACTCCGGGTATTTCTTCCTCATGTCACTTTCTGTTTCCCAAGTCGCCTCGTTAGGTGACAAACCCCTCCAGACCACCTTCACTATCGGTATGGTTTTATTTCTAAGTTGTTTCTCTTGGCGGTCGAGAATTCGCTCCGGCTCGACTATGAAGGTATTATCATGTCGTACTTCAACGTCTTCATACTCAATGACGTGATCACGGTCTGGTTGGTATTTCTTCAGTTGGGACACATGGAAAACGTTATGGAGATTACTCAGGTTCGGGGGTAAGGCTATCTGGTAAGCGACTAGTCCTCGCTCTGCCAAAATTTCGAATGGTCCTACATAACGTGGACTGAGTTTCTGTCTCTTAAGTGTTCTACTGACACCGGTCACTGGAGATAGTTTCAGAAATACATGGTCGCCGACATAGAACTTCAGAGGTCTCCTCATTTTGTCAGCATAACTCTTCTGTCTACTTTGTGCTGCAAGGAGTCTCTTCTTAATTAGAGCAATTTGCTCGGAGGTTTGTTCAATCATATCCGGCCCAAGCAATTGCCTTTCAGATGATTATGTCCAGCATAGAGGTGATTGACACTTTCGCCCATACAATGCCTCAAACGGGGCCATTTGTATACTTGCATGATAGCTGTTGTTGTAAAACTCTGCCAGTGAAAGATGTCGATCCCAACTTCCTTTGAAATCTAAAGTACAAGCTCGTAGCATATCCTCCAGCGTCTGTATTGTCCTTTCAGATTGACCATCGGTCTGAGGGTGATAAGTTGAACTAAACTTCAGCTTTGTACCCAAACCTTCATGTAATGCCTGCCAGAAACGTGATTGGAATCGTGTATCCCGATCGGAGACAATGCTCTTAGGTATACCATGGAGTCTCACGATCTCCTTGATATAAATCTCCGCCAAACGTTCCAGAGAATAATGGATACTGATGGGAATAAAGTGTGATGATTTGGTTAATCGGCCAACGATTACCTAGATTGTATCGTGATTCCTGATCTTGGGTAAACCTACCACTAGATCCATTGTTATGTTCTCCCATTTCCACTCCGGCATTTCTAGTCCTTGAAGAAGACCAGGGGGTCGTCGATGTTCAATCTTCACTTTTTGACAAGTCAAGCATTCGGACACAAACTGGGCTACATCTTTCTCAAATTCTGGTACATCTTGACCATTCCTGGATGTAGAGTATATTTACTCTTTTGAGCCTCATCCAGTATCTTCCGCCTTAATTCATCGACCGGCGGTATGTAGATTCGTTTCTTGTATCTGACCAAACCACTAAGTGATAGGTCATGATATTGGGTCTCACCCCGAGAGATCTCCTCCCGTATTGTAATAGCCCAATCATCTTGCCTTTGATCTTTCTCGACTTCATCTCTCAGATCATATTCCCCCTGACTAACAAGGAGAGTCGCAAGATAGGCTTCATTTGGCATGTTGAGACCTACGCAAATTTGATTTGATAGGTTAAAATCCCTGAAATCTTCAAGTAGCTTCTGCTCTTGAATCATCATGTATGCCACCTGCTGATAATTGAATATTTTATACACTTATTTTTGTCTCTTGAATAATAATTTAGGACCCTTTAGCTAATAAATAATGGCTCTTGTTTATTTGGGCCTTGGGCCTTTTATTGCATTTTAGCCATTGTTTATAATAAAATTCCAGTTTTGTATTGCTTCACTATTTCTACCATAACTCTTGAACCAAACATCGGATTTGCCTCATTTTGGTCTCATATTTCAGATGATTCAGAGAGCTACAATTGTTATGAAGACATCAAGAGCAAATTCGGTCAAGAAGGCGGTCAATTTTGGAGCTGAAGTCGGATGTACAATTCTGGATTATTTTTGGACCCGAATTTTGTAATTTAAGTCCAGTTTCGTTTTATTTCTGTTTTGGGCTAAAACTATTAGAGCCCATTCCGTTTTTAGGTCATTTTAAGGAAGGCAGCAGCCACAAACAGGGGGATTCACGTTTTTAACATTAGAGTGGATCAAAATACAAGTTTTCATTTTCTCTCATATGTTCTTCATGTTCTTCGCGCGTTCTTCGTGTTCTTCGTTCGTTCTTCGATTTTCCCGACCATGATCGGCTAAACTCTTGTGATTAACCCAACGATGAGGATTCCATGATTCATCCAGAGAACTCGTGCCTAATCGGTAACTACTCGATTCTGTTTTCATCTTATCGGATTCGATTTCTGGAAATAGTTCGAATATTAGATTTAATATTCGGTTTGGTTCATCCCAAGGACTTAGTTCGGACTAGGTTACAGATGTTGCTGTGCGATTGCACAGTGAGACGCCACCGTCCGGACAGATTCTAGGCGATCGTCTAGGCGAGGAATCTCCGGATGAATGCGAGATTTCGATTCATCCGAACCAAACGTGGGTTAGTTGTATTTTCGTTCAATGATGGAGGTTTCGGAATCAATTCGTTGGGTTGATCATCTTTAATCTGTCTCTGTTTATTTGATTCGTTTGACTCTGTTTATTGCATTTTGGTTATGTTATTTCGTTTTGTTCTATTCTGTTAAACCAAACCCCCCATTTTATCATTCTATTTCACTATTGTTATTAAACAAGCCCATTGCAAATTCGTTGGGAAACGACCCAGTTCCCTAATTCGCAAATTAATTACGAACTTGGTTGTTTTGGGAGATACGGCAATTAATCTTTCCAAAAATGGCGCCATTGCCGGGAATTTGCATCGGTTTGATTAGTAACGGTATTGTAAATAGCTTAGTTTAGGTAGTTTAGGTGGTTCGGGTGGCCGGACGAAATTTTTCGACTCCGATCACTCAAACCAGGTCATATTCACAAGGAATTGGGTGTTTTAAGCAAAAGTCACTTCCTAGGAGGAAGTGAGGTCTCACTCATTTTCCCCAAATTCCAACGTTAAGACCATTTTTTTCACTGTTTTAGGTTCTGCTTTTTTGATTTCCATCAGGACCATTTTTTTTGAGTATCTCTGATTGAGTTGAAATTTGGTACAGTGATAGAAAATGGCGAATCATTAGACCCCTTTATTTTCTAAGGGCTATCCTCCGTTTCACCAAATTCCATCGTTTAGGCCACTTTTTCAATTTTTGAAGTTTTTTTATTCCATTTTTGAGTTCCCCAATAGTCTAGGAGTTGCCCTGTCCAAGTCCCAAAAATTTTAAAAATCATTTGATAGTGTTTCGGGACTTTTTTAGGTCAATTTCTAGCATAGGTTTTTGTTTTGTTGTGTCTTTGTTTCACTGTTGTGGTGATTTTCTACTTTTTACCACTCTAAGTTGCATTTTCGTAATTCTAAGATTCTGCTTTTTTACCACTCTTGGTGGCAGTTTCGTAATTCTGCTTGGTGTGTATGCTGCATGAGCACCAGAAATACTACTAATCCAGAAGACTTGTTGCCATTTGATCCTGAAATTGAAAGAACAATTCTTACTGCTAGAAGAGTTGTTAGGCTAAGTCATAAGATTAATTCTGAACTGGACACTCAATTGGAGTCTCATTTTGACCATTCTGATCTTGGCCGTTCTGATTGTGTCCATTCTGTTGATCTTTCTGATTGTGCTTCTGATAGTATTTCTGATAGTCTTGTTGTCTTCACTGATTCTAGTAGCAATTTTGCTAACTTAGACATTATGGCAGAAGAACAGGCCAATCATCATACTTTGAAGGAATTGGGTGCACCTGATGTCAATTATCAACCTTTGTTCATCCAATATCCTGACTTGGCTGCTAACTTTGAGCTTAAATCTGGTCTAATACACTTGCTGCCTAAGTTTCATGGTCTTGCAGGTGAGTGCCCAATCAAGCATTTGAAGGAGTTCCATGTGGTGTGCAGCACTATGAAACCACATGCCATTGATGAAGATCATATCAAGCTGAGAGCTTTTCCTTTCTCACTGGATGGTGGAGCCAAGGATTGGTTGCTGTACCTACAACCCTCATCTATTGGGAGCTGGACTGATATTCAGAGGTTATTTCTGGAGAAATATTTCCCTTCCTCAAGAGCAACTGCAATCAAGAAGGAAATTGGCAACATTAAGCAGATCACTGGGGAGACTATGCATGAGTATTGGGAGAGGTTCAAGAGGTTATGTGCAAGCTGTCCACACCATCAGATATCTGAAAAAGACTTGATTAACTCTTTCTATGATGGTCTATCACCGGTGGACAAAGGGTTGGTGGATGCTTCTAGCGGTGGGGCTATGAGTAACAAGACACCTGAAGAAGCCCGAGACTTGATATCCATTATGGCAGATAACACTCAACAGTTTGGCACGAGGGCCAATAGTACTCCTGTTTACCATATTCAAGCTCCGGTCCAGTATGATTCTCAGAGATTAGAGACTAGACTTGATGATCGACCTCCCTTGTGAGGCGGTTAGCGTGACACGCAGTCCAGTCTTCTCCTTCTCAGCATGGGTACTCTTCTTGTGGGTTTTGTTCTGACCCTTATCATTCTACTGACTCTTGCCCTACATTGCATGATCCTACCTACCAAGACCAGTCAGTAGCTGCAATGGGTGTTTTTCCAGGAAGGCCGCAATACCAACAGAATAATGCCTTCTCTAATACCTACAATCCTGGTTGGAGAAATCACCCCAATTTTCGCTGGAACCAAAATCAGAACCAGAGTAACCAGTATCAGCAGAATTCTGGGAATTACCAGCAGAGACAGTACAGACCACAGAATTTCCAGCAACAGTCTGCACCCCCTTTGCCTTTGCCTTTGCAAGCACCACCTCTTCGACCAGCCATATGTCCACCTCCACAGGCGGCACAACAGCAGGCTAGTAGTAGTGGTGGTGGTTCCTCACTTGAAGATATGATGAAGCAATTTGTCACAGCCAATATGCAGTTCCAACGAAGAAGCGACACTTCCATTCGAGTTTGCAAACACAGATTGGGCAATCGGCAACATCATTGAACCGGCTTCAACCTCGGGATCCAACTCCCTTCCTTCACAAACAATTCCCAATCCTAAGGGAAATGTGAGTGCTATATCACTACGATCTGGCAAGCAATTGGAGGAACCTAAGCAAGCTGCAGATGTGACTTCCACATCAGAAAATGAGTCGGGAAATGTGAAGATTGACTCTGAAAAGAAAAAGGCAGTGCAACAAGGTGAAGAGGAAGACATTCCTATTCCTCTTCCTTTCCCTCAGAGAGCAGTTCAATCCAAGAAGTTGGCAGAAAAAGCACAAGAGAAGGATATACTTGAGACATTCAGAAGAGTAGAGATAAACATTCCTCTCTTAGATGCAGTCAAACAAATTCCTAAATATGCCAAGTTTCTAAAGGAGTTGTGCACCAAGAGGCGACTGAAGGGAAATGAACGAGTGAGCTTGAACCGAATGTCTCGGACTCATCCAGCCTACCATGCCCGTAAATGCAAAGATCCAGGGACATTTTCTATCCATTGCCTTATTGGTAACTATAGATTTGATGATTGCATGCTAGATTTAGGTGCTTCTATTAATGTCATGCCTGCATCTGTTTATAGATCTCTTGGTCTTGGTCCCTTGCGTCATACTGGTGTTGTTGTCCAGTTAGCTAATAGGAGCAATGCTCACCCTTCTGGTTTGGTTGAAGACGTATTGGTCAAAGTTAATGAATTGATATTCCCTGCTGATTTCTATGTCTTAGATATGGAGGCTGAGTCTTCTAGTAGTAGATCACCAATCATTTTAGGGAGGCCTTTCATGAAAACAGCTAGGACTAAGATAGATGTGTACTCTGGTACTCTTTCCATGGAGTTTGGTGATATATTTGTGAATTTCAATATCTTTGATGCTATGAAACATCCTAGGAAGAGCCTTCGTTTTCTACATTGATGTGGTTGATGACGTTGTTGATGATGTTATTGCTTATTGGTATGATAATTGTCCGATTTTCATCGTGAATGAATCATTGTATGTGATTGTTCGATTCGAATGGTGCCTGTTTGCACTGAGATTACTGCATCTGATTTTGACTTACTTGAGGAATCTGATGTTGATTCTAAATTTGAGCTGCATTCTAATCCTGATGTACACCCTGATGTTCATTCCCTTGACACTATTGATTTTAAAGATACTCCACTTACCGCTAACCATAATGATGCTTTGAATGATGGAAGTAATATCTCCATTGATTGTATTGATATTATTCATGATTTTGACATGCCTGTTGTTAGTGGGGATCTTGTTAGTGGGGAAAGCCTTGCTTTTGATATGCATTTACAAGGAAATACCATCATGAATCATGATGTTTCACATGTAGAATTTGTCTTGTGTGATGATTTGAGCAACCATTGTGAAACTATTTTGAGTGATCACTTGAATTATTCTTTAGAGTGTTTGACTCTTACTGAGGAGAGTCATATTGATTTTGTGGGTTGCTCAAAATATCTGGAAGTTCTAACATTTTCTTTTGATCAATTTCTTTTGGGATCTTCCTTGATTCTTGATAAATTGAGTTTCATTGATTATATGGGACGAGATACTGCTTGGTGTCATGATTTTATGCAGGTACATGGGTTGATAACTCCTATCCAAACACCTTCCATACTTGAGCTGAAATTTTATTTGCAGATCTTAAAAAGGAAGTTGTTTGCTAAACATCAACAAGGGACATTACTAGTGCTTTCATGTGACTTACAACCAGACAAAGGAAAGAAGCCAATTTTGCCACTTCATTTGAGTCTCCAAGATTTTAATAGTCCGGTCGTACTCCCTTCTTACTCTTTTACTTGCATTACCTACTATTATTGGTTATATTTATCTTTTTCACTAAGGACAATGCATGATTTAAGTGTGGGGGAGGGATTTTGTTCTTACTTTTGGTTTTTGTTCTTTGTTTTCAAAATGAGAAAAAGAAAAATATTTTTGTTTTTGCTTTGGTTTTTATTCCTCGTGTTCAAGAAAAGGAAGAAAAATTTTCCTTTGTGAATAATTTCCCTTTTTAAAATAAAAAAAAATTCTTTTTATGAATAACACACTCTCTTTCTATGATTGCTCTATCTCTTATGAACTTGGACATTTTGGTTTAAATGGATCATTCTGTTTAGTCTGTAATTCTTGACTCTTCGATTACATGTCTTGGTAGTTGATTTGATGATGTTGATTGCTTGAGTTGGTATTAACCTTGTGAGGTTTTGGGCCTGCATGAATGGAATTCATCTTTTGCCATTCGTTCTTTCATGTGTGCATCTGCTCCTGATTTGTGTTCTCTAGAACTTGCTCTTTTTCTTTTTGAAGCTACATTTTTCACTTGCGTGCATAAGTATGATGGAAGCTTGTTTTCCTTCTTTCATTTTCCCACTTTGGCCAAATAGTCTTTCCCCTTACATTCAATTTCCTTTGCTAGCCCCTTTGTGCCTTCTTGACTCATTCTTTTCTAAACCACATTACAAGCCTAAGCGTAAAACCATTTTATTCCGCACCTTGAAAATTTATTGAGCATTGGTTTCACCTTGGTTTTGTGTTTAAATGTGGGGGTTGCTCAGGAGTGCAACAGTTTAAGTATGGGGGGAGATATTTGATTTTGTCATTGTGATTAAAAAAAAAGAAAAAAAAAGAAAAGCAGAAAAGAAAAAAAAATGCATAGAAAGAAAGAAAGGAGATATGTGAAAAAAATAAAAAATAAAAAAGAAAAAAAGAAAGAAAGAAATGTTAGCCTCTTTTTATATGAGAAAGAAGTTTCCATTCATAAAGAATAATTGTATTAATTAGTGCTCTTTTTAATTTTTTTTTTTTTGGTGCTTAGCCTCTCATTCCATACTATTACCTACCTTCACCCTAGCCCCATTACAACCTTTAATGACAAGCTCTCTTGATTTGTGCATGTATGTGTGATGAGTAGTGGAGACGTAGAAGTTGACCAAGCTTATGGTAGAACAAATTTCTTGAGTAGAATTTGAGCGATACACTTATTTACCTTAAACACTTGAGAGACTGATCGATTGAGCGCATCATTTGAGAGATCATCTTTTGTGATTAGCATCATTGATTGACACTACCATGAATTGTAATTTGAGATGAAGGGGTTTTGGTTTTGAATGATTGGTCTTTTGAAGCTTTGTGTCCCTTGATTCAATTTTTGCATTGTTAGCAATTATTAGTAAAGAAGAGTTTTCCTTTAGGTCTTTCTCTTTGAATTTTGCTCAGGAGTGCAAAAAGATAAGTGTGGGGGAATTTGATAATTGAATATTTTATACACTTATTTTTTTCTCATGAATAATAATTTAGGACCCTTTAGCTAATAAATAATGGCTCTTGTTTATTTGGGCCTTGAGCCTTTTATTGCATTTTAGCCATTGTTTATAATAAAATTCCAGTTTTGTATTGCTTCACTATTTCTACCATAACTCTTGAACCAAACATCGGATTTGCCTCATTTTGGTCTCATATTTCAGATGATTCAGAGAGCTACAATTGTTATGAAGACATCAAGAGCAAATTCGGTCAAGAAGGCGGTCAATTTTGGAGCTGAAGTCGGATGTACAATTCTGGATTATTTTTGGACCCGAATTTTGTAATTTAAGTCCAGTTTCGTTTTATTTCGTTTTGGGCTAAAACTATTAGAGCCCATTCCGTTTTTAGGTCATTTTAAGGAAGGCAGCAGCCACAAACAGGGGGATTCACGTTTTTAACATTAGAGTGGATCAAAATACAAGTTTTCATTTTCTCTCATATGTTCTTCATGTTCTTCGCGCGTTCTTCGTGTTCTTCGTTCGTTCTTCGATTTTCCCAGCCATGATCGGCTAAACTCTTGTGATTAACCCAACGATGAGGATTCCATGATTCATCCAGAGAACTCGTGCCTAATCGGTAACTACTCGATTCTATTTTCATCTTATCGGATTCGATTTCTGGAAATAGTTCGAATATTAGATTTAATATTCGGTTTGGTTCATCCCAAGGACTTAGTTCGGACTAGGTTACAGTGTTGCTGTGCGATTGCACAGTGAGACGCCACTGTCCGGACAGATTCTAGGCGATCGTCTAGGCGAGGGAATCTCCAGATGAATGCAGAGATTTCGATTCATCCGGAACCAAACGTGGGTTAGTTGTATTTTCATTCAATGATGGAGGTTTCTGGAATCAATTCGTTGGGTTGATCATCTTTAATCTGTCTCTGTTTATTTGATTCTGTTTGACTCTTTTTATTGCATTTTGGTTATGTTATTTCGTTTTGTTCTATTCTGTTAAACCAAACCCCCCATTTTATCATTATGTTTCACTATTGTTATTAAACAAGCCCGCTGCAAATTCGTTGGGAAACGACCCAGGTTCCCTAATTCTACAAATTAATTACGAACTTGGTTGTTTTGGGAGATACGGCAATTAATCTTTCCATCTGCAACGACATTTGCTTTACCCGGATGATACTTGATCTCTAGGTCGTAGTCTTTCAACAACTCCATCCAGCGACGTTGTCTCATATTGAGTTCCTTTTGATCGAAAAGGTATTTCAGGCTCTTGTAGTTGCAGTATAATTCTACGGTCGCACCGTATAAGTAATGCCTCCATATCTTCAAAGCAAACATGATAGCCGCAAGCTCTAAATCGTGCGTAGGATAATTCAACACGTGAGGCTTCAGCTGACGAGAGGCGTAAGCCACCACTCTGCCCTGCTGCATCAAGACACATCCCAATCCATGCCCACTGGCATCACTATTGACAACATAAGTCTCACTTGGATCTGGGATAATTAATATCGGTGTTGTAGTCAACCTCTCCCTCATTATCTGAAAGCTATCCTCACCCCATACAAAGGTTTGATTCTTCCTTGTAAGCTTTGTCAATGGTAAGGCAAGACGTGAGAAATCTCGTATGAATCTGCGGTAATACCCCGCTAGACCCAGAAAACTACGTATCTCTGTCTCTGGCCTATTCTAGTCCAGAACTGCTTCCACTTTGCCGGGATCAACAGCAACTCCGTCACTCGATATGACATGGCCCATAAATCTAACTTCTGGCAGCCAAAATTCACATTTGCTTAACTTAGCAAAGAGTCGCTTGTCCATGAGTATACTCAGTACTAGTCGCAGATGTTCTTCGTGCTCTTCTCTGCTCTTAGAATAGACAAGGATGTCGTCAATAAACACTACCACCAACTGGTCTAGGCGTTGACGAAAAATACGATTCATGTAATCCATGAACACAGCAGGTGCATTTGTCAAACCCAAAGGCATCACAAGGAATTCGTAATGCACATACCTGGTTATGAAAGCCGTCTTGGGAACATCACTAGCCTTAACTCATAGCTGATGATATCCCGAACGCAGATCGATTTTTGAAAAGACAGTAGATTAGACAATTGATCCAACAGATCATCAATCCGGGGAAGTGGGTACTTGTTCTTGACAGTTACTTTGTTCAGCTCGCGATAGTCAATACAGAGTCGAAAACTTCCGTCTTTCTTTTTCACAAACAACATTGGGGCTCCCCACGGTGATACACTGGGTCGAATGAACCCCTTCTCTAGTAGTTCTTCCAGTTGCTTCTTCAACTCTTACATCTCATTTGGTGCCATACGATACGGCGCTTTTGATATTGACCCTGTGCCAGGCATCAAGTCAATGGTGAACTCGACTTCCCTTATAGGAGGTAGCTCAGTGAGATCCTTCGGAAACACGTCAGGAAATTCATTCACCACAGGAATATCCTTGAGTGAAAGCTCAGCTTTTCCCTTGATCGAGAAGAAAACCATGTATGCTTGGCATCCCTACTTCATATATTTATCAGCTTCAGTGGCAGAGGTAAAATTTAGGCTCACGTCAACCTCATCTCTGCTTGGTGAACGGGGAAATGATATCTTCTTACTACCACAGTCGATCATTTCACTGTTTGTCGTCAGCCAATTAAGACCGAGTATGACGTTGATGCCATGAAGTGGTAATCGAATAAGATCTACTTTTGAAACTCGTCCATTCACACTCGCAACACAATTTAAGCATGCATCAGAAGCTAGAGATTTTACGCCAAGTGGAGTAGCTACTATCAGATCATAAGGTAACTTATACGCATGCATTCCTAAACGTTTTGCACAGTCATAGGAAATAAACAAGTGACTAGCACCCGAATCATATAATGCTTGCAGTAAATTCCCTTAAGAGAGATAGTACCTTGGACCATCTCCGAAGACTTCCTGGCCTCTTCATTGGTCAGAGCAAAAACCCGGCCTGGGTTTTACGACCTTATCTGGCAGCTTTCTGAGGACAGTTCCTGCTGAAGTGTCCAGGCTTTTGGCACTTGTAGCATACCTGCTTCCCATCGCAGTCAATACCTTGATGGTACCTCCCACATTTTGGACATGGTCGGGGTCCCTGTGCTCTTAGGGAAATTCAACTGGCCGAACTGGAACGGCCTCTTGTTTCCACGAATATTTCCCCAGGGTGCTTTCCTCTTATGAACGGAGCTTCCTTGATTAAATCCACCACGACCGGCGCTGCTATTATTGAACGGTCTAGCTTTCCGAAATTCCTTCAAGTTCCGCTCAATCAGCCTACAAGCTTCCACTGCTTGAGTCAGTTCAGGAAACTGCTGAGATACAAGCCTCTCCATTATATCGTACCTTAGCTCGTATATCAATCTATTTTCCTTCTAGCTTTCATCATTGTCACGCTTCAGACATGATGAATATCGTGACAGGTTGGTGAATCGGGCAAAGTAGTCATCAAAGGACTCTTCGTGACCTTGTTGGATGTGGAGGAACTCCGACTCCTTGATCACTTGTGTCGAGGGAGGAAAGTACTGTTCATTGAACTTTTCCAGGAACTTCTCCCAAGTAAGGGGACAATAACGTGTCTGTAATGTTGCAGCAACGCTTCTCCACCATCTATCCGCATCTTCTTCTAGCTTGTAGATATCAAGTTGAGCTTTTTGATTTCCCAGACACTCCATGACCTCGAAGATCTTGTCCAGTCTCATCAGTCAATCTTCAGCTAAATCGTTCTTACCACGGAAAGTTGGTGGCTTTAGCTTGCAAAATTGGGTGACCCAGTATTGTGTGGTCTCCCCTAATCTTTCTCGTCGAGGAGGTGACTGAGATCTATCAGACTCCTCAGTGTGTTTGTCACTTTGTTTGCCTTCTTCTTCTTCCTCTTCGTCTTGTTGTTCTTCCTCAGCTTGCTGATCTGCTCTTTGTCGTTCAACTTGTATTTCCCGCCTTTCCTCAAGAAGTTCGTTAATGAGAGCCCTTTGTTCTTGCAGCGTTCTTCTCATTTCCTGCAACTCATTCTGCTCCGGTTGATTTGGTATTTGATTTTGTTCAGGTCCTGGTATTGGTCTCACTCGAGGTTGTCTACCTCGTCCTCTGCCTCGACCCCTGCCTTGGCCTCTGCCTCCCTCGTAAATTTTCCATAACTTGTTCTTTTTCCTTTATTATGGAAAACATTAGATGCATATAGAGAAAACAATGATTAGTATAACACAAACTCTTATATAGATATATATCACAATAGTCTTTACACTACAAACCCTTGTTCATTTCATCGGGTTTTCTTACATCATAAAGTTTCGTAGAAAACTAACATACATAAGTAAAAATGCTTATACATATCATTATCTTACAACGTTACTGCTACTACTTCCACAGCTTTCCCGATCTGACTCTCGTTTTCCCGTCCATCCTCTGTCTACCTATTCAGGTACACTAAGCGCTTGAGACGGAAAAGATATGAACAGACGTCCACAATATCCCCCTCGTTCAGAATGTCGTTGGTTCTTTCTATCCAAAAACGGGTACGGGGAAAATAATGAAGACTGGATCTGATCCAGTCTCTAGGAGGGTATGGAAAAGTGTATCGGGAGTTCCTCTAATAGAAATTCTTTACATGCGTCAAATACTGCATGTAAATATCTTTTTCGGTCTCCGAGATTAGTCTGGCATAGATTAGCTCCACATGTAAGGCTTGTGTTAGAATGGTATTATCATTCAGGACAAACTGGAGATTATCAGAATTATCAGAATCTGCATCAGATTGAATCTCAAGATTTCTGATCTTTGGGTAGTCGAAGTTGTTGGCTACCGATGAGTGATGCGAGTTATCAGAATTATCAGGTACTGGTATAGGTTCAGGTGGTGGATACACCAGATCTGGGTTTAGTCTTAACCCTACTAACTCGGTAATTACGGATCTTTGCGCCATACGCCTTCTTCGGCCGTAATAGTTGATGTATGGAACATCATTCCTGTCCATCTCTAGAACATAACACCAGAGTTATATCAGTACTCATTTTTCAAAATATGCTCTTTAAAGAAAAGGCGTAGAGCTTAACTCCGTTACTCAAACCTATTAGCTAGGTAGGTGTCTATCATGGGAGTCTCACCGAGTTCACGGCGGTTGAATGACTTACCCACATAGACTAGGCCTACCTTTGGCACCAATGTTTTGTTTATAACATAGTTAGAATCATGCCAGGTAAAAACGTTCTGATGCCAGGTAAAACGCTCTGATACCAAAAATGTAACACCCCATTTTCGTAAATGTTTTCATAGCGTTTTGATCAGAGTTTGAGCGTCGGAAAAATTTTTTGATAGTAAAGAGTAACTGAATAACATATATAACAAAATATTTGGCTGTTCATATGGCCATACATTCATCCGAGTATTTCAAAAGTAAATATAATAAAATAAAATAAAAGCGTCTCCGTCCGGTCCTCATGCTGACTCCTTACCCCTGATCTCGATCCTGTGACCCTTGGATCCTGAAGCTAGAGTAAGAGCTGAGGTCCAATGTCCATCGGACCTCAGGTAATGGTTAACCTCATGCTTATGTAACAGTATATGAATGACAGTTATTCATGACATAACAGCAGCACATAATCACATATGTAAAACAATAACCACACATAGCTAATGCATGTTATTCACTGTTTGCACTCTACTCCAGTGCCACGATGTACACTCGTGTCCTCAGCGCTAGGAAAACTCAATGGTATGACATGACCATAACCCGTATATAGGTGGATGTATAATGAAAACATCTAAGACAGAGTCTTAGTCTATGAATACAACTATCATATATAAACATACAACAAGCGTAAGAGTTAAGGTTACAGTACCGTCCGTACCTTTGTTGACGAAATGCAGTACGTCTGACGGTCGGTACGTGATCACAGATATCCTATAATAAGGATAATATCGTATTTAATTAATAAACAACATTCTAACAGATATTCTAGTCACAAATGACTATTGTACCCCTGACCTTAGATTATCTCTACCCGATAAAATTTCGTCAGAGCTTCGCTACTTTGACTCCTAACTTTCAGAAACTCAATCCCTACTATGTTTTTACCTCGTCAGGCATCTTTCAATGCAATGAGGCATAAAAACAAGAATAGGAATTTCATTTCCTACTTCCTAGATCTAACTAACATTTCTACTAAAACTACAAAACTAAAGACTGGAAAAGCAGCTCCGACGTAAGAGTATCCTATTTGTGAAGTGGTCTGGAAGGGATTATCTCCGGAAGAATCAACTTGGGAAACAGAGGAAAGCATGAAGGAGAAGTACCCAGAATTTATGGCTCAGGGTTTTCAATATGTATAGCAAATTTTGGGGTTGAAATTTAAATTAACGGGGGGAGAAATGTAACATCCCAAATTTTGGGATTTGAAATTTGGATATTTTATAGAAATTAATTATGTGATTTTGGTTTAAAAGAATGATGGGATTAATTATTAGAAATTGAGGCTTATTTTTCCCTTAATTTATTTTGGAAAAAAAATAAATAAAGTTAAGGGATAATGTAGGCCTAAAAATTTTAGAATTTGCATTTAATAGCTTAGAGGAATTAATTGGGAAAGGAAAATACTTATATGGGGATTAAGGATTTATTTATTTTTCCAATAATTACAATTATATAAGCAATGGTCCTAATCAACAAATAAGAATACTTCAACCAATTAAATCACCAAGCCCAACACATGATCAGGTACCTAACAACCATATATACAAATATATCTATACCCCTTCAATATCCATTAAACCAATACACTAATTCCCCAAAAGTCCAGCCCATAGCAACTGAGACAAAGGAAAAAAAAAAAGGAGTCAACACATTAACTGAGTAAAAATGTAGTAGCAGGACATATACACATTAACACATTCTCAACGTCTACCAACGTCAGCACATAAACACAAAAAGGAGGAGTTAACAGCAGCGTTGAACACATAATTGCAGAGATCACAGTATCCCTTTCAACGCAATAGTAGCGTGAGACCAGCGACTCCTTGTTTCTTGTATCAGCCACAACAGTGACAATTCCATGCCTATCGATCTCAACACTTTAAACCATTGGCTTATTTCCTTCGGACCAGACCCTTAAGAGCTTATTTCCAATGGCACACCCACGTAGACTAGCCTTGCCTTCGGCACCAAACTGTCCGTAATAACATAGTTAAATTCATGCCAGGACTACTGCTCTGATACCAAAATGTAACATCCCGTTTTCCAAAAGCAGTATAATTTTTTTTTTCATCAGAGTAGAGCATCGGAGCGGAAGAGTAACAGATATATATATTCAAAATTCCCACTGGCTAGTTACAGACGCGGTTCAATAACTGAGAGTTTTCAAAAGTAAAGGACAATAACGGAAAGTCTATAGCCGGAACTTCTACGCGGGCTGCTTGTCTCTCTCCTCGGTCCTTGGTCCCTCTGACCCTGACGCTATGTTAAGAGCTGAGATCCGCACCGGATCTCAGGTAACGGTTAACCTCATATTTACATACACAACATATGGACAACAGACAATCATAACAACAACAGTATATGTGCACTCATCGCCCAAAAGCATGCATACATATATCGCCCAATAGCATGTATACATATATCGCCCAACAGCATGCAGATATATCGCCCATAGAAAACGTGAACATATCAACAGTACATAAACATATCACAGAGCTATCAACTACCACATACAGTACACCTAGCACATTCATGCTGATAGCGACTTCGGCAAGTGCACCGATCGTTACAAGTAATAAAGTATGTGAGAAAGAGATCGTCCCACGAGGAATAGTACTCCAACCACTAATTCGTTATTTAAGCTTTAGTTGGATCAATGAGTAATAGGGGTTGATTTGTAACCAAACAGAATTTTTAAGGAATTTAATCAAGAAAATCATTCAAGATTAAGAATCTCAAGAACGGTTGTTTAGAAAAGATGATCAATAAAGAAAAACGCAGCCAGGGCATAGAATTCCCCTATGTTCCTCTAAGTATTTGAACTAAGTCCCTAATTGATTATTATTCTCACGACTGACGACCAATTCTCTAAAATTAGACTAAGTCCCAATGTCTTGATGCTACCTTAATCCATTATCTTTGAAAACAACCTAATGTCTTAGTATTGTTTAGAAAAATCAATTTGTTTACCAGAATTATGAGATCGCATAAATTCGTAAGCCTATGTCTAGGTCATGCAATTCTATGATGGATTAACGGTTCTAGTTAAATGTACCAACATCTCTATTGTCATACACTAACCTATGAACAATCTAAAAGGCGATCACTCTTTAAGAAAGCGTTAAGCACAGGTAATCCATTCAGTCAAGAAAACAATAATCAACTAAGATTCCAAATAAATACTTTAAATTCACATAGGGTTCATCCTTGCCCTAACTACTAAAGGAAACTAGCCAAGCATGGCTAGGTTAACAAATTAAAAGAGATGAAAAGCAAACTACTCCTGCGTCGTCCAGCTGCTCTCGGTTTGGTGATCTCCCAATTCTCGTTCGCGGCGTCCGTGATTCTTAATCTCCGATGCTCAATTGCAATTTGATTATTCTCCCTGCGTGTCTTTTCCGTTCTCAGATTCGTTCCCCCTTCTCCTGGCGTCTTCACATATATATATAGCTTAGGTTATGCTTGTTGGGCCACGTGATTGCATCTCTGATCCAAAATAACATCTATTCTATCTAAACAATATCCTTTCAACCAATTAAATCCCATGGTAATTGCTGATGTGTGGGGTCCACGCTGCTTGTATCTTTTCCCAATATCAATTGCGTTATGATTCCATCCTGTTCGTGATCTACCTCATTCCTTGTTTAATTATAATAGAATGTAATATAATAATATATTATATTCTTATATCCTTTTCAATTTAGTTTATTGCCTCTCTCCGATCACATAATATCTCCTGCATAATAAAATAGGATATCAATAGATTTTTTGTTATAATATTCTTTTATCCTATATTTAATTAAGAGATAGATAAGTACATAAAGATAATTAAATAAGTACAAAATATCAATAAATTCAATCTAATATATCCCAGAATCGACCCTTATTTAATTATAAAATATCTACTTATCAAACTCCCCCACACTTAAATATTTGCTTGTCCTCAAGCAAAAGAAAGAGAATTAATTATCTGAAAGGAATATTGCATATGGAATTCCTAAACAGAGAGCAATAAACCACCACACTTAGATCATATCATCAAATCTTATTTAAGTTAATGTCTTATAAGAATAGGTCACTAAGTCAATAGCTTTAAACAATTATAATAATCTCTTAACATCCCATAATCAAAGGATCAGTGAATAATAAGAGCAACAATAAGATTAGTAGAAGAATATTACGCTACTTAATTTTTCCAGAAAAATTCAAATGCCCCTACTAAACCAAGTTTTTCATTTAATTTAATAAGGATCCTCAGGTGGGCAATGACTCTTTTTTTTTCTTTTCTCCGTTTTTTTTTTTGGTCTTGAGCCGTTGTAGGTCCCCTTTTTACGCGACCCTGCACATGGGTGATGCAGCACCGGTTACTCAGTTACTCCAACAGGTACCTCAAGAGGCTTTTAGCCCAACTCATAACTCTCTTGGACTTTACCGTTTGACGCGACCCTGCACATGGGTGATGCAGCACCGGTTACTAAGTCAAGTCTAGAGATGTCAGCGGAGTTGCTATGCTTCTTTTTTTTTTTTTTTTGAGTCATTTCCCTGAACCAAAGGTTTACTTAGCTAGCAAGGTCATCATCTAATTTTCTAAATAAATCATGTAGTAAAATATTCCTAAACTAATAATCTGTTGATCCTATTACAAACTATTCCCTATTCTCATAGTCCATCTCAAGACTGCTACAAAAATTCAAGGCTTAGAGACTTAATTGAAACATTCTTTTCTATTTTAATTTTTTTTGACTTGATAATATTTTCTAAGATGGGGAAAACTCAAAATTAAGGTCAATCCTAAACAATAAAAAAATTATTTTCGATTGTATAAGGACAAGCATGGCCAAGGAAATCATATCCCTCCCCCATACTTAAATCAAATATTGTCCTCAATGTTGCAAAAATATAAAGAGGGAAAGAAACTAGTACTCCCCTGATTTAGGTCTCTAACTCCGATGTGGAGTTCTTTATTCGTACCATCCATGATGTTTCAAATTTTTAGAGAGGAGCGAGTGCACACGCGAGACTTGGCAACAACAAGAGGAGTGATCATCTTTAAACCTAGAAAAATGAAAGAAAAAAAAAACAAAATAATAATAATAATAACTGCAAGAAAAACTTATTGGGTTGCCTCCCAATCAGCGCTTGTTTACTGTCTCGAGCCTGACGGATGTCACCTTAATTCTCAACTTCCAATGCCACAGAGGTTCTTCCTCTATCAATGTCTCCTCCGTGGTAATGCTTTAATCGCTGCCCATTTACCTTAAAAGCTTCCTCTGAACCTATTGGTGCAATGGCAATTGCACCAAAAGGTGTGACTTCTTTGACTACAAAAGGTCGACCATCTAGACTTCAATTTCCACTGAAAAAGTTTCAAACGAGAGTTATAAAGTAGTACCTGCTGTCCCGGATGAAAATCTTTTGGAAGAATCCTCCTGTCATGCCATCTCTTGGTTTTTTTCTTGAATGGCAAATGAAAGTGGTCCTTGCGAGTGGCATCATCCACATACATTCTCCAGCCTGCATCTAACAGTTTCACCACTTCCTTTCTCACCACTTCCTTCATAGTCGGGTTAAGTCCCCTCTGGGGCTGCCTTACTCGTTTTACATGGTCCTCCATAAGAATTTTATGAGTGCAAAATAAAGGACTAATCCCCTTTAAATCAGATATAGACCACCCTATGGCAGTCTTGTAGGTAGTCAAAACTTTCAGCAACTTCTCTTCGTCAGTAGGGGACAACTCAGCGCTAACAATAACGGGATAAGTGTCATCCTTCCCTAGAAAAACATACTTGATTAGAAGGGAGCTCCTTTAGTTCCACCTTAGGAGTAACAGGGTGGCGCATCAAAATCTTTCTTCTTGACTCCTCAACACGTAAATCAGAATTCTCCTTTGCAGAAACCTCTTCTTCCACTTGTAATAATTGAGCAAGATCATCCTCCATAGGCTCATCTGAACCTTCTTGAAAACCTTCTTGAATGGCCTCATCAACCACGTCAATTTTGAAGCAGTCACTATTATCATTGGGTATTTCATGGGTTGAAACACATTGTAAGTGACTTTCTCATCATTCATTTGAAACTCCATTTTCCTGCAGACTACATCAATTACCGCTCTAGCAGCAGCCAAGAAGGGTATTCCCAAAAGTAAAGGAATTTTAGCATCTTCCTCCATGTTAAGAACCACAAAATCCACCGGGAAGATGAATTTGTCCACTTTCACAAGCACATCCTCAATGATACCTTCTGGCTTCTTAATGGACCTATCCGCCAACTGTAATGACATCATAGTAGACTTCATCTCTTTAATTCCGAGAGCTTTGTTAACAGATAAGGGCATTAAATTAATACTAGCTCCCAGATCACAAAGTGCTCTGCCCATATTGACATTCCCTATTTCACAAGGAATGCTAAAGCTGCCCGGATCTTTAAGCTTTGGTGGCAACTTAGTTTTAATGATGGCACTACACTGATGAGTCAATGCTACTGTTTCTTCCTCTTGCAACTTATGCTTCTTGGAAAGCAAATCTTTCATGAACTTTGCATAATTAGACATATTTTCAAGAGCTTCTGCAAAAGGAATGTTAATCTGCAATTTCTTAAAAATATCCCGAACACGGCATCTTGTTGCTTCTGAATCTGCTGCTTCAACCTTTGGGGATAAGGAGGTTTCGCATAAGAAGGAGTGGGAGACTTCTTTGTAGCTATCTCCTTTGGAACCTGCTGCACATTACATTTCTCAACCTCTTCCTCCCCTTTCTCAGACCTGTCCTTCATCGAAACAGATTTCTCAACCGGCTGAACCACTATACCACTCCTTGTAGTTATGGCCTTACAATGCTCCTTTGGATTGACTACAGTATCACTAGGGAAGGACCCTTGGCTTCTCTCTGCTATTTGCTTTGATAGGTGACCAATCTGATTCTCCAAATTCGGATCGAAGCCTCGTGATTTTGAGAGAAGAATTTGTTTCATTAGGAAAGCTTCGACCCCTGTATGTATTCGGTAGTGGTAAGAGTCAAGCGTGTCAAAGCCTTTTCCGGATCGGTAGTGGTGGTTTGGTGGAACTGCGAGGTGCTTGCTTGGGGTTTATAGGAAAAGTTTGGGTGAGATTTCCAGCCTGGATTGTATGTGTTGCTATACGGATTAAACTGATTCCTAGGAGGATCACCCATGTAATTAACCTCAGCTGTTTCTCTAGTAATGAATGCTGCACAATCTCCATTAGCGTGTTCCCCTTTGCAAAAATCATAAAGCAAAGGAGGATGAGAAGTGATAGATGATACCTGAGAAAAGGCAAGCTGTTTAGTGATGGAAGCTAATTGTTGTTGGATCACCTTGTTTTGTTGGGCAATGGTCTCATTGTGGGCCAATATTGTATTGTAAGAGTCTAGCTGAAGAACTCCCCTCTTTGGTTGTGGAATAACAGTTTCATTCTCAAAGGACCCCATAGCTTCAAACAACTCCAATGATTCTTCGGGAGTTTTATTTTTTAGTGTAACACCTGCTGCATCATTAATCATCATCCTAGAGGACGGAAGCATCCCATTGAAGAATATTCTCACCTGATCATAGTCTTGCAGCTCATGTTGTGGGCACTTCCTAAGCAATTCCTTGAATCTTGCCCACGCTTCACAATATGATTCCCCATTGCCTTGAGTAAAGCAATTGATGTCTGAGAGCAGCTTTGTATACTTAGAAGAAGGAAAAAATTTCTCAAGGAACTTTGTGGTAATAATGTCCCAAGTGGAGAGACTTCCATTAGGATAAGAACGAAGCCAAGCTCCTGCTTTCCCGTCAAAGAGAAAGGAAAGCAGTCTCACACGAATAGCCTCTCCGAAACCCCATTCATCTTGATGGTATCACAAATCTACAGAAAAGTCTCAATATGCTGATTAGGATCCTCTAAATCACTCCCACTAAAAGAGCGTTGTTGAACCAAGCTTATGAGGGATGGCATGATTTCAAAATTATTCGCATTCACAGCAGGATTGACAATGCTAGTTGCAGCCCTGGCATGATTAAGCGTCTGCAGCGAATTTCTGTCAGTGGTACCTCGCATAAACAAAGTAGGATAACAAAAGAAAAAGAAAAATCCAATCTAGAGTTTCAATAACTACTCTTAGTGTTGAAATAAAACTATTCCCCGGCAACGGCGCCAAAAACTTGATAGCGACTTCGGCAAGTGCACCGATCGTTACAAGTAATAAAGTATGTGAGAAAGAGATCGTCCCACGAGGAATAGTACTCCAACCACTAATTCGTTATTTAAGCTTTAGTTGGATCAATGAGTAATAGGGGTTGATTTGTAACCAAACAGAATTTTTAAGGAATTTAATCAAGAAAATCATTCAAGATTAAGAATCTCAAGAACGGTTGTTTAGAAAAGATGATCAATAAAGAAAAACAGCCGGGGCATAGAATTCCCTATGTTCCTCTAAGTATTTGAACTAAGTCCCTAATTGATTATTATTCTCACATTGACGACCAATTCTCTAAAATTAGACTAAGTCCCAATGTCTTGATGCTACCTTAATCCGTTATCTTTGAAAACAACCTAATGTCTTAGTATTGTTTAGAAAAATCAATTTGTTTACGAATTATGAGATCGCATAAATTCGTAAGCCTATGTCTAGGTCATGCAATTCTATGATGGATTAACGGTTCTAGTTAAATGTACCAACATCTCTATTGTCATACACTAACCTATGAACAATCTAAAAGGCGATCACTCTTTAAGAAAGCGTTAAGCACGTGTAATCCATTCGATCAAGAAAACAATAATCAACTAAGATTCCAAATAAATACTTTAAATTCACATAGGGTTCATCCTTGCCCTAACTACTAAAGGAAACTAGCCAAGCATGGCTAGGTTAACAAATTAAAAGAGATGAAAAGCAAACTACTCCTGCGTCGTCCAGCTGCTCTCGGTTTGGTGATCTCCCAATTCTCGTTCGCGGCGTCCGTGATTCTTAATCTCCGATGCTCAATTGCAATTTGATTATTCTCCTGCGTGTCTTTTCCGTTCTCGATTCGTTCCCCCTTCTCTGGCGTCTTCACATATATATATAGCTTAGGTTATGCTTGTTGGGCCACGTGATTGCATCTCTGATCCAAAATAACATCTATTCTATCTAAACAATATCCTTTCAACCAATTAAATCCCATGGTAATTGCCGATGTGTGGGGTCCACTTGCTTGTATCTTTTCCCAATATCAATTGCGTTATGATTCCATCCTGTTCGTGATCTACCTCATTCCTTGTTTAATTATAATAGAATGTAATATAATAATATATTATATTCTTATATCCTTTTCAATTTAGTTTATTGCCTCTCTCCGATCACATAATATCTCCTGCATAACAAAATAGGATATCAATAGATTTTTTGTTTTAATATTCTTTTATCCTATATTTAATTAAGAGATAGATAAGTACATAAAGATAATTAAATAAGTACAAAATATCAATAAATTCAATCTAATATATCCCAGAATCTACCCTTATTTAATTATAAAATATCTACTTATCACATGCATACCATAAACATCATATTAGTGTTACAGTACGCGGACGTACGTAATCCAATAGTACAATACATACAACAGAGTTATCATTCATTACACATAGGCATACCATAACATATCACATACACGTATACAATAAACATCAGAGTTAGTGTTACAGTACGCGAACGTACCTTCGTTGACGGTAACCGGTATTTCTGTCGGTATACGGCACGACAGTAGGTCAGAACGTAATCAGGGATATCCTATCAACATAACAACGTACTTGTTAAGGATCTATTATTACGAAGGACATTTTTAGTCAAAATGACCATTTTACCCCTGACCCCCTAATCGGCGGAATTTCGCCAGCACTTCGTTACTTTAACTCCCAACTTTCAGAAACTCAATCCCTACTATGTTTTTACCTCGTCAGGCATCTTTCAATGCAATGAGGATTAAAAACAAGAATAGGAATCTCATCTCCTACTTCCTAGATCTAACTAACAATTCTACTAAAACTACCGAAAGCTTAAGACTCGGTACCGAAGAACTTACTCAGAGCTTCGCTGCAGAATTTCCCCGGCTCCTCCTTCTCTCTAACTTCTCTCTATTTTCGAAATGCTCAAGAGGAATGGTGTGATAATTGTGAAGAGGGGTTGGTGCTATTTATAGAGAAATTCCAGGGGCAAATTCGCACTTTTCCTCCTTTAATCTCAACCGTCGGATCGCATTCGGAAGAAGTGGCATGATCTTGGCCTTACAGCTCACCATGCTGACCTCAATCCCTTAGGTGGCACAAAAAGATGATGTCATGGTGGTGATGTCACTCCCTTGCTCTTGAAGTCTTATACCGATAAAGTTCCCGATCGGTGCTCGAATCGCGTAATCTCGGAAAATCTCAAAATTCTGGAATCACAAATTTGAAGATATTTTCTCACTTATTAGAATTGTCCGGGCTAAATAAATTTCTGACTCCATACAGGGTTCCAACGGTCCTGCTGAAGTTTCTCGAAACACGAGCCGGTTACAGAATTCACTTCTGGAATTGTCACTTTCTAGACAAAAATTCACTGACTCCAAATATGTCTAGATAATCATAAACTCATCTCCAAATGTTGAGTTACAATTTATTTTGTTCAAATTATAATTTTATGACTATCTTCCTTTTTATCAGATTTTCCCTATTTCGTCTTATTACTAATCTCTTCTACCGATCTCGGAAATGACCCCGGGAACAACTCAATTCAGGATAAAAATCCACTTATCAATATTATATTTTGACTTTAGAAATCCTGTTCCTGGTTCTCTAGATAGGATCCAATCTCCATCGGTGTTTATTTACTTTTTACATTTTTACTTTAATTATTATTTAATTAGGTATTTATATTTTACACTCCACCTTATTATCCAACACCATTTTTATTTTTTTTCCTTCCCCTCATGTCGGCACACACACATATTTATTTATTTTTTTTTTATTTTTTTAATTAATTATTATATAATTTAATAATTATTTTTACATAATTTTTCATAACTTTTTCCTATTGGTCCATACTTGTATTTAGTCTCAAAATTACCTAATCTTATTTTTCTCAATATTTTCCAATTAATTAGCAAATATATTTATGCTAATTTTCTAGCCATAAATCACTAATTATAGAGTTCTACACAATTTATCACAATTATTCCATTGTTCAAGCTTAAATAATTAACCAATAATTATTTAATCAATCACTTATTATTTGTTGATAATTTTCTTATCTAGAACTAATTACTTCCTCTCAAAATCTGAACTAACATTGCTATTTCATCTCCCATGTAAAATACCAATAATTATGGAGTTAGTTATGATCTCCAAATACTTTATAATTGTTATTTTATAATTTCTCCAAGCTTATAATTTATTAAATTACCAAAATTAGAGACAATATACTCTCTCAATAATTATTTTACCGCCTTTCAGGATTTTTCATAATTTTCCTAAGTCATATATGTCCTAGAAGGGCATTTTTGTCATTTGGCACATTGGCACTTAAATTCTCTAATTTCCAAGACATCTTCCTTTAGAAAATTAGCTAATTATAACTTAATATTTGATACATCATATTCACCTATTTTCTATAGGTATTATTTCTTAATTTATGATATTTTCCCTAATTCAAATTTTAGGGTATTACATTTCTCCCCCCGTTAAACAAAATTTCATCCTCGAAATTTGCACTCTACCCACTTAAACTTCGTCCTACTCGGACTTTGGACTATACGCGTCGGGTCTTTACTTTGTCTGCCAGCCGCTCCTCTTGGTGATCGAGAATTCGCTTTGGTTTGACCATAAAGATCATGTCATATCGTACCTTGATATATAGTGTCTCCCGTGGCTCATACACCGCGGTCAACACCACAAATACCAAAATGTCTCCTTGGACTACACCATGGCAACACAAGATACTTTAAATGTTTCCATGGTTCCCATACACCATGATAACACAAAATACCTCCTACTCAATGATACGATCACGATCGATTTGTAAAAACGAAGAAACATGGAACACGTCACAGAGATCTACTCAAGTTTCGGGGGTAAAGCTATCTGAAAGTTTGAATGGTCTTACGTTACGAAGACTACAAGTTCGCCTTTGAAGTACTCCATTGACACCGGCCACCAAGGATATTCGTAAAAACATATGATTATCGACTTCAAACCACTGAGCCAGGTTTCGATCCTTTCCTTCGCTGGATTGTACTATCTTAGATTACGTCACGTAAATAATTCACGTATCACACGATTTAGTTGAATAACCAATACCCAGTTCATGCAATGCATAGAGAAAATTCCTTACTAAGAGAGATAGTACCTTGGACTCTCTCCGGAAGTTCTCTGTCCATTGTATCGGATAACGCGTACATTCGGCCTGGGTTCTGTGGCCTGAACTCCGTAGGTTTCTCAGGACAATCTCGGATAATGTGGCCTGGCTTCCGACATCTGTAGCAAACTTGTTTCCTAATACATTCACCAGGATGGTACTTCCCGCAATCAGGACATGGTCGGGTTACCGGCATTCTCGGGTTGCTCTGCTGCTCAACTGGAATGACCTCTCGCTTTCTCTCTGGGAGTTATCCCATGGTGCTTCTCGCTTTCGTGAGGAGTTTTCACGGTGGCCCTCGATACGACCTGCGTTGCTGCTATTGGAGAATCTGGACTTTCGGAATTCTTTCAAATTCTGCTCAATCAGCCGACAAGCTTCCACAGCATGAATCAATTCCCGGAATCGTTGAGACATAAGTTTCTCACCTATTTCGTATTTAAGCCCATGGATCAGTATGTTCACCATACTGCTCTCATCATTTTCCTTTCGCAGGTGCGATGAGTATCGTGAAAGGTTGGTGAATCGGGCATAGTAGTCATCAAAAGATTCCTCTTGACCTTGTTTAATGTGGAGGAATTCCGTCTCCTTGGTCATCTGTACAGAAGGAGGAAAGTACTGCTTGCTGAACTTTTCTAGAAATTTCTCCCATGTAACGGGACAGTAGCGTGTTTGTAAGGTTGTCGCTATGACCTCCCACCATCGATCTGCGTCTCCTTCTAACTGGTAAATTGCCAGTTGAGTCTTGCGATTTTCAGGGCATTCAATTACTTTGAAAATCTTTTCCAATCTCTTGAGCCAATCCTCTGCCAAGTCTAGTTTACCCTGAAAAGTTGGTGGTTTCAGCTTACAGAACTGGTTAACCCAGTATTGTGTGGTTTTCTCTTCTCTCCTGTGTCGAGGAGGTGATCGGGATCTATCAGACTCATCATCTTCCTCGTTGTGTCCATCACCTACGTTGTTCTCCTCCTCCTCCTCTTCTTCATTATTTCGCTCTTCCTCCGCATGTCGTTCTTCCTCAGCATTTCGTTCTTCTAGTTGTCTCTCAGCTTCTCGATCTTGTCTATTCTGCCTTTCAAGGAGTGTGTTTATAAGAATCTGTTGTTCCTGCTGAGTTCTCCTCAGCTCCTGTATCTCATTCTGTTCCGATTGATTCAGTATTTGATTTGGGTCATGATTAGGTATCGGTCCCACTCGAGTTTGTCTGCCTCGTCCTCCACCCCGGCCTCTGCCTCGGCCTCTGGGTACTCCGGCTCCTCTCAAATTTGCCATGTCTCGTTCTTTTCCTTTAATAGGGAAAACATTGGTTATAGAAGGAAAACAATTAATGTGTCGCAGATTTTGTCGCACTAGTATCTATACCGCACCTAGACTCTATTACGCTTAGTATTTACACTGCTCCCAGCTTTTATCACTCTAGTATTCACATTGCTCCCAGCATTTACCGTACTCACTACAAATGAATACACACCGCAATACTTCCCCTTGTTTAGAATTTCGTTGACTCAGTCTACTCAAAAGCGGGTACGAAATTTCGTATCGGGAGTTCCTCTACATGAGTCAAATACTGCATGTACTTATCTTTGATGGTCTCGGAGTTTCATCCGGCGTGGCCCAGCTCCGCATATGAGCTTTGTGCTAGGATAGAACTACCGTCCAGTACAAACTGGCGCCGCATATGAGCTTTGTGCTAGGATAGAACTACCGTCCATTATAAACTGGCGGGTTATCAGAGTTATCGGAGTTATCAGAGACTGATATCAGGGTTATCAGAGCTGTCGGAAACAGACATCAGGGTTATCGGAACTATTAGAGACTAGTATCAGTGTTATCGGAGACTGATACCGATATAAGCATAGGTGATGAATTCACCGGCTCCGGGTTAGAGTGATGCCGCAATAACATAGTTAAATTCATGCCAGGACTACTGCTCTGATACCAAAATGTAACATCCCGTTTTCCAAAAGCAGTATAATTTTTTTTTCATCAGAGTAGAGCATCGGAGCGGAAGAGTAACAGATATATATATTCAAAATTCCCACTGGCTAATTACAGACGCGGTTCAATAACTGAGAGTTTTCAAAAGTAAAGGACAATAACGGAAAGTCTTTAGCCGGAACTTCTACGCGGGCTGCTTGTCTCTCTCCTCGGTCCTTGGTCCCTCTGACCCTGACACTATGTTAAGAGCTGAGATCCGCACCGGATCTCGAGTAGCAGTTAACCTCATATTTACATACACAACATATGGACAACGAGACAATCATAACAACAACGGTATATGTGCACTCATCGCCCAAAAGCATGCATACATATATCGCCCAATAGCATGTATACATATATCGCCCAACAAACATGCGAGATATATCGCCCATAGCAAACGTGAACATATCAACAGTACATAAACATATCACAGAGCTATCAACTACCACATACAGTACACCTAGCACATTCATGCATACCATAAACATCAGATTAGTGTTACAGTACGCGGACGTACGTACACCAATAGTACAATACATACAACAGAGTTATCATTCATTACACATAGGCATACCATAACATATCACATACACGTATACAATAAACATCAGAGTTAGTGTAATCATGCCGATTGATAGAGCGTAACCTAAAGGAACTGCGTAGATCCTGAAATATCAATAGACGCAGTGCGGAACGTAGCGAGGTCAGCCGTGAAAATTCCTTGCGGAAGAGAAAGGCACCATGGAATACCTCCCAAAGAGAAAGCAAGAGGTCATTCCAGACTGGGCAGCAGTACAACCCTAGAATGTCAGGACCCCGGTTGTGTCCAAAATGTGCGAGGTATCATCATCAAAGTACTGACTGCGATGGGAAGCTGATATGCTTCAAGTGTCAAAAGCCTGGACACATCAGTGTGCACTGTCTGGAGAAAGCTGCAGTGATAGGGCAAAACTTTAAAGCCTATAACTCCGCAAGTATACGGGCCGTATCAAGTAATAAAGTGATAAGAAAAGTATCGTTCCCACGAGGACTTGGTATCACAAACTTTGGTTAAGTGTTAATTTTACAATTTCGTTTAAGTTGAACAAATCATATTGAATTTAATTAAGATAACAGAAATTAAAACTAAAATTAAAATAAACAAACTACGAAAATAATCAAATGAGCAACCCAGAGTCACTAATCCCTTATTAGCTTCATAAACCTTGATTTCACTAATTTAATTAGCCTTAATATCAATTTTGTTAATCTCGAGTATAAATAGCTATAAGTGTCTGTCGATCCACTTACAACCCTCTCTTGAGTATATTTTGTTATGTCTAACATAATTACTCAAGAGGCAATAAAACTCGAACACACTCTTCAACAATTATATGGGGCCATTCGGTATATGTCTATCCTAATCGCAAATTAAATCGTAATTTAATCTCATATTACTTAATCTCAGAGCCTAACTAAAATCTCCTTCATCAAGGTAAATCCTAATTCTCAAAATCATATTCAATGATGGCCAGTCACTGATAGATAAATCTAAACAGATTAAGTAACCAAAAATAATATTAATTATAACTAAACAATGAAAACAAATTCTAATCTACTCATTCATAAGTTCATAGGTACTCTAGGTTGCAAAACAAACTAGCCAAACATGGCTTTAACAAAGTTCATCACAACAAAACAAAAATTCAGATTCAGGGCCACAACGAAAATCAAAGGAAAGGGGAACAAAAATAGAGTAGTGAGTTAAGAACAGGAGTGCTCCCTTTTCCAGTGTCCTCTACGTTGCTGCCTAAATCTATCCCCAACGCTGCTCCTCAGCTTCTCTAAGTTCTGCTGTCAAGACTGGGCTCGCCGGCGACCGTGGTGGAGAGGGACGCCGCCGGCGAGAGAGGAAGAAGAAGGCGTTGCTCCTCTGCTCGGCTGCTCCAAATCAATCCCCAAAAATGAAGCTCTCCTATTTTCGTTCACTGTCCGTCTTTCTCTGCTGCTCCAAAATTCCCCTTTCTCAAAAATGTCGCGCCCTCTTTTTATCTCCAGCGGCGCTCTTTTCTCTTTTTTTTTTCTATTCGTTCCACACTTTTTTGTCCAACCCCTCGTTCCAGCCTTTTGTTTTTTTAGGTTTTTCAATTCTCCGTCAATTCGTGGGCCCCAACAAACGCTGCACCTCTGTTTCTTCTAATCAATTGCCATACTCACCAAAAAGGTGTTGTACGTCTCTATGAAGGAAGAAAAGAAAGAAATATTATAATTAATAATATACTATTAATAATAAACTAAAACCATATTTTTTTCTTTTATTTTATTTAAACTAAAGTATTTCTATTTAAATTTGAAGACTATGATATTTATAATGAAATCCCTTAAATAATATACCAATTTGATTTGATCTTATAATAATATAATCTCATTTAAATATTTTAAAATTGTTTAGATAACTCTCCAAATATCTTCAAAATGTACCTTAAATATACAAAATAAGGAGAGTTATCATGCAGCGTTAAGGTCACAGAACCCAGGTCGAGTGTACACTCTAACATGTACAGAGGACAGAGGACTTCCAGAGATGGTCCAAGGTACTATCTCTCTTAGTAAGGAATCTTCTCTACGCATTGTATGAATTAGGTGTTAGCTTTCCGGTTAGATCATATGATTATGTGAACCATCACTAAGACGTGTTCCATGATTCTTTGCTATTACAATTCGACCACGATCGTGTCATTGAGTAGGAGGTATCTTCTATTACCATGGCGTATGGGCGCCCTGGAAACATTTAAGGTATCTTGTGTTGCCATGGTGTATGGGCGCCATGGAGACATTTTGGTATCTGTGATGTTGACCGCGGTGTATGGGCACCTCGGGAAACACTATATATCAAAGTACGATATGACACAATCTTTGTAGTCAAGCCGGAGATAGAGTAAAGATCCGAAGTCTAGCTAGTACAAGGTTTAGATGATATGGCGCAAATTTCGAGGGCGAAATTTTTTTTAACGGGGGAGAAATGTAATACCCGGATAATTATTTATCTGGAATATTATATTTTAATAAATAATACCTATTGCAAATAGGTGGATATGTGGTCTCAAAATTAGGTATTATTTCTAGGGCAATTTCTATTGAAAATAGAGGAGATATAGTGTCAAACAAGCCCTAAATGCCGTATGAGTCGTAAAATACTATGATAAATCCGGAGAGGAAATGAAATAATTATTAAAAATTAGAGAGTATGTTGTCTCTAATTTAGATAATTTTTGGGATTATTTTCCCTGGAAAACAATGAGGCGAAATTAAATATTATTTTGGGAAACATAATTGACCCCATGATTTTTAATATTTTACATGGGACATAAAATACCAATGTCAGTAAAATAGTCGTGAGATAATGATTAATCCTAATTAATAAAATTATCAAAAATTAGTAAGTAATTAAATAAATAATTAATGGCTGATTGTTTAGGAAATGAATAAGGTGAATTACATAAATACTTAAAGGTTTAATTAGCCAATGGAATAATTATTAATTAAGGTAATTAAGGCATGAATTAGGTGATTAAAAAAGGTTGAAAAGTCAACATCTTTTTGGGGAGAAAACTGAAAATTTAAGAAGGAAAATGAAGAGAAAATTATGCAAAAATATCATGATATTTTGGAAGTGAAATAATATTAAAGAAACGAAGATATTTGTGTAAAAACAAATACGATAAATGAGAACCAATAGAAAATAAATCCTAACTCAAAATCCTTGAATTAGGGTTCAAGCAACTGGAAATATTATGAATCAGTGAATTTTTGTCCTGAAGTTGGTTACTCCGGAAGTTATTTCCGTAACCGACGGTGTTTTCCCGAAAATGGTTAACAGGCTATGAAATACCTTGGATGGTATCAAAAATTTAGTTAACCCAAATATTTCTAAAGAGAAAGAATAGACCTCCAAGGCTATGTCGATGGATTTTTGAGATTAGTTAAGATTACGCGATTAGAACACCGAACATGGAACTTTATCGGTAGAAGCTCCATAAAGTAGGAGATCACATCATGAAGATGATGTCAATTTTTGACAAAAGGGGAGGGGGAGTTCGGCAAGCGTACATGTGTGGAGGAGAATTGAGCTTCAAAAGTGACTTTAATTTCATGGCCAAAATTGAAGGAGAAGGAGTTGGAAGTTACAAAAATGCCCTCACATTTTCTCTATAAATAGACCCCTTCATGCCTCTTCTTTCCTCACCAACTCACAAAGCCATTTTCGAAATAGAGAGAAGGTAGAGAGAAGGAGGAGTTCTTGTGAAATAGTAGCGAAGTTCTGGGTAACACTAGTGCAAAAAAGGGATTTAAGACCGCCTCATTTAGAGCGGATCATCGACGCCCCGCTCTTAAAGGTGTGACCGGTGGCAGTTTTGTAAATAAAAAGAACTTCTTATACGCTAAAGTGCTTTAAGACCGCCTCATTTAGACCGGACTAACAAAGGACCGCTCCTAAAACTATGACCGGTGGCAGATTTGTAAATATAAAGAACTTCTTATACTGTATCATTTTTTCATAGGTCTTATCCAGACCTGTTAAAATAACAACTGGTCTTAAAATGTTATTAAAAAAATTGAAATATCAATTACTTTTGGAGAAATCTCATACAGCCAGACTTATATTTTCTACACTCCAAAATTATTACGGAAAAATTAAAATATAAAGGTATTAAAGTTTTAAGACTGAACATATATAATAGACGGTCTTAAAAGTTAGACCTTTAAGACCGGACATAAAATATGGCTGGTACTAAAGTTTAAATAAAAAATTAATTAATTTTAAGACCGGAGATAGAGATAGACCGGTCTTAAAAGTTAGACTTTTAAGACCGGATGTAAAATCAGGCCGGTACTAAAGTTTAAATAAAAAAATAATTAATTTTAACACCGGAGTTTTAGGAAGCCCGGTCTTAAAGGTTAACTTTTAAGACCGTATATACTCATTTGTCCGGTCTTAAAAATGAAGCGCCAAATATAGTTTCTTTGCGCGGAAGCTTTTGTCACTCACACTGAAGAACGAACCCCTGTTCACGTTGCGAAACCCTTCCTGTTGCATTACCTCTCTTCCTCTCCCCACGTACCGTTAGCCTCTGTTACTCCCTCTTTTGCTCAGGCATTCCTCTCACTTTCTTGAAAATGAACGGTGAAAACGATTCCACTCGTGTTCCTGGAACTCTAGATACTGCTTTGACTAGTGTGGGTCAGACGAACAAACCCTCTTCATCTCACAATGAGCCTCCTCAGCGCCGTGCACGCCGTGGTAGAAGCGGCACACGATTGAGGGAGGTTTCCCTTAGGCGGAATTTCGGGACGAAGCTCAAGATTCAGTTTGATGAAAATTTGCAACCTTTCGGTCCTAATAAAACCACATATACTAGTTTTTTCGGCTCTCCAGTACGCAACAACGTTAGCATCTTGATTGATGAGTGGAAAAATGTGGACCAAAGCACAATAAAGGATCCTATTTGGGACACTATCCGACTTACATACACCGTCCCTGACTCTGAGAAGTTGAAAGACTCAACATTGTCTTATTGTGCTGAGCGGTTCAGGAAGTTTAAGACATTTCTTGCTAACACGTATATTTTTGCCGAGGTGAAGCCTGACCATAAACCCTGGCACAAGTACAAATTTATTGATGAACAAATTTGGCAACAATTTGTTCAGCTGCGGACCACTCCTGAAGCTCTGGTGAGTTTATATTTAGTTTTGTTTGCACTTTTGTTTTCTTATTAACCTGTGCGGATATGTGAATGTTATTATATACATCTAATCCTGTTAGTTAAATGGTTTGGTGTGTCAATAGAAGTATACATTTACTGCCTTTGTCCTGCATCAGAGGAGCATGTCCTAATTCCATGCAAATCTGATATGTAAACTGTGTAATATGGTTAGACGTTGCTGTTAGTTAGTTAGTATGTTAACTGCGTAATGATTTCGGTGCAAGTAGTTAGTTAGTTATTCTAATATGTATGTAGGAACCAATTATGATGAATGAATGAATTGACTGAGTTGCCAGCAATTCTGCAACTCCCTTTCCTTTGGTTCTCCCAATTTCTTCTACAATGCTACATCTTCCTTAAGTAAAATGTTGAATCTTGATGAAGTGAATTTGACTAATGTTTGACGTTCATATCAAGCAGAAGCTCTCTAATTTCTGTTAGTGACATGGCTTTTCAATCTCGATTCACAGAAAAGAAGGGAAAAATACCAAGAGATCGGGAGAAAGAATGATTGCCTACACATGGCTTCTCGTGGCGGATATGAAAAGGTCAAAAAAGATTTGATGGCAGCCAAGCGGAAGAGATTGGAAGATGAAGTTGAATCCAATCCTTCTGCGGTAGTTGACCAGTCATCTCCAATACGTCGCGAGGAGTTGTGGTTGTATATTTGGCAAAAGCCAAGCGGCGCCTACACGAGTGAACAAACTCGTGTAGTTGCTGAACGAATTGTAAGTATCAATATTGTTATTTTTTACTTACTAATTAAACATGTTTCATTACTAAGCTTCTCGTTATCTGTATCTTACAGGAAGATCTTAAAAAGAAAGAGGCAAAGGGATCTTTTGCGTCGGACGGGAGGAATGATGTTCTGACCATTGCGACCGGAAAACCAGATCACTCGGGGCGTGTAAGGGGGATTGGAGGACGGGTAGGCCTAAAGCAATACTTTGGTAAATCCAAACGCCACAGACAAAGTATAATTACCCGGGAGGAGATGAATCAGACGCTTGCCAAATTAAATGAGGAATCAGCGACCAGAGAAGCTACATTGAGAGCAATGTTTCAAGCTCAGTTGAAACAGATGAAGGAGGAAATGGATCAGAAAATGCAGTGTCTCCTGAGCTCTCAGCCAGAGACCATTGTTGATCCCTTGACACCTTCAGCTGCACCTATGCAGCAGCAGAGCACTAGAGGGAGCTGCAATGTTGGACAGTCGAGCAACCTTGTCATCTATATGTGGAGGATCGTGATAGTCTTAGACAATTGGTTGCTAAAGGGAATGTCCACAACTTGGGATCAACTGTACACCACGAACAAATGGATGATGATGAAGTCAGAGTGTCAGTTGAAGAGGTGATCAATGATGCACCTGTCCCTCTCCCAACTGATGAGCTGAAGATTGTGAGTGATGTCAAGGGAACCTTCATCTCTTGGCCAGTGAAGCTTGTAGAGCTCTCTACTCCTCCTCAAGCTCCATCCCCTCCTCAAGCTCCATCCCCTCCTCAAGTTCCATCCCCTCCTCAAGTTCCACCCCCTCCTCAAGTTCCATCCCCTACTGCTAACTTGACGGCCAAGGAAAAAATATCCGATTTGGTAGCCAACGGATGGTTTAAAGATAAATCGTGGACTGTCAATGAAGTAGTAGGCCTCGATCATCCTCAACCGCTTTTAGTTGATAATGAAGATGTAGAGTCCATGCTTGCTTCTGGACGACGGAGTTACTAGTGCATGTGTTCAAGTATTTATAAAGTAAGTATCTTCTTCCTTGATTACATAATTTAAATGCACCGTTTAGACACACATACATATATACAAATTCCCTGATCGATGTCATTCTATAGGTGCATGCATGAGAAACTTGTTCAACAGGGCAGAATCGAGGATTTTGGATTCTTGTGCCCAGTGTATGCAAGTACAACATCCAAGGAAATGAGACAGGAGTACATATTAAAGAGGGTGTGTGAAGTGCCAAGAAAGGTGTACTTGTTTCCATCTTGGCTCGGGTATATATATCACAATTCTTGTCCGCAATTCACTTAATTCGCTACATATATATATATTATATGAGTACTTTATCGCTGTATTGAAATTTCAGCAACCACTATCGGTTGGTCGTCATGAACATGGAGTCGCATTATGTTATCTTCTTATGCTCCACTCACGGTGATCCATCGCCTACGTTGAAGCGAGATCATCAACAAGTAAGAATGTCATTTTGATTGTCTTGTCTGAAATCTCTGTTGTGAATTTTCAGTGAACATTACTGATAAATTTGTGATTTTGATGATAGTGGCATGATGACCTTCCAAAGAACGGTAAAAAAAAGGCGTGGGTTTGATGTCAAAGACCCTAAATGGTACCAACCAATAGTTAGTACATATTTGGACATGGCATAACTGTCTTGTGAACTTGGTCAATAAGTTATATATGCTCTTATATATTTCTTGTTCTTTTTTAGACCCGTCGGTAACCGCCAGAATCGAACTTATGTGGCCCTTACGTCATGAAACACATATATTATATTGTGACGGAGGGAAAGACTAAATTCCCTGCAAAGGTAAAATGTTATGGCTGAATTCGATCATTGATGGCTTAATGTTACATATGAAATATGCACGTAATATGTTATTTTTGTTTCTGTCTTTGATGTTACAGAGGTTTTCCTGTGAAAAGTCATTTGATGATGATGAAGTGGAGCACATACGCGATGTTTTTTGTGAATATCTGTATAAACTGGTCTTAGAAAATCTAAGTCAGGACAATAATTAATGTCCTAAATTAATTCATTTGTAAATAATATATCCTGTAGCAACAATAGCCTTCTGTACATACATTTGTTTATTTTTTCGACTAGCTAATTCATTCATTTGTAAATATAACGCAATGCAATTCAATAATAAATTTGTTTATTTTTTCGAACAATTTGTGTGTGTCTATTTTGGGTTTCTGAATGAATGGATTGGTGGATAAAGCTATTTAATTAGTGCTTGAAATTTGAGATACAGGCGGATGTTGTAAATGAGCCATAAGAGACTCTGAAAAGTATTCGCGACTTTTAGGACCGTATATTTGTTAAAAGTCCGGTCCTAAAGGTCTTCGTCCATTTTAAGACCGTATATTTAACAAATATCCGGTCCTAAAAGTCTTCGTCTAATTCTAAAAAGTATGGGTAGACTTTTAGGACCGTATATATGTCAAATATCCGGTCCTAAATCTCTATAAAATATAGGGCTAGAATTGTAGGACCGTATATTTAATTAATATCAGGTCCTAAAAGTCTTAGAAAAATTCCAAAGAATATGGCTAGACTTTTAGGACCGTGTATTTGTTAGGAGTCAGGTTTTAAAAGTCTTCGTTTATTTTAATAGTTTGCCGAAACTTTTAGGACCGTATATTGTTTATTTGTCCGCTCCTAACTTCAAATTTTTAAAATAAGGCTTAACTTTTAGGACCTTGGATTTGTTATATGTCCGGTCCTAATATTCTTCCTTTAAATAGAGTTCGTGACTCTGTTTTCAGACAAATCGTTAGGGTTCAAGACAACCAAGTTTCTGGCGTTCTTCTCAAGTTTTGTGCTTCTTTGTCCTCGTTTTCACTTAACCTGGATGTGGAGATCATCATCGGTGTCCCTTTTCTTTGCCCTTTTTCCTTTTGTCGGAAAAAGAAAGAAGATAACGAAAAGGACACTGAAAATGTTCACACCAGGGTAAGTAAAGAGGACGACAACGATGGTCCAAACTTGAGAAGAATCGTCACTCTGTTTGTTTTTGTTCGAATAAGGTAAACATTGTTTTTTTTTTTGTATGGTCGTAAATGTTAACTTTATTCTACAAATTTTTAATGTTGATCACCACGAACAGGACAATGTTTTGTTTGTTTCCTTTTTGTCGGAAAAAAGAAAAGAACATCACGATAAAGGAAGTACAAGGAAAGCGATTGGGATCTAAAAATTTTATTTTATTTATTAATTTTTTTGCTTCCTTGTGAGGCAGCAGTAGTACAAAAAAAAACATAAAAGTTTCTAATCCTCCCCATCGTTGTCGGAGGGGAGGGAAGGGTCGGAGACGTCGTCATCAGAGGTATGGTACTCAACGTCATTGGCGTCGAGTACCGCGTTCAGCTTGTTGTTGACGGCGTGATAGACCTGAAACAGTTGGCCCAAGCGTCGGTCTATATGAGCGACGCGGGCTATCAGGTGCTGCAGCATTTGTTGGAAGTTCGGGTTCGGAGGCAACGTAGGAGGATATGGAGGTGCCTCAGGATTTCGCCCAGCAGGAGGACCTCGTCGTGGTGGAGGAGCCATTACGGTGGAGGTTGTAGGAGGAGATGGAGATGAATGTGAAGAAAGTAAAGTAACAACGGGTTTAAATAGAGAACCCATCCTGAACAATGTGAAACGCCGGAAACATTAACGAGGAGACGCATAGTTACTCAGAATACGAGGAGACGCCTAGTTGGGAAGTTTATGTGGAAGCCGAAGAGACTCAATCATTCATTTCAACATAGGGAAGGGACTCTGCAATCTGAGGATTTTGAAAAGAATGAATTTTTAATACCGGATAGTGTAAAAGATCTGTTCTTAAAAGTAATATTTTTTAGCCAAAAATTCTTACTTGAAAAAATCAAATTTGAAAATATAAAAATAAATGAGTTTTAGGACCGGATACAGGATAAAAAGACGGTCTTAAAAGTGTTTTGGGACTGGATACAAGATAAAAGGTCAATCTTAAAAGTAATTGTTAAAAATAATTGACTATTAGGACCGGATATTTAAACAAATACGCTCTAAAAGTAGAAACATTAAATTCATTTATACCAATTGACTGAATCATCATCGATGTTTATCTCTCCTGCTCTCTGTCCTTATTAACTCCACACACTACCTCTTTGTCCTTGTTAACTCCTCACTACCTATCTCTCTGCCCCAACCTCTCAAAGCCTCAAACCATGGTTAGATACAAGCAAACTGCTCGTAGGGGTGCATACACACCTCAAGCTCGTGCCATGGTTAGAACGTTATACGGTGCGCCTCCTCCAGCGAGAGTGCGTCCTATTGTTTCTGAAGACTCTCGGGTCGTTGGACCCATTGTTATTTCTTCGGATGATGAAGAGATTGCGCATGTCGCACCCCCTGATGTTCGTGCTCCCCACCAGCCTTCACAACATGCAGATGTTCGTACTCCCCCTACCTCTGACCCCTCTCCGTTTTCCTGTAATGATCCATTAATATTGCGGGTGGAGCAAATAAGACAAGAACTTGCTGATCTCCGGCGGGAAATTAATGCTCTTCACGCCGAAATCGCAGAGGTTGTTTAGTCAGATTCTTGTGGATGATAATATTCAGCTTCTTTTTCTTTTGTTTTTTTTTCTTGTGTATGCATATTCTCAAAGTAATGTAAGACATTAAGAACTCTCGTATGATTTTTTGGCTGTTCTCCATTAATTAATTAAAGAAGCTTATTCTCCAATTTTCCTTTATTTTTTTCCAAAAAATATCCTTTATTTTATTGGTTCATTCTAATGCAATCACCAAGGCCATTAAGACCGGACATTTTATAAGTAACGGATCTAAAGAGTATTTTGAATTTTAGGACCGGACGTTTGATAAACCTCCGGTCTTAAAACTTAAATGACTAATAAAAAGTTAGGACCTGATACTTTTAAAACTCCGGTCTTAAAATGTTAGTTGTATCTTTAGGACCGGACATTTAATAAATAACGGTATTAATAAATTCCAAAAAGCTAAATAAGGTATCTTTGTCGCGCGGAAAATTAAATTTCCCTCTCTGAATATCTCTTGTCGCGCCGAAAGTGAATACTTAGGTTCCGACTCCAGTGTTTGTGTGTTGCTTCGTCGCTGCTTCACGTTCCTCTCTCGACAATCACTATCTGGTTCCTTAGCTAAACGTCTATAGACGAAGCTGTAAGAGGTGTTTCGGTTATATAACTTTATTATTTTCCAGCTTATCGTTCTTGGTTTTTCATGGGTTTAACGAAATCGATGTAATGTTCTTATGGGTATTCTCTGTTGTTAATGAATATTGTTTTTCGAAGATTATATTTGCACTTTAGACCTACCCAACTGACCAACAAGTGTTTTTAGGTTACTCTTGCTGTCTTGTCTGCAACATCACCGTTCGTTGCTGGAGAAGTAAGACTCAGCAAACGCATTTGAATTTATATGCTACAGGTGAGTCCACAAGACCTTCATCCCATGCATTTAATTTCCTCGTCTTGCATTTATTTTGGTTCTTAGATTCACTGTGATGCATTTATGACCAAAAGTGATTCTTTGTTATGCATTTAATGGGCAAGTTCCTCCGTAAAAGTGATTCTTTGAGCACATATATTTGCATTTGGATGTTGGCTTATTTTATATGCAAGTTTCAATTTTTTCGGATTATGTATGATCAATGATTTTCGTCTATATATAGGAATTCTACTATGGATCACAGTTGGATAAGTGCTTTACGAACGAGTGTTGAATATCAGAATGGGGTGAGGAATTTATAGAATTTGCTAAACAAAATGCACATGATGATAGGGGAAATTTTATTGCCCTTGTGTAGAATGTTTGAATAAGAGTCGACTAAGTCTCGAAGTTATACACACACATTTAATTTGTCACGGATTTTGTAAGACCTATACATTATGGGTATGGCATGGTGAAAAAGTGCCAAGCGGGTCTCAACATGGGGAAGTGGCCTTTGATGATAATGACACGGATATGGATGATCGCATAGAGGACATTATCCGTGATGTAGGAGAAGAGGCTTTTGAGCGATCACGCACATATGGTAATATGTGCAGTGATGCAGAGACGCCGCTATACCCTGGGTGTAAAAAATACCAATTGTTGAACGCTGTATTGAAATTGGTAAGCTTGAAGGCACGTCATGGATGGAGCGACAAGAGTTTTTCAGAATTGCTTGAGGCTTTGAAGGACATGCTTCCGGATAGTAATGTGTTGCGGCATCTCTACTATGATGCTAAGAAAATAGTTTGTCCACTGGGGATGGAGTACAAAAAGATCCATGCATGCCCGAATGATTGCGTACTGTATAGAAAAGAGTTTGAAGAGAAGCAGAGTTGTCCGATATGTGAAACACCACGGTACAAGTTAGATAAGGGGCCTGCAAAAGTGTTGTGGTATCTCCCAATCATACCAAGGTTCAAGCGGTTGTTTGCGAATGAAAATGATGCAAAAAAATCTGAGGTGGCATGCAGATGAGAGGATTTTGGATGGACAGCTTCGACATCCGGCCAATTCTTCTCAATGGAAGCTGTCTATGTTGATTTCGGGACCAAAACAACCCGAAAATGACATAGATGTTTACCTTGAGCCCTTGATCGAAGACTTGAAGGAGTTGTGGGAAGAAGGTGTCGATGTTTTTTACTCTTTCAAGAAGGAGGTCTTTAAAATGAGAGCCATGATATTTTGTACTATAAACGACTTCCCAGCATATGGGAACTTGTCAGGGTATAGTATAAAAGGCCATAAAGCATGTCCGGTTTGTGAAGAAGGCACACGCTACCATCAACTTCAACATGGAAGAAAGACGATGTATCTTGGACATAGGAGATTTCTTAGACGGGGCCACCCATATCGTCGATTAAAGAAGGCATTTTTTGGTGGCCAAGAGTATGAAGAAGCTCCGGTGGCATTGACTAGGGAGCAAGTGTATGAAAAGGTTAAAAATATCAGTGTCATCTTCGGTAAGACTGGAAAGAGTAGAAAAGAAACAAATATATGGAAGAAGAGATCTGTATTCTTCGATCTTCCATATTGGCGCAATCTTGATGTGAGACACTGTATTGATGTCATGCATGTGGAGAATAACGTATGTGATAGTATTGTTGGCACGCTTCTCAACATACAAGGTAGTTCGAAGGATGGTGTGAAGGCAAGATTGGATTTGCAAGCAATGGGAATACGCGAAGACTTGCATCCAAGGCCATATGGGAAGAGAACTTATTGTCCCCGGCTTCTTATACTTTGTCTAAGGATGAGAAACGAAGCTTTTGTGAGTGTTTACATGGCACAAAAGTTCCCTCGGGGTATTCTTCAAATTTTAAGAGGCTTGTCTCGATGAAGGATTTGAAATTAGTAGGCCAAAAGTCTCATGAGTGTCATGTCTTGATGCAACAGCTACTCCTAGTAGCTATTCGAGGCATCACCGAATATGATCTTCGGGTCGTTTTGACTAGACTTTGTTTCTTCTTCAATGCGGTTTGTAGTAAAGTCTTCGAGATTGAAAAGTTGGATGAATTGGAGAATGAAGGATATCTTATCTTGTGCCAGCTTGAGAAGCTATTTGTTCCTACATTTTTTGACATCATGGTTCATCTGATTGTTCATCTAGTGAGGGAGATAAAGTTGTGCGGCCCTATCCATTTACGGTGGATGTACCCTATTGAAAGATCTATGAAATTCCTAAAAGGGTACGTGAAGAACGCGTACCGGCCAGAAGCATCAATTGTTCAGAAATATGATTTTGAAGAGGCCATGAAATTTTGTCAAAATTATTTGGCCAAAGTAAGACATATTGGGCTTCCAAAACGTCAGCTGGCTGAAGGGGGTAGACGAGGGGCTTCGGTAAAGAGTGTGGATCGTGATGAATTGTCACAAGTCCACTTATACATCTTGAATAATGTTGATGAAGTTCAAGCGAGCATATCTGCACATAAAGAAGCTGTAAGGAAAGAGAACCATCGAATGACCGAACAAAGGTTGATTAGGGAACATAACAAAACTTTTGCAAACTGGTTCAAACAAAAGGTCGAGGGATCTGAATGTGTTTCTGATACAATGAAATGGTTAGCACGTGGTCAGTGGTGTTATGTTAGAGGCTGAATCTATGCACTTCTCCAGTTCGAAAGACAATAGGCCTAAATTGGCAGTCATGCCATATTATGGGGTTATTGAAGAGATTTGGGAGGTGGACTATGTCAAAGTTAGATTTCTCATCTTCAAATGAAAGTGGGTTAATGTCAATAATGGTGTTCAGATCGATCGACTAGGATTCACTTTAGTCGATGTCAATAGTAGAAGTTTTGGAGATGAACCTTTTATTATGGCAGATCATGCAAAACAAGTGTTCTATATCACCGATCAAGAAAATAAAATGTGGTCTATAGCTCTCCAAGGAAAGAGGGTCATTGATATTGATGAGGAAAGTCATTCAAATTATGGTCTTCCTGAGAGTACTCCTTTTACAAGGGGTCTACCGGACATGAACGAAGAAGATGAAGCGGATAATGAACCCGGCATAAGAAATGATCATCAAGAAGGGATATGGGAGGATATCAATTTATAAAAGAGTCAATTCATAAGGTAATATTCATATGCAGAATTCTTAGAAAACTTTAAGGTTTTAACTATATTATATTCCTTCTATGTTCTTAATTAAACAATGTCATCATTGACTATGAATTTGTTCTTGTTTTGTTTTTGTGGCAAGATCCGATTCAAAGGGGCATGTTATAAAAGAGGATGCATGTTACGTTGTTGGGTGGGAATCAGATGAAGGCATGGTGAATAATATATTATATTGGACTACATGTATGTTGATTTACGTGCTGCATGTTTTGTAATTTCATTGTGATTGTAATTAGTTATATCTTAGCTTATTGTATAAATTACTTTAGTTGTTGTAGACTTAAGAGGCCACATAACTCATGGTGGATAATATTTGTATTCTTTTTCCCAATTCAATTTATTCATGTTCATAGCTTGTAGCTTAAAGTATATCGACTTTTATGTGCTGTTTTGGATGGTGGATTTGTGTATATATATGATCAGGAAGAAGAATGAACAGGGAAAAAATTCGGGGAAATCTAGACCGCAAATAAAAAAGACGGTCTTAAATGTTCAAATATTAAGACCGGATGTATTTCTATGACCGCTCTTAAAGGTATTAAGCCGGTCTTAAAAGTTGGTCTTTTAAGACCGGTCCATTTAAAACATCCGGTCTTGAAAGTCAGTCTTTTAAGACCGGGTAATTAGTCCTCTGGTCTTAGACTCCGCTATCTTTTGGACCGGATTGATATTTTTCCGGTCTTAATATTTGGATCTTTTAAGAGCGGTCGAGTTTATGTCCGGTCTTAAAGTTTGAGTTTTAGGACCGAACCAAAAATATTTCATATTTATTTAGTACGACTTTTAAGACCGAAGGTTTAAAATGTCCAGTCTAAAAGAAACTCTTTAAGACCGTTTAAAAGTCCGGTCTTAAAGGTAGACTTTTAATACCGCCTGGAACAAGACTGGTCGCGGGTCCGGTCCTAATATACCTGTTTTGTCCGGTCTTAAAAGCCTTTTTTCCACCCGTGTAAGTTCTTCGGTCCCTAGTCTTAAGTTCTAGTTTTGTTCGGTAGTTCTTGAAGTTCTAGGGTAGAAGTTGTTTTGATCTTTAATCTTCCAGCATATTGTAGATATCATGTTTTAGGGTTAAATATGATATTTAGTTCAAAAATATGTTGGAGAAAGAGGTATGGAAAAATTTTGGAAGATTAGAGTCAAAGTAACGAAGTTCTGGCGAAATTTCGCCAATTAGGGGAGTCAGGGGTAAAATGGTCATTTTTGACTAAAATGACTGTTATGATGATTGTTTAGTAGAAAATACGCTATTGTCCTTATAGGATACCTGTGATTACGTACTGACCAACAGACATACTAAAATTCCGTCAACGAAGGTACGTTCGCGTACTGTAACACTAACTCTGATGGTTATTGTATGCATATATGTATTTCCTCCGTTATGATGTATTTCCTCCGTTGTGCCTTAACCTTACATGTGACTGTATTGTTATTGCCATCCATATCCGATTATGTCCAATGTCCATTGTGCTTTAACCATACATCCGACTGTATTATTGTCCATTGTGTCTTAACCTTACATCCGACTATATTGTTATTGCCGTGCATATCTGATCATGTACACTTCTCATTGTGCCTTAACCTTACATCCGAATGTATTGTTATTGCCATATATATCTGATTATGTATACCCTTCATCTGATCGTAGTAAGTGTCGCCAAAATTCCATGAATATCTGTAGTACATATATGATGTATGTAAACATGAGGTTAACCGTTACCTGGGGTCCGGTGCATTGGACCTCAGCCCTTAATATAGCTTCAGGGTCGGGAGGACCGAGGATTGAAGAGAAAGGCAGGCAGGTCGCATAGAGACCCGACTGAAGACTTCTTCTGTTTATGTAGTTACATTGACGTTAGACGTCCGAAATCAATGTACTGTTACTGAAATCAGCCAGTGATAGGGCAAAACTTTAAAGCCTATAACTCCGCAAGTATACGGGCCGTATCAAGTAATAAAGTGATAAGAAAAGTATCGTTCCCACGAGGACTTAGTATCACAAACTTTAGTTAGGCATTAATTTCACAATTTCATTTAAGTTGAGAAAACTAGATTGAATTTAATTAAAAGAAAATAAAATTGATAGAGAAAAACGCAGCTAGGGCATAGAATTCCCCTATGTTCCTCTAAGTATTTGAATTAAATCCCTAATTGATTATTATTCCCATGATTGACGATCAATTCTCTAAAATTAGATGAAGTCCCAATGTCTTGACGCTACCTTAGTCCATTATCTTTGAAAACAACCTAATGTCTTAGTATTGTTTGGAAATATTATATAAACCAGAATTATGAGATCGCATAAACTCGTAAACCTATGTCTAGGTCATGCAATTCTATGATGAATTAACGGTTCTAGTTAAATGCACCAACATCTCTATTGTCATACACCAACCTATGAACAATCTAAAAGGTGATCAATCTTTAAGAAAGCTTTAAGCAAAGATAATTCATTCAATCATGGTAAATAACGTTCAGTAGAGAATTCAAACAAATACTCAAATTCGCATAGGGTTCATCCTTGCCCTAACTACTAAAGAAGACTAGCCAAGCATGGCTAGGTTAACAAAATAAAAGAAAAGATATGAAAATCAGAATTGTTCTTGCGTCCTTCTTTCCTTCTTCAGCCGTCTCCTCCTTCTTTCTTTCTTCAGCCCTTTTCTCTCTAAACCTTTGGTAAATACCGAAATTTAGAGAGCATAAGGATGTTTTTTTTCTTTCTTCCGTGCTTCCGTGCTTCCCCTTTTGTGTGCTGCCCCTTCCTTTAAATAATAATTCCCTTAGGCTCACTTGGTCCGTGATCTGCTTCTTTCTTAAATAAAGGATATGCAATATCCTTTTGAGATCTCCAATCACCTCCAAATATTTTTTAATTCACTCTATCATACCACACAATTAATTCAAATTTATTTCCTTTTTCTGCTCCTTTCTCAATCAGCTAATATTTCCTGCACAATAAAAGTAGGATATGAGTAGATTTTATGTCGATTTATTCCTTGATCCTAAGTTTGATTCAGTGATGAAAAAGTTTATAAACGATAATTAAATAGGTATATAATATCAATAAATCCAACTAATTCTCATAAAATATACACCTATTTAATCATAAAATATATACTTATCAAACTCTCCCACACTTAAACATTTGCTTGTCCTCAAGCAAAAGAAAGAGAATTCATCATCTAAAAAGAACATTGCCTATGAAATTCCTAAACAGAGAGCAATAAACCACCACACTTAGATCATATCATCAAATCTTATTTAAGTTAATGTCTCGCTAAGCCAATAGAGTTGTAACAATCTCTTAACGTCTCATGATCAAAAGATCGGCAAGCAATAAGTGCAACAATAAGATTAGAAGAGGGATATTATGCTACTTAGTTTCTCCAGAAAAATTCAAACGCCCCCACCAAACCAAGCTTTTTATTTAATTCATTAAGAATTCTCAGGTAGGAAATAACTCAATTTTTTCTTCTTCTTTTTTTCTTTTTTTTTCTTTTAATTTTTTTTTTGTTTCTTGAGCCGTTGTAGGTCCCCTTTTTACGCGACCCTGCACATGGGTGATGCAGCACCGGTTACTCAGTTACCCCAACAGGCACCTCAAGAGGCTTTTAGCCCAACTCATAACCCTCTTTGACTTTACCGTTTGACGCGAGTGCCAACATTGGTGATGAAGTGCCCCCGGTTACTAAGTGAGGTCTAGAGAAGTCATTGGAGTTTTTTTTTTTTTTAGATTTTTTTCTCTTGAGTCATTTCCCTACACAAAAGTTTTACTTAGCTGGCAAATGTCGTCATCTAATTTTCTAAAGAAATCATGTAACAAAATATCCATGAACTAATAATTTGTTGCTCACATTACAAACTAATCCCTATTCTCATAGTCCATCTCAAGAAAAAAAAAAAACAAACAAACAAACAAACTCAAGGCTTAGAGACTTGGTTGAGACATTTTTTTTTTCTATTTTAATTTTTGACTTAATAATATTCTCTAAGATGAGGAAAGCTCAAAATTAAGGTCAATCATCAACAATGCAAAAATCTCAAATAAAAAATCTTTTCAATTGCATAAGGACAAGCATAACCAAAGAAATTATATCACTCCCCCACACTTAAATCAAACATTGTCCTCAATGTTGCAAAAATATAAAGAGGGAAAGAAACTAGTACTCCCCTAGTTTAGGCCTCTAACTCTAATGTGGAGTGCTTTCTCTGGTACCATCCATGATATTTCAAACTGTGAGGGAAAAGAGAGTGCTCAAGCTAAGACCTTGCAGCAACAAGAGGAGTGAACATCTTCAAACCTGAAAAAAACGGAAATAAAGAAAGAAAAGAAAAAAGAAAATAATAAAAATAATAATAAAATATGCAAACAAAACCCTTGGGTTGCCTCCCAATAAACGCTAAATTTATAGTCTTCAGCCAGACTTCTCAAAAGAAACCACTAATCATAAGTATCAAACACCATAATTACCTTGTTTTCATTTCTTTTCAAACAACAAGGTATCACACACAAGAATTGATCATTCAAGTTTATTACTTGTACTTCCTTAATCATAGACAATCTTGGATTACAAGCAATAACTAAATTCAAATGAACCACAACATGCATATCATTGAAAATAAATATAGGCACTTCCAAGAATTTAGAGCATCCAATAAAATCCACTTGACTCTCATCAGTAAGAGTCAACACTTCAAGAGGAGAGTCATGAACAACAACAATTGGGACATCTACATCAATTTGATCACCAAAATCATAATCATTAGGCTCCACAGCCGAAACCTCTTCTAAACATCCACTATTCTCATATAAGTCAATTTGATCACCAACATCACAATCCTTAGGCTCCACAAATAGGAACCTCTTCTAGACATTCACTATTCTCATCTAAATCAATTTCAAACCCACAAACATTTTCTACATTATCCATAGTCTCATGTGATTCCAAACCTTCAACTTCCTCACAATAATCATTATCAGCATAAGAGGTGGTCATCAGGCTTAAAGAATTATTTTGCACCATAGTCTCAAGGGTTGAAACGATTTGACTCACACTTACCCCAATATTTTGGAAACTTGATTTAATGCTAGTGGCAAACTCCTTTTGCTCTCTACTATCTCTCTCTACTGCTTCCCATACTCCTCAACTAATCTTTCTAAATTAGATTTTTCCTTATACTCAATGGTGTGTTCTTCAACATATGGATACGAGTAAAAAGGGGGTATTTTCATGAGAACAATAGACATATGGATCCTCAAACTTTTGTTGCTCAAAACTTTCACTAGGACAAAATGAATGATCAAAATAAGCTTGGTTCCTAGCAAAATCATCCCTCGCAAAATGACTAGTTGTACTATATGGACAATATTCATACAAATGATTCCCTCCACAATAAACACAAGACATGCAAACATATTGAGAAGAATCAACATATGGAATACAACCATCATTTATGCTCCTTTTACGTTGCCTATATTCATTCAAAGAATTTAAAACAGCAATCAATCCCTCTTGTGTAGAAGACAAAGAAATCATCTCCTTCACAACATTAAGACCAGTTGGTTGCCAATTGAAATCCATTTTTTTTTAAAAAAATTTCTGAAAAAATAAAATAAAATATTTACAAACTCAAACTTAAACTACTAATGCTCAATCAATTCTAACCAAGATAGTTGTGGCACACAAGTCCCCGGCAACGGCGCCAAAAACATGATAGGGCAAAACTTTAAAGCCTATAACTCCGCAAGTATACGGGCCGTATCAAGTAATAAAGTGATAAGAAAAGTATCGTTCCCACGAGGACTTAGTATCACAAACTTTAGTTAGGCATTAATTTCACAATTTCATTTAAGTTGAGAAAACTAGATTGAATTTAATTAAAAGAAAATAAAATTGATAGAGAAGAATTCCCCTATGTTCCTCTAAGTATTTGAATTAAATCCCTAATTGATTATTATTCCCATGATTAACGATCAATTCTCTAAAATTAGACAAAGTCTCAATGTCTTGACGCTACCTTAGTCCGTTATCTTTGAAAACAACCTAATGTCTTAGTATTGTTTGGAAAGATTATATAAACCAGAATTATGAGATCGCATAAACTCGTAAACCTATGTCTAGGTCATGCAACTCTATGATGAATTAACGGTTCTAGTTAAATGCACAAACATCTCTATTGTCATACACCAACCTATGAACAATCTAAAAGGTGATCAATCTTTAAGAAAGCTTTAAGCAAAGATAATTCATTCAATCATGGTAAATAACGTTCAAGAGAGAATTCAAACAAATACTCAAATTCGCATAGGGTTCATCCTTGCCCTAACTACTAAAGAAGACTAGCCAAGCATGGCTAGGTTAACAAAATAAAAGAAAAGATATGAAAATCAGAATTGTTCTTGCGTCCCTCTTTCCTTCTTCAGCCGTCTCCTCCTTCTTTCTTTCTTCAGCCCTTTTCTCTCTAAACCTTTGGTAAATACCGAAATTTAGAGAGCATAAGGATGTTTTTTTTCTTTCTTCCGTGCTTCCGTGCTTCCCCTTTTGTGTGCTGCCCCTTCCTTTAAATAATAATTCCCTTAGGCTCACTTGGTCCGTGATCTCGCTTCTTTCTTAAATAAAGGATATGCAATATCCTTTTGAGATCTCCAATCACCTCCAAATATTTTTTAATTCACTCTATCATACCACACAATTAATTCAAATTTATTTCCTTTTTCTGCTCCTTTCTCAATCGCCTAATATTTCTGCACAATAAAAGTAGGATATGAGTAGATTTTATGTCGATTTATTCCTTGATCCTAAGTTTGATTCAGTGATGAAAAAGTTTATAAACGATAATTAAATAGGTATATAATATCAATAAATCCAACTAATTCTCATAAAATATACACCTATTTAATCATAAAATATATACTTATCAGCCAGACTTACGTCATTTTGAATATAAGTATCAGTTACTCAATCGCTCTGATGCTCTACTCTGATGTTTTTAAATGATGTTTGATGAAAAAAAATATACTGCTTTTGAAAATGGGATGTTACATCATTAGTTTCTATCATGTAGTTAATATATATATATAAATATAAGTTGCTTTGCTCAATGGTTAGATAAAAATATATAAAGGGAAGGAGCTTGCTGATATACATTGCCACACATGGAAAACAAAAGGAAACATTACTGTGTTTGTGTGAGTGTATATTACTGCTCATAAAACCAAAGCATTGCTGATTTATTGTTCCACACACACACGTTGCTACAAGAAGGAAACAATATAGAAATGTGAGGTATAGTGTATGTGGGTATATGTAATTGCTGTTTTGATTATATATATGAAGAAAATGGATATTTCTATTATATACCTATATAATGCATTAAAGCATATCTTATAAGGTGTTGGTATTATTAAATTATAAATTTAAATTGTTGAATGATACACATTTACATTTTGGAAATCATGTGGAGCATTACATTTTGAGAAACCATTAGAAACATTAAAATAATTATATAATAAAACATTTTGTATGATGATTGGTGTTATTTAAATTCCTAATTTAAAGTGTTAGTATATCCTTGAGAGTTTAAATTAATTGTAGAGAAATAAAAAAATAGTAATAATAAATATTATTATTTAGAGTATAGATAATAAAGGAAATAAGAGGAATTGTTAATTAATAAAAAGGAGTTGTTATTATTAATTAATAGATAAAGAAAATAAAGGTGTATTAGTGATTTGGGAATTTTTAGGGTTTTAGCCGCTTGTAATTCCTTAAGAGTAATCCGCATAGTTAGGTACCTTGCAACGCGATTAAGTGACTAATGGCAATGATGAACGTTTATAGGATTTCATAGACGCCTCGACCGATCCCAACACCTTCGGACAAAGTAATGTAACATCCCGTTTCTAAAAGCAGTATAATTTTTTTTTCGTCAAAACATCATTTCAAATCATCAGAGTAGAGCATCGGAACATAAGAGTAACTGGTATATATTCAAAGTACCCATGGTAGCATGTCTTGCTGTTTAAACAGCGGTATAAAAGTGTTTCAAAAGTAATACATGACAGAAAGAAGTCTTCAACCGGGTCTTCTATGCGGCCTGCTTGCCTCTATCCTCGGTCCTCGGTCCTTCCGACCCTGAAGCTAAGTTAAGAGCTGAGGTCTATGCATCGAACCCCAGGTAACGGTTAACCTCATGTTTACATATACTATATATGTACAACAGACATTCATAGACTTTTGGCAACATTTACTACGGTCAGACATAAGGTATACATATCAGATATGTATGGCAATAACAATACAGTCGGATGCAAAGCTAAGGCACAATGAGAAATGTACATGATCAGATATGCACGTCAATAACAATACAGTTGGATATAGAGTTAAGGCACAATGGACAATAATACAGTCGGATGTATGGTTAAGGTACAATGGACATTGGACACAGTCGGATATGGACGGCAACAACAATAAAATCACATGTAAAATACAGCATGACAAAGGAAATACATATATGCATACAATAACCATCAGAGTTAGTGTTACTAGTACGCGAACGTACCTTCGTTGACGGTAAACGGTACTTCTGTCGGAATACGGTACGACAGTAGGTCAGAACGTAATCAGGGATATCCTATAAGGACAATAGTGCATTTATTAATGATCAAACATTATGACAGACATTTTAGTCATAAATGACCATTTTACCCCTGACCCCCTAATCGGCGGAATTTCGCCAGAGCTTCGCTACTTTGACTCCCAACTTTCAGAAACTCAACCCCTACTATGTTTTTACCTCGTTAGGCATCTTTCAATGCAATGAGGCCTAAAAACAAGAATAGGAATTTCATTTCCTACTTCCTAGATCTAACTAACGTTTCTACTAAAAACTACCGAACAAAAGACTAGAACTTAAAAGTTAAGGACCGAAGAACTTACTTGCGCAGAACTTTGCTACAACTTCTCCAAGCTCCTCCTTCTCTCTAGAATCTCTCTCTATTTTTAAATATGGGAGAGGATTTTGGTGTGAATTTTTGAAGGATGAAGGTGCCTATTTATAGACTTTTTGTGAGGGTATTTTGGTAATTTCCAACTTTCTCTTCTTTATTTTGGACCATCGAATTTTTGAGCTCAATTCTCCTCCACTCCCTCTCATGGCCGACCTCCCCCTCCCCAAAAGTCCACAAAATGATGTCATGCATGATGGCATCAACTTGCTTGAGAAGTTTTCCTACCGATAAAGTCTCTGTTCGGTGTCCTAATCGTGTAATCTTGGGAAATCTCAAAATTCCGGGAACATAGCCTCGAAGGTCTATTCATCCTCTTTAGAAATGTCTGGGTCAACCAAATTTTTGATCCCATTCAGGTCATTCCGTTGGCTGCCGAACATTTTCGGATAAACGCTCTCGGTTACGGAAATCGCTTCGGGTAATGTCCAACTCGGGACAAAATTACACTGAATCATAATATGTCCAGTTGTTAGCAACCTAATTCAAATATTTTGAGTTAGGATTTATTTTCTATTGGTTCTCATTTCCTCAACTGCTCCTTTCTCTTTTTCGTCTTATTCCCTAATTATTCCGCCGGTTACGGAAATGACCTCGGAGACAGCCCACTCCGAGATAAAATTACACTCATTTATAATATGTCCTGACCTTAGAAAGTTAGTTCATGGTTAACTAGATAGGATTTAATTTCTATCGGTGGTCACTTCTCCTATTTGCTTTTTTCACAAATATCTAACAGAATATTACTTAGAATATTCTTAAACTACTTCCATGTTCACACTACAACATTTTTCTTCCTTTTCTTTTCTATTTTTTTCGAAAATTCAAGGCTACTTCTTGGCTAAGTTTTGACTTTTCAACTCTTGGTTTATTTAATTAATCCATGCTTTAATTCATCTAATTAGATAATTATCCCAATGGCTAATCCTATGTTTAACAACCTTTTAGGATTAGGGATTTCCATGTACTTAATCTCACACATTTTACTTAATCATTCTTGATTAATTAGCAAGTATATTTTATGCTAATTTAGCCACTAATCATTTGATTAAAGGGTTTTTACATAATTAACTTGAATATTCTCTTGATACATGCTTAAATAATTAGCCAATAATTATTTATTTAATCTCTCACTAATTGTTGACAATTTTCTTAATTAGAATTAATTATTATCTCACAACTATTGGACTGATATTGGTATTTTATGTCTCATGTAAAATATTATAAATCATGGGGTCATTTTGGTTCTCAAAATACTTTTTGATTTTTTTGTCTCATTATTTTCCAAGGGAAATAATCCCAAAAATTATCTAAATTAGAGACAACATACTCTCTAATTTTTAACAAATATTTTGTTGCCTCTTAGGATTTATCATAGTATTTTACGACTTATACGACATTTAAGGCTTGTTTGGCACTATATCTCCTCTATTTTCAATAAAAATTGCCCTAGAAATAATACCTAATTTTTGAGACCACCTATTTACCTATTTCCAATAGGTATTATTTATTAAAATATAATATTCCAGATAAATAATTATCCGGGTATTACAAGTAAGGATTCAAGTTTGAGGTGGGTAACTGTAATCTTGTTAGCATATATGTATGTGTTCATGTTTTAGCTGATCATGTTTAATAGATGATTTACATGTTATGTTTTTCCTAGCTATGGATTGAGGTTGCGTGTCTCATAGGGTTGTATGTCCTAATAAGGGCTGCGGTCCTTGGCCGTTAACTGCGGTTACGGTGCGACTTGTTTACTTGTAAATGCTTCTATGTTTAACATGTGCTATATCATCATTTATGTATCATATCTGTTCATGAGATTAACTGTTATCCCTGGGTTCATTCATTTGAACTCCATACCGTATTAAGGAAATAGGAAGTGGATCGGGCACGAAGGGAAAGGCGCATCAGTAAGGGTTACTGTAGAAGCTTATCTTTTATCATTCAAGACTATTAGTCTAAACATTTATCATCTGTCTATTTTGGATTACTGTATTAAGAACCCACTATGGGATAGATTCGAATCGCGAAACATTTATCCTCAGTTTTTCAAACTAAGTTATTTTGTGAAACTTTTATTCCGCAATTAAGTCGTCCAAATTACTTCGATGCCTGTGCGCTATAACTTTGACAAATAAGGACGTCAAAAGGACGGGCGTTACAACTAATATGAAAGAGGTGAGAAATAGACCTAGTGATGACAATAGAAGCACGGCAGTCACAGGCTCTCCTTCTTCGAATAAGTTCCCTTTGTTACCTTACCAATATAACAATTTTATAATTAGCATAATTAAGTAAGAAATATATTTATCTGAAATTGACAACATATTTTTCATATTAATAACATAATTTTCTTATTCAAATTTATAGGTCATTTACATTATTCCACGTTTTTTCATTTAACTATCAAATTATTTTAAGCACACAATTTTTACTGTAAGACTATTTGAGTTGGTTCTTGTGATTGAAGCATGTTATCGTAGTTTTCTTAAAAAGAGAGTTTCTACAAATAACAAGAGATTATGAGACTTCAAGTTATGGTTCAATTTGTTGTTCATTTATTTATATTAAAATTATGCTATCAAGAATTTGCGACCAGTATTGTTTGCTAATTTATTTTTTTCTTAAGAATTTATGGTAATTTGTTTAGTTTGTTAATTAGGTATACGATTTACGTCACATGATTACACTGTTATATTTTCCTTTTATTTGTCTTCTAATGTTAAGAGATAGAGGATTTTGACTTGATGAGATAAATATAGAGGATATAGTATGACTATGGACCGAATTGACAGCATCGTCACAAGAATTTGGTGTATTTTGAATTCTATATTCCCATGATTTCAGATGCTGAGGATATTGTATAGTACACAACATTTTGTCTGGCTTGGCCATTATCAGGAATTGGCCTACTTGAATTTTTCTTTGATTTCTTGTGTTTTCTTGGAATGGCAATGCTTGCTTGTTCAGAACTTTAGGATGATACTATCTATGTATGCTCTGTTCCAAATAAAAATAAAGCAGGGGCTGATTTCAAAAAATTTCTTGGAATTGTTACGATTTTATTTTGATGTGATTGTTTGCGATTATAAAGCAGGGGCTATTCATGGAAAAAATGTTTGTAAGCCGAGCTATAATCAAAGTCACGATTTTGAAACCAAGGAAGCCAAGCTTATTTATATTATAATTATAACATGTTAGATGGTTTGGTGTGTGAATAGAAGTATATATTTCCATCCTTTGTCCTGCATCAAAGGAGCATGTCTTAGTTCTATGCAAGTCTGATATGTAAACCGTGAAAAGGTGAAATACTAAGTAGGTAATTAGGGAAATAATAATGGTATAAGAGTCAAACCATTATTATAGTCTTAGTTCTGTTATAGTAGGTAGTGGTTAGATATTGATGTTAGTTAGTATGTTAACTGTGTAAAGGTTTCGGGGCAAGCTTATTGGGCCTTAAGAGTCAAGCCTCTAACTTTATATAAGAGGTTAGACTAATATGTGTAGGAACCAGTTATGATGAATAAATGAATTGACTGAGTTGACAGTAGTTCTGCAACTCCCTTTCCTCTGTTTCTCCCAATTTCTTCTACAATTCTACATCTTCCTTAAATAAAATGTTGAAACTTGATGAAGTGAATTTGACTAGTGTTTGAGGTTCATATCAAGAAGAAGTTCTCTAATTTCTATTAGTGAGATGGCTGGAATTCATAATTAATAGTTGTTTTCAATTCTGATTCACAAGAAAAAAGGGAACAAGCACAGGAGATCGGGAGAAAGAATGATTGCCCGCATAACACTTCTCGCGGCGGATATGAAAAAGCCGAAAAAGATTTGATGGTGGCCAAGCGGAAGAGATTGGAAGATGATGAAGCTGAATCCAATCCTTCTGCAATAAATGATCCGCCATCTCTAATATGTCGTAAGAGTTATGGTTGTATATTTGGCAAAAGTCAAGCAGTGCCTACACGAGTGAACAAACTTGTCTGGTTGCTGAAAGAATTGTAAGTATTGTTATTGTTAATTTTTAGTTACTAAACATGTTTCATTACTAAGCTTCTCGTTATCTGTATCTTATAGGAAGATTGGAAAAAGAAAGAATTAAAGGGTTCTTTTGTGTCGGATGGGAGGAATGATGTTTTGACTGTTGTGACTGGAAACCCGGATCACTCGGGGCGTGTAAGGGGGATTGGAGGACGGGTAGGCCTGAAGGAATACTTTGGTAAATCCAAACGCCATAAACAAAGTATGGTTACCCGGGAGGAGATGGAACAGACGCTTGCCAAATTAAGTGAGGAAGCAGCGGCTAAAAAGCTTCATTAACTGCAATGTTTCAATCCGAGATGAGCAAAATGAAGGAGGAGATGGATAAAATGATGCTACTTTTGAGCTCTTGGCCAGAGACCAGTGTTCCCTTCACACATTCACCTACACCTATGCAGCAGAGCACTAGAGGGAGCTGCATTGTTGGACAGTCAGAGCAACCTTGTGACCTGCATGTGGCAGAACCTCATAGACGATTAGTTGCAAAAGGGACTTTCCACAACTTGGGATCAACTGTACACCAGCAACAAATGACTGATGATGAAGTCAGAGTGTCAGTTGAAAAGGTAATCATTGATGCACCTCTCCCTCTCCCAACTGATCAGCTGAAGGTTGTGAGTGATGTCAAGGGAAGCTTCATCTCTTGGCCAGTGAAGCTTGTAGATGTCTCTACTCCTCCTGAAGCTTCATCCCTTCCTCAAGCTCCATCCCCTAAGTTGACTGCCAAGGAAAAAAAGGAAAAAATATTCGATATGGTATCCAATGGATATTTTAAAGATAAATCATGGTCTGTCAATGAACTAGTAGGCGTCCCTACTAAGCAACCGGTTTTCATTGACCCTAATGATTTGGATTCCCTATTGCTTCCTAGAAAGGAGCTTACTAATGCAATTGTTGAAATGTTTATAAAGTAAGTATCTTCTTCTATGAGTACATAATTTAAATGCATCGTTTAGACACACATACATATATACTAATTCCCTGATGTCATTATTGTAGGTTCATGCATGATGAATTGGAACAACAAGGAAAAATCAATGATTTTGGATTATTGTGCCCAGAATTTGCAAGTGCAACACCCTTAGATGAGAGATAATAGCACATTTCAAATAGGGTGTGTGAAGTGGTAAAAAATGTGTACTTGTTCACATACTACCATAGGTACATATCACAATTCTTGTATGCAATTCACTTAATTTTGCTACTTATATCACTGAGTACTTATCTGCTGTGAATTTTTAGCCACCACTGGCAGTTGGTCCTCATGTGCATGGAGGAGCATACAGTGGTCTTCTTATGCTCCACTCATAGCAGTCTAGGGCCTACGTTGAAGCAGACCATGAACGAGTAAGCATGTCATTTTGATTGTCTTGTTTGAAATCTCTGCTGTGAATTTTCAGTGACCATTATTGATAAATTTGTGATTTTGATGATAGTGCCATGAAGACCTTCCAAATCCAGGTAAAAAAAATGCATACGTATGATGCCAAAGATCCTAAATGGCTCTGTCCAAAAGTTAGTACATATTTGTACACTGGCACACTACCTTGTGAACTTGGTCAGTAAGCTATATATACTCTTATATATATTTCTTGTTCTTTTTAGACCCGTCTGCAACCAAGGGGTCCAACTTATGTGGCCCGTACATCTTGAAACACATGTATGATATTATCATGCTAGGAAGGACTAAATTCACTGCAAATGTAATATGAAATATTATGGCTGAACTCAGTTTCTGGCTTAATATTACATATGAAATATGCATGCAAATTAGTATAATAATTAATTAAGAGGCCCCATAACTCATGGTGAATAATATTTGTATTCTTTTCCCAATTCATTTTATTCAATAATGGATTGTTCATAGCTTATAAATTAAAGTATCGACTTTTATGTGCTGGATTGGGTGGTGCATGTAATACCCGGATATTTATTATCTGAAAATTATAAATAAATTGGATATTTCTGATAAGTGAAATAAAGGTCTCAAGACTTGTGTTATTATAGCCTATTTTTCTAAGTTAAGTTCTATAGGAAATTAGAGGAATTAAGTGCCAAAGCGCCAAAATGACAAAAATGCCCCTGAGGGTCATAGATAACTTAGAAAAATTATGAAAAATCCTAAAAGGCAGTAAAATGACCAAGTGAATTAGGAGAATATATTATCTCGAATTGTGGTAATTTAATAAATTATAAGTTCTGAAAAATTAAGAAGGAATATTCAAAAAGTATTGAAATGACTAAAATACCCTCATAAATTCCAATATAATGAAGGAGATATGAAAACAAAGATATCAGTGTAAGAGTTATGAGGAAATAAGGTATTCTAATTTAGAAAATTATCAACAAGTGATAATAAAGTAATTAGGTATTATTGGCTAATTACTTAAGCATAAGCAAGGGAAATTCATGAATAATTATATAAAACCCTAAAATTAGTGGTTTTTGGCCTAAAATTAGTAAAAACATATTTGTTAATTAATTGGAAATTTTGGAGAAAAATAGTTGAGTTTAGGTATTTTTAAGCCTAAATACAAGAATGGACCAATTAGGTAATTTTGTGGAATTTTTGGGAAAAATTAAATAAGTAAATAATTAATTAAATAAAAATAAATAAATATTTATTACCAAGAATAAAGGGGCAGCCGAAATTGACCAAGAGAAGAAAAAAAAATTGAAGATAAGATAAGAAAATCATATCTAGATATTTATATTATTATATAATTTAATTTAATTTAGTGAATAGTAATCAAAAAAATAGGAAACGGATCCTATCTAGAGATCTAGGAATGAGATTTCCAAAGTCAGGGTAAAATATTGATCAGTGGAATTTTATCTTCCGTTAGACTCTTCCGGAAGTTAATTCTGAAGCCGATTGTGCATTTTCCTAATAAAACAAAATAGGGAAAAATGTAGATAGGCACATTTTTGGATCTGAAGAAAATAAATTCTAACTCAACATCTAGAAATGAGTTTGAAATTATCTGGACATATTTGGAATCAGTGAATTTTTGTCCAGAAGTTGATGATTCCAGAAATGCGTTCTGTAACCGGGCACGCATTACGAGGAACTTCAGACAGACTGTTGGAGCCCTATATGGAATCAAAATTTAGGTTAACTTGGAAATTTCTACTAAGTGAGAATATGTCTTCAAATTTGTAAATCCAGAATTTTGAGATTTTTCCGAAATTGCGCGAATCGAGTACCGATCGGAGAAATTCATCCGATAGGCTTCTGGAAGGTGACACATGGCCACCTCCCATTGGCCAATGGATGCCACCTAAGCAAGGGGGCAGGTCGGCCAAAGGAAGGAAGAAGAAGAAGAAAAACTTTTTGAAAAGTTACTTTGGACGGTCCAGATCGCTTCTCACAAAGTTTATCCGACGGCCGAAATCCTACACCAATTCTTATAAATACCCCCCTCTTCTTCATTTTCTCACATTTGAAGCAAGAACCGAAAATCTAGACTGAGAAAGTAGAGAGAGGTGCTCTGGGAAATTCTGCAGTAAAGCTCTGGGTAAGTTTTCTGGTACCGAGCTTTTAGTTTCCGTAGTTCTTTCGGTAGTTTTAGTAGAACTGTTAGTTAGATCTAGGAAGTAGGAGATGAGATTCCTATTCTTGTTTTTAAGCCTCATTGCATTGAAAGATGTGTGACGAGGTAAAAACATAGTAGGGATTGAGTCTCTGAAAGTTGAAAGTTAAAATAGTGAGCTTTAAGCTTTCGTAGTTCTTTCAACAGTTAGAGTAGTACTGCTAGTATAGCCTTTAATTTTTCAAGTATGATTGGGTATCATATGATAGGGCTATATTAGTTTAGAATTTCGAAAATTATCATTGGGTCGAAGTTCTGGCAAAATTTTGGAAAATCGAAGCCAAAGTAACGAAGTGCCATCGCGTATGTCTGTAGTTCCCGAGTGAGTAGGGTTAGGATTGAACCCAGCGCGTTTGTCTGTAGTTCCCGAGTTAGTAGGGTTAGTATTGAACCCAGCGCGTGTAGTTCCCGAGTTGGTGGGGTTAGGATTGAACCCAGATCCAGCGTATCCGCTGCCCGAAGTTAGGCCGATATCCGTATCAAATAACTCTAAAAACCTCCAGCATGTTCTGAACGAAAATTTTATCCTAGCATAGAGCTTATATGTGGAGCTAGGCCACACCGAATGAAACTCCGAAGATATGTACATGCAGTATTTGACTCATGTAGAGGAACTCCTGATACGAAAATTCCGTACCCCTTTCTGAGTAGGACGAATCAACGAAACCCTGAATGAGGGGAAATATCACGAGTGTCCGTTCTTTTGTAGTGCTATAAAATCTACGATAGACAAATCATTGTCTTCCTAAATCTAACGTTTTCCCTAATGAAGGAATAAGAACGAGACATGGCAAAGTTAAGAGGAGCCGGAACTCCCAGAGGCCGAGGCAGAGGTCGAGCCAGAGGCCGAGGTGGGGGACGAGGTAGACAACCTCGGGTAAATCCAATACCAGACCAGCCAGAACAGAATGAAATGGAGGATATGCGGAGAACTCTGCAAGAGCAGAGGGCTCTTATAAATGAATTCCAAGAGAGGCAGAATAGACAAGATCAACAAGCCGAACGGCAATTAGCAGAACGAAATGCTGAAGAAGAAAGACAAAATGCTGAGGAGGAAGAACACACAGAAGAAGAGGATGAAGAAGACGAGCACAACGACGAACACGCTGAGGAATCTGAGGAGTCTGATAGATCCCGGTCACCTCCTCGACGAGGGAGAGTTGTGAAGCCCACACGACACTGGGTGAACCAATTCTGTAAGCTGAAACCACCAGCTTTCCGAGGTAAACTCGACTCGACTGAGGATTGGTTGAAGAAGTTGGAAAAGATCTTCAAGGTGATTGAGTGTCCTGATGATCGCAAAGCTCAACTGGCGATCTACCAATTAGAAGGAGATGCGGATCGATGGTGGGAGGTCATAGCAACAACATTGCAAACACGCTACTGTCCCGTCACATGGGAAAAGTTTCTAGAAAAATTCCGTGAGCAATATTTTCCTCCCTCTGTACAAATGACCAAAGAGTCGGAATTCCTCCACATCCGGCAGGGTCAAGAGGAGTCCTTTAATGACTACTATGCCCGTTTTACCAATCTATCAAGATACTCACCACACTGCGGAAGAACGACGACGAGAGCAGTATAGTGAATATACTGATCTACGGACTAAAGGACGAAATAGGTGAGAGACTTATGTCTCAGCGATTCAAGGAATTGATTCATGCGGTGGAAGCCTGTAGGCTTATTGAGCGGAACTTGAAGGAATTCCGGAAGTCTAGAATCTCCAAGTAACATCGGTGCCGGTCGAGCAGATTTTCCCAAGGAAGCTCCATCCAGAAGAGGAAGGCACCATGGGGTAACTTTTGTGAAAGTAAGAGGCCATTTCAACCTAGTCGGCCAAACTTTCCAGAAGCACAAGGACCTCGACCGTGTCCAAAGTGCGGAAGGTACCATAAAGGTACTGATTGCGATGGGAAGCAAATATGCTACAAGTGTCAAAATCCTGGACACATCAGCAGGGACTGTCCACAGAGAGCAACCGGAATGAGGCCGCAAAACCCAGGCCGGGTTTTTGCTCTAACCTATGAAGAGGCCGGAGAACCTTCAGGGATGGTCCACGATATTAGAGCTCCGTAGAGATCGAGCGTTATAGTATGATCCGGGTGTTAAACCGATCAATTACTTTTGATGCTTGTACGGATCCTTTTGGGATGCACATATTTCCTTACAATGTACTAGTAGCTACACCATTAGGTGTGAGCTTTTAGCTTGTAAAGTGTGTTTTGAACTAAGTTGCAAGTATAATATAAAACTTGTCACTACTTCATAACGTCAACAACATTCTCGATTGTGTTAAATTAGCGCCATATCAAATAACGTCAAACGAAATTAAAGTACGGAGGAGGCAACTTGAAGAAATAGTCGGAAAAGGTAATAAGAGATGTAGTTTTTGGATCTAGCGGGATAGTACCGCAGATTCATAAAGAATGTTCATAACTTACAAGTTCACAAGTAGATAACCAAATTATTGTTGTTAAGACTGTAAGACAAGTTTTCATGGCGTGAGGAGGAAGTTGGTCACAACACCAAGAAATTGGTTATCCCTAATCCAAATAGATTTTATTGTGGTACCAATAGGTAAGGATCGGGATATGTCTAGCTGCAGCATGACAATGTGATGACTTACCACTCTCAAGCCTCTCAATTCGAAACTAATCTACACATGACCTAGAGATAGTAATTGTCATGTTTCTTAGTGATTATAAAACAGACCACGATTGTATTATTGAGTATTAGGTATCTTATGTTGCCACGTTGTATGGGAACCATGGGAACATAATATATCGAAGTACGACATGATATCCATGAGTACGAGATATATGGTATTGCCGCGGTGTATGGGAACCACGGGGATACAATATAACGAAATACGACATGATGAATGTGTAGTACGCGGTATTATGGGTGCCACGGAAACACTTATGTACGCGGTGTTATGGGCGCCACGGAAACGCTAAAACACTAAAGTACGCGGTGTTATGGGCGCCACAGAAGCAATATATATATGAGTAAATACCCTTTTTGGTCCCTGGAAAAACACATTTGACCCTTTTTCGTCCCTGAGTAAAAGAAATGTCATTTTGGTCCTTTTTAGGGACTAAAAAGACCTTTGGGAATTTCGAGGATTAAAATGTGCAAAAAAATGATCAAAGGACTAAAAGGGACCTTATTTTTCCATTTTAGGGACTAAAAGTGACTTATTTTTTTTCAGGGACCAAAAAGGGCATCCGTGTTTTTTCCAGGGACCAAAAAGGGTATTTACTCTATATATAAAGTACGCGGTAATTTGACGCCACGGAAACACTATATATCAACTTAAAACATAATAAAAACCTTATAATCAAGCTGAAACGACTTCTCGGTCACTGAAAGAAATGATCTAAGAATGTTCTGATAGAATAAGTATCCGGAGCGTATGGTCCGAAGTTTGGTTAGTGCAACGGCTAGATAGTACGAAGAATGGACATGTGAGTCCTGTATTTAACCGGAGTACCAGTTGGAAAGAGCTGATGTTGGAATGTTGGGATGCGTGCTAAGTAAGTATGCATGGACAAGGGTTAGACTAAAGGTCTAAGTTATTTCTCCGAGGTGATACGCGTAAATTTCGAGGACGAAATTTTATTTAACGGGGGGAGAAATGTAATACCCGGATATTTATTATCTGGAAATTATAAATAAATTGGATATTTCTGATAAGTGAAATAAAGGTCTCAAGACTTGTGTTATTATAGCCTATGTTTCTAAGTTAAGTTCTGTAGGAAATTAGAGGAATTAAGTGCCAAAGCACCAAAATGACAAAAATGCCCCTGAGGGTCAAAGATAACTTAGAAAAATTATGAAAAATCCTAAAAGGCAGTAAAATGACCAAGTGAATTAGGAGAATATATTATCTCGAATTGTGGTAATTTAATAAATTATAAGTTCTGAAAAATTAAGAAGGAATATTCAAAAAGTATTGAAATGACTAAAATACCCTCATAAATTCCAATATAATGAAGGAGATATGAAAACAAAGATATCAGTGTAAGAGTTATGAGGAAATAAGGTATTCTAATTTAGAAAATTATCAACAAGTGATAATAAAGTAATTAGGTAATTATTGGCTAATTACTTAAGAATAAGCAAGGGAAATTCATGAATAATTATATAAAACCCTAAAATTAGTGGTTTTTGGCCTAAAATTAGTAAAAACATATTTGTTAATTAATTGGAAATTTTGGAGAAAAATAGTTGAGTTTAGGTATTTTTAAGCCTAAATACAAGAATGGACCAATTAGGTAATTTTGTGGAATTTTTGGGAAAAATTAAATAAGTAAATAATTAATTAAATAAAAATAAATAAATATTTATTACCAAGAATAAAGGGGCAGCCGAAATTGACCAAGAGAAGAAAAAAAAATTGAAGATAAGATAAGAAAATCATATCTAGATATTTATATTATTATATAATTTAATTTAATTTAGTGAATAGTAATCAAAAAAATAGGAAACGGATCCTATCTAGAGATCTAGGAATGTGATTTCCAAAGCTAGGGTAAAATATTGATCAATGGAATTTTATCTTCCGTTACTCTTCCGGAAGTTAATTCTGAAGCCGATTGTGCATTTTCCTAATAAAACAAAATAGGGAAAAATGTAGATAGGCACATTTTTGGATCTGAAGAAAATAAATTCTAACTCAACATCTAGAAATGAGTTTGAAATTATCTGGACATATTTGGAATCAGTGAATTTTTGTCCAGAAGTTGATGATTCCAGAAATGCGTTCTGTAACCGGGCACGCATTACGAGGAACTTCAGACTGACTGTTGGAGCCCTATATGAAATCAAAATTTAGGTTAACTTGGAAATTTCTACTAAGTGAGAATATGTCTTCAAAGTTGTAAATCCAGAATTTTGAGATTTTTCCGAAATTACGCGAATCGGACACCGATCGGGGAAATTCATCCGATAGGCTAAAGTAGGAAGGTGACACATGGCCACCTCCCATTGGCCAATGGATGCCACCTAAGCAAGGGGGCAGGTCGACCAAAGGAAGGAAGAAGAAGAAGAAAAACTTTTTGAAAAGTTACTTTGGACGGTCCAGATCGCTTCTCACAAAGTTTATCCGACGGCCGAAATCCTACACCAATTCTTATAAATACCCCCCCTCTTCTTCATTTTCTCACATTTGAAGAAAGAACCGAAAATCTAGAGTGAGAAAGTAGAGAGAGGTGCTCTGGGAAATTCTGCAGTAAAGCTCTGGGTAAGTTTTAGATGCAGAGCTTTTAGTTTAAAGTAGTTCTTTCGGTAGTTTTAGTAGAACTGTTAGTTAGATCTAGGAAGTAGGAGATGAGATTTCTATTCTTGTTTTTAAGCCTCATTGCATTGAAAGATGCCTGACGAGGTAAAAACATAGTAGGGATTGAGTCTCTGAAAGTTGAAAGTTAAAATAGTGAGCTTTAAGCTTTCGTAGTTCTTTCAACAGTTAGAGTAGTCCGCTAGTATAGCCTTTAATTTTTCAAGCATGATTGGGTATCATATGATAGGGCTATATTAGTTTAGAATTTCAAAAATTATCATTGGGTCAAAGTTCTGGCAAAATTTTGGAAAATCGGAGCCAAAGTAACGAAGTGCTGGTGAAATTCCGCCGATTAGGGGTATAGGGGCAAAATGGTAATTTTTACCTAAAATGCCAGTCGTAATGTCAAATCACTAATGAAAGTGATATTACTCCTATAGGACATCAGAAACTCTGATCTGCTGCCGTTACACTGTCCGACGTACTGCTGTTGGACGTTTCACTGTTTTCCGTAAAACGTGCCGTTTCCGCCAGAATTGTCGACTTTCGTCAACGGAAGTACGTTCGCGTACTGTAACACTAGCTCTGATGATTATTGAATGATTATATGTGATAATATGTTATGTGAATAGTTTGGTGCCGAAGGCAAGGCTAGTCTATGTGGGTGTGCCAATTAGTCGCCGTAAAGTCGGTGAGGCCCCTCTGATAGACACTTACCTGGCCATTCTATTCGGTGCTATATGCACCGTGTCTAAGGAATCGTACTTAGATACACTGCGTCTATGGAGCCGTACTTAGATGCACAGTGACTATGGAACCGTACTTAGATCACTGATTACAGCTTTATTCGGGTTATAGACATAATAATGCCGATATGTTTTCCTAGCGCGAGGACACGACCGTACATCGTGGCACGGGTGAATGGTGCGACGGACTTAACGTTACATGTTAGTGTAGTTGTTATTAAATGATCATGTACCGGCTTGATCAATGCTGTAAAATTTGAAATACCTGTTGTACATATACTGTTTATAAGCATGAGGTTAACCGTTACCTGAGATCCAATGTGGTGAATTGGATCTCAGCTATAGCTTCAGGGTCCGAAGGACCGAGGGCCGAGGAGAGAAGCAAGCAGGCCACGTAGATCGAGGACAAAGGTAGGGAGCTAGCATGAAGACCAGATGGAGACGCTTTAGTTTTGTTGTACTTACGTTAAATGTAAACACTCGGAGGAATGTACGTCCTTATGAACAGCCAGATACACTGTTATCAATGTTATTCAGTTACTCTTTATTATGAAAAAAAAATTCACCGCTCAAAACTCTGATCAAAACGCTATGAAAACAATTGTGAAAACCGGGGTGTTACAGTGGATGTGTGTATGTAATATATGATCAGGAAGAACTAAATAATAGGGAAAAAATTCGGGAAAATTTAGACCTTAAATAAATGCGTCGGTCTTAAAAGTTCAAATTTTAAGACCGGATGTATTTATATGTCTGATCTTAAAAGCCATGTACAGATTAGGCCGGTCTTAAAATTTGGTCTTTTAAGACTGGTGTATTAATCCATCTGGTCTAAAAAGTTCCATTTTTAAGATCGGATTTATTTTTTATCTGGTCTTAAAAGTAGGTATTTTAAGACCGGTCTATTTAATCGTCTGGTCTTAGAATTCGGTCTTTGTTAGACTGGATTTTCTTTGTCCGGTCTTAAAGTGTTGATCTGTTTAGACTGGCCTATTTGTTTGTCCGGTCTTAAAAGTTGAGTTTTAGAACATAACAAAATATATATCAGGGTATATAGTACGACTTTTAAGACCTAATGTTTTAAATGTCCGGTCTAAAAAAGTTTCTTTACGACCAGTTCGAGTCCGATCTTAAAAGTTACAGACTTTTAAGACCGCCTGGAACAAGACCGGTCACGGGTCCGGTCTTACGGTGCCTCTTTTGTCCGGTGTTAAAAAAGTTTTTTTTTTTTTTTACCAAAGGCCTTGTAGCCTAGTGGTATGGGTCATTCCCAACTAGTGGGACGTCATGAGCTTGATCCCGCTCCTTGTAATTCAGGCCATTAGTGCCTACCGCCTTGTAATTCAAAAACCTTTTTTTTTTGTACCAGTGAAATATTGTTATATGATACTTTTATAACTAGTCATGAATTTTTAAAGTTGAGCTAAAAATATAAAAATAATAAATGATTAGTAACCCAATGATTTGGTCAAATGATGGGCCTTAACTAATGATTCACAGTTCACTTTTAACCATAGTGTTTCCGGATACGTACTAAAAGTGTGACAATGATAGATGTGGCATTATGTATGCAATATACACCACATATTTATGCTTTGTCCTTTTGTTTTGGTAAAATGATCAAATATTATAGATAATAAGTACCGACAATAATTAACGGAAGTAGCATATTCACACTTTCTTACTTATCTTTTTATTATTCTACCTTACTCTTTATTGCTCTCATTCTTACTCAAAATTATAACTCTTTTAATCCCCTGACTCTTATTTGCACAATAAATATTAAATTCAAATAAAATTTAGGGAGAATGACGAATTAATAGAAAATATAATTCCAAAAACTCTAAGTGTCTGTTAAAATTTACAAAAGACATAAAGATGAAATATATCAAATTGAGATTTTAAAATGTTGTTGTATTTACCATTATGCCCTCTCTTTCTCTTTCTCTCTCCTCTCCCTCTCTTTCTCCTCCTCTTCAGTCATGGCAACGCGTGCACATGCGCGCACACACACACTCTCTCTAATTTGTTTATCTAGCTTAATAGTATGCGAAAAGGTGAGATTTTTGAAGGGATACTTATTGATAAGTCCCCAGAATTTCCTTCTTTGTTTTCATAACCCTTGTTTGAAAAAGAAAATGAGTGTTTGATTTGGAATGAAAGGTTTTAGGCGACAAGCTCGTAACTTGGTTATGGATATAATAAGGGTTAAGGTGTAATTTTACACATGAAGTTTACCGGGAGCTTGACACCACGAAGTTTTGGGAAGCAGAAATGCACGCGGCGTTACGTTTTGGGAGTAAAAATACATGCGGCCGTTAGTTGACCGTTAACTTGGATGTTAGTCAACTAACGGCCCGTGGTATTTTTGCTCTCAAAACGTAACGCCGTGTGTACTTTTGTTCCTGAAAAAACTTCGTGGTGCTGGGCGCTCCCGGGAGTAAACTTGATGTGTAAAATTGCACCTTAAACCATATAATAAAAGCACTAAAACAACATTTTTTTATTAATAAAACAAGTTCTCAGTTGAGAGCCTTAGCCATGAGCGCCATCAGTCGCCCAAATTTTAAAAATCTGAATATTAAACTATAACAATAAAATCACAGGAAATGTTATTAATTTTTTTTAATAAGGAAATGTTATTAATTCTCTCGCATTTTCAAAAATATGATATTTTATTCAAGCATCTTTTTGGCGTTTTTCTCACGCAGTACACGCCAAAAAAGTTATCTTAGTTTTCTAAACACAATGTGACAACTGACAAGGAAAATATAATTTTCAAATTTAAAAAATTCTAGTCCAGAAAAAATATGAAAAATATTATTGAACGTTTAAAGAGTAGACTTGAGTTGCTTCCAAAAAGTTCATTCTCAAGACCACAAATTTGTGCACTTTTTTTTTTTTTGTCAGAAAGGATATATATATTAAACTATAAACATATTACAATATCTGGATTCAACTAAAGTCAAATCCAAAACAACAAAATACAGCAAATACAAAACAAAACAGCCAAATCACCATCGTTCATAAAATATTTAAGAGTAGAAGTAGAATCATGGACAAAAGCAGCCTCCTCAATATCCAAGGTTAGAAGTGACAAGCAAGAAAGTGTTGGTTGTAAAACCCACCCAAACGGGTACACCTCCTTATAAGCATGATCTGCAATTAGAGCAGCTGTACAGGTCCTCCATATTGAGGAAAGGAACACGGAAAAACCAACCTGAGACGGATGAAGGCCCATGATGTCCTGAAAAACATTTATGCTTCATTGTTGAATCAGATCTGATAACCTTGACCACACACCAAGTAACTCCTCTTTAGATCTTCCCCCAAGAACGCAGATCCGAGCTATCAAGTGATAATCGGATATAATAACATTCAAATAGCCATCCAACCAAGAGGATTTGAATGCAAATCTTAAAGATCTGTTTATTTCCTAAGACAAGAACACCACCACAAAACCCAATACCACAAAAAAGCAACAAAAAACAGATAAATCTCACCTCCACAGATCAGATCTGGAGAAGGAGAGGAGAGGACTCACCACAAGGACGAGAGAAGGCCACATCCGACAAAACTCAAAGAGAGAAGACCACAGATCCAAGATCTGGACTCTAAACTACCTCTCTAACTCATCTGTGGCACACAAAAAAGGGTACCCGCCGGCGGCTTGTGTGTTCAAACCACCGGCGAGAGGGAGCAAAAGGTGAGGGAGGAGAAGTGCAGAGAAGTGTAATACCCTAAAATTTATATTCATTATAAACATTGTATTTTAATAATACCTATTGAAAATAAGTAAATATGTGGTCTCAAACCTTGGAAGTTCAATAACTATTATTTTAAGAAACTTCCCCTTGAAATTAAATAAGCCAAGGGTTAAATCTTATAATGTGATACCCAAAATTTATATTTTGGCAATTAATACCTATTTAAAATAGGAGAGCATGTTGTCTCTAATTTTAGTAATTTATTTATTTATTTTCCTTGGAATTTAAAGAGGCAAAAACCCAATTTTATTTTACGGAACATAAGTTGCCCTATGATTTTTAAAAATATGCATGGTGCATAAATAACCAAAGTAAACACAAAAGTTATGAGAAAATAATTAATCCAATTAAAGAAAATTGCCAACAATTAGTAGATAATTAAATTTTCATTTGTTAAATTAATTCCAAAAACTTACATAGTTAATTAAATAACATGTTTTAAAGGCACAATTAGGGATGTATGACCCTAATTAAAGGCCAATGGCCAATGAAGGGCCAATATTAGTATAAAGATAATTGCTAATTAGTTAGGCATGATTAAGGGATGTATAAGATTAACTACATAGAATCCCTAAAAGCCTAATTGACCAACAAGGATATGTTAAAGATTACTAAGCATAGGATTAAGACACTAATCAAACTTATAAATTAACTTTGACAAGTCAACACAAATCAAAGGCTTGGATTAAAATTAATAAAGCAAGATCCTAAGGCCTTCAATTAACCTCATAAAGCTTAATCCTTGTGAAATAAAATCAACCAATGAGAGATTTTCTTCTAAGTAATATTAGATAAGTTGAAAAACAAAATTAAAATAATAAAAAGGGGGAGGGGAGACGAATCTGAGTGTGTGTGTGTGTGTGTAAGAGAGAGTTGTGAGTGTAGTAGAAGAAAGAGAAAAGGGAGTTGTGTGTGTGTGTGTGTGGGTGTAAATGTGTGCACTACTAGAAAATTCGTAATTTGTGACAGAACAAAATCCGTCACAAATTTGAGGAAATTTGGGACGGATAATAAAATCCGTCGCAAAAAAAATATATATATATATATTTGCGACGGATTTTAGTATCCGTCGCAAAGTTTACGACGTAATAGTTCTTCCGTCACAAAATTTGCGACGGACACGACGATTTGCGACGGACCATCGTGTCCGTCGCAACTGTCGGCAGCCGTGCCGACAGTTTGTGACGAGCCGCCGCGTCCGTCGCAAATCGCTCGGCGAAGGGCCGCCGACAATGCGACAGACGGAGCCCGGCCGTCCGTCGCAAAATGTTGAACTTTTCGTCCGCCATTTTGCGACGGACTTCCCGTCCGTCGTAAAAATTTGTGACGTACGCGGCATCCATCGCAAAAATCCGTTTTGCGACGGACTTTTCCGTCGCAAATCGTGTTTTAACACCCCCCCCCCCGAATTTTTCAGTTCTCATTCTTTCTCTTTCAGTTATTGCATACGTTTCTCTCTTCTTCTCCGGTGGAACCTTGGTGCTCCGGCCAACGAATTTCCGGCGTCATCCCCTCTCCTCCGGCCGAGCATTTTCCGGTGACATTCCCTCTTGTTCCAACCGATCAGTTTCAAGAGTTCTTTCGTTCTCCTCTTCCAAGCTGCACTTCTATTTCAAGTAACCTATCTCTTCTGCATTTTTTGTTCACTACAGTATATATGGATGGATTTGATAATTGTTTTTGTATTTTCTTGAGTATTATGTTGATTTATGATAAAATGATGATGTATGATAATTTTTTTTATCTTTAATGTTGATTAAATTATTTATTATTGGTTGTTGATTTATGTTGAATATTTATTAATGTTGCATTATTTGTTTATAGTCTGTTTTGGTATAGAAGTGAAAAATTATATGTTAAAATTTTGATTTTGTATTATTAGGTAATGATACATAAGTTTATAGGATGTTGTTGAAATGAGAAAAATGAAATGTTAAGAAATGATGTATAAGAAAAAGAGAATTAATTAATTAATATAATTACAGGAGGAATGTGTGGCTCTAAGGATTTATTAAATTTTTATGTATTAGAAAAATTAATGTTATTAACTAGTTATACAATAAACAGTGATAACTTGACAAATCAAATTATAAAGTGATATTTAGGGATAAGATAATTAATTAATATTAAGTTTATATGTCTTATAAAAATTACTATTAAGTTTTTTTTAAAAATAAATTATCTCATTTACATGTTTTATATGTGAGTTTAGGTAATAATGAAATTCGTATGTATTATAAAAATTAGTTAAATTAGCAAGTTGAGTTAAATTAGCTAGTGTAGCCGCTATATCTTATAAAATCCAAATTACTTATATAGATTTCTGCATCGAATTACATGTTAATTATGTTGGTAACTTAACTAGTTAGGAAATATGGAAGGCAATCATGATAGAAGTTGGATGTACAATCGTCTAACTGATAAAAGACAACTAACTCAAGAATTCTTGGCGGGTTTGAAAGAGTTCATCGAATTTGCTTTGGCACATACAACTAATTCAAGCCGGGCGATCAGTTGTCCGTGTGTCAAATGTAGGTGTTTAAGATTTGAAGATCCTGGCACGGTGAAAATTCATTTATGTAAAAAGGGATTCATGAAGGATTATGAATGTTGGGAATGTCATGGCGAAATCCGACAGACACCGAGTGGTTATTACGGGGACAATAGTCATCGAGACAACCTTAATCAATATGAGTAGTTGGTTATGGATGCCGCGGGACCGTCGATCGGCCAATATTTTGATCCCGTTACTCATGCCGAACCGTCATACATTGAAGAGGAGAACGATACACATACTCAACCACAATACATGAGAGAGGATCCTCATCCAGGAAGCCAGAGTTCTATAAAATGCTTCAAGAAGCGCAACGTTCGTTATGGGAAGGTTGCGAACACTTTGAAAATAGTGAATATTCATCGCTATCGGCTACCCTAGAACCACTAAGCTTGAAGACTGATCACCATATGAGTGAGAGGAATTACAACGAAATGATGCAGATCATGAGTAAGATTGTTCCCAAAGACCGTAATTTGCCGAAGGATTTTTACCAAGCAAAGAAAAAGGTGAAAGAGCTTGGTCTTGGATGTGAAAAAATATATTGCTGTCCCAAAGGATGTATGTTGTATTACAAGGATGATACTGAGATGACCAATTTCAAATTCTGTGGACTTGACAGATACAAAGTTGTGAGGAATGAAAGGAAAATGACGCGTCAAGCATTAAGCAAGATGTGGTACTTTCCTCTCGTGCCCAGACTTCAGAGATTGTATGCATAAAAACAAACAGCTGCGCATATGAGGTGGCACCGGGAGCATCGCAGGGATGAAAACTTTGTGACGCATCCATCCGATGCCGAAGCTTGGCGTAAATTTGACAAGGCAAATCCGTTCTTTGCTGTGGATCCCCGTAATATCCGTCTTGGTCTATGCTCGGATGGGTTCGCTCCTTTCAACAATACGTGCAGGAGTTATTCCTGTTGGCCTGTTATTGTGACTACGTACAACCTCACACCTTCTATGTGCATGAGAAGAGAGTTTTTGTTTCTGAACGCGTTAATCCCTGGACCATCCAACCCAAAAAAGAAGATAGGTGTGTACCTCAGGCCTCTGATAGACGAGTTGAAGATGTTGTGGAGTGAAGGCATTCTTACGTATGATGTATCATTGAGTCAGAATTTCACCATGCGAGCTGCCTTAATGTGGACGATAAATGATTTCCCTGCATATGGGATGTTGAGTGGCTAGCAAACGTCGGGGAAGCTTGCATGCCTAGTATGTCTTGAACAAAACATGGGTTTTAGCTTGGAACACAGTCGCAAGGTATGTTGGTTTGACAGGCACCGACGATTCCTTCCCCCAGAGCATCAGTTTAGGAGAAATAAAAAAGACTTCATGCGGAATGTGGTCGAACGAGCAGATCAACCTCGCCGTTTAGTGGCCAAGAAATATGGACAGTGTCAAGTACATTCAAAGTGTCGAAGAAGGGGCTCGTTCAAGCGAACCTGAGGGATACGGCGTTGATCATCATTGGAACAAACGCAGCATCTTTTGGGAACTACCATATTGGAAAGATCAATTGTTAAGACACAACCTCGATGTCATGCATATTGAGAGGAATGTGTTTTGCAATATTCTCGTACACCGTGATGGACACCAAGGGCAAGACGAAGGATACGATTAATGCAAGACGAGACATAGAAGTGATTTGCGAAGGCCCGATTTGCATTTGGTGGAGGATGCCACGGGACGGACTTCCAAACCTAAAGCACCGTACACATTCAACAAACAATGAATATAGAATTGTTGCAGTGGGTTAAAGATCTGAAACTCCCGGACGGTTATGCGTCAAACTTGAGAAGACGTGTTGATCTGCATGAGGCGAAGTTATTCGGGATGAAGAGTCACGATTGCCATGTTTTTTTCCAGAGATTGTCGCCGTGGGCCTTCAAAGCACTTCTGAAGCATATATGGTCTATTCTGACGGAATTTTCCATTTTCTTTAGAGAAATGTTTGCTTCTGAACTTAATGTTGAAAATTTACGGCATCTGGAGGCGAGCATGCCCATAACGCTATGCAAGTTAGAGATGGTGTTTCCTCCTAGCATGTTTGACTCATTGGAACATTTGCCTGTTCACTTGGCCTACGAAGCAAAGGTAGGTGGTCCGCAACAATATAGGTGGATGTATCCGTTTGAGATGTAATATATTTCTTTCGTGCGGTTGTAAATTGAAAGACATGGTGCTTTAGTTTATAAATTCCCATTACATTGTCCATTGTAGGTTTTTACGCACACTTAAGAACAAGATAAAAAATCCATGGTACGTCGAAGGATCTATCGCTGAAGCGTTTCTAGTCGAAGAGGCCACTAAGTTTGCGTCATACTATTATCCCCCTGAAATGATATCAAGATAGAGATGGGTACCTCGCAACGATGATGGCGGAGATACTTGCAATCAAAATTCAATATTTAATTTTTCAGGTCGAGTAGTGGGAAAACATTGGAGGTCAACTCTGGAAGGAAGATATAAGCAAGTAGGGGAGTGGTACATTCTAAACAATTGTGACGAGGCCGCCCAGTACTTAAAGTAAGATTTCTTTTCTTTTACTGTTACAGGAAGTATTAAGGTATTAACTTCATCTTGTTGTTACAGTTACTTCTCTAACTGGGTTTGATCAACGAATCCTTCGATGTCGGATTCTGAAGTTGAGCAAATCACGAACTCTAAGTTTCCTCAATGGTTTCAATCCTACTTCGTGGAAAATCCATCATATCGCAATGAAGTTGCGTGGAGTTTATCTTATGGAGCTGCAATAGTTGTTATCCGGTGCAAGAAATACGTAATCAATGGGTATCGGTTTTCAACTCTTGAAGCGGACGCAAATACACTATGTTGCAATTACGGTGTATGTTGTCGAGGTGACCAAGTTGACGGGGTCGAGGGAGCCTACTACGGAAGTTAATCGAGATAATTCAGTTGCATTACCGGTGGGACAAGGTGGTGACTCTGTTTAAGTGTGAGTGGTTTGATAACAACAGTGTGGGACAAAAGTGGACAAATATGGCAATGTTGAGATCAACTGGACAAGGAGATATACGGTTGGTTATGACCCATTCATCCTTGCTCAACAGGCGGAACAAGTTTACTATACCTTATACCCCACATCCCGTCAAGGGTGGAAGGGAGTTATCAAAACCAAAGCACGAAATATTATACCCAAATCGAAAGATTCGGAAAAAAATGACGGTATGCCTGAACCGTTCCAGGCTGATGTGGAACATGTACTGCCCCTAAACAGTGCCAACGACGACGTACCAAGCAATCTGTTTAATTCGGGTGCGGAGTTAGAGTTGATTCCTATCCAAATTGACGATGAAGAATTAGACGATGAGGCAGAAGTGATTTACTCTGATAGTGAATCTGAGTTCGACGATTATGAGACTCCAGAGGAAGGCGTGCAAGCAGATGACGAAGAACAAGAATCGTCCGGTTGATGTGTGTTAGTTCTTTTATTATGACGATCTATTATACTACATACTTCGTTATATACTTCGCTACTGTCATATTTAGTAAATATTTTTACATATATATATATATTTTGACATAATGTTTATAAGTGTTCAGAGATGGAGCATCAAGGAGGACGTTCCGGTAGTGGACGTAGTAGTGGTCGAGCCCGACCCCGTCCTATCAGAGGGGGTAGGGCGACGCCATCTGGTGCCTCTGTAGGCAGAGGGCTCAGCGCTTCCCCAGATGTTCCGCTATTTGAGATGTCATCTTCACTGTCACTTTATATGTCATCGTCACCGTCTCTTTATATGTCATCGTCGCCGTCTACTACCGACTCTTTTATGGGTGGTAGAGGTGGGCCAGACCTTCCCATAGTCCACAAAGAAGGAGCAGAAGCGGGTTTACTTTACCATTTCTAATTGATTTATATATGTTTAGTTTTGTAAAACCACCTATGTACAAGCATCTTCAATAGTTGACATTCCTTCCTTCAGCACACTTCGTCGCCTCAGAGCCACGTCAGGGGAGGAGGTAGTTCTTCCGAGCAACCAATCTGGGGATCGGTAGATCTTGCAACAGGAAAGATTTGGATGTGTCCAGTTGGCAACACCGAGTAAGTCACGCAATGTTAGCAATAATAATGTTACGATTTTCTACCTTTAGTTTCTATGCTAATATTTCCATCATATCCTGTGTTCAGATTTCTACCAAATAATGAGGTGAATAGTATCATCTCAAACCAAATATTTCGTAACTACAATCTGCCTTACAGTACTTGGTCAGAGATTCCTAAGGATCATCGGAATGCTTGGTTCAATGAGTTCTTGGTAAGTTATGTGTTTTATGGTTATTAATTTCTTATACAAATGCAAAATGATTAAGTACTTTTAAAATTTGGACGACTGATTGTTTGTCATTCATTTTCAGGATAAGTTTAAGACGTTGCCTCAACATAAGGGAGACATTAAAGCAGCTTATAACTACAGGGCTGGCCGGTGGTTGTCTTAGAAGTTCTTTAAATTGAGAAGAGGTAGAGGCAGGCAAGATTGGATTCAACCTAAGACTGCTGACCAATTACTTCAAAATTGGGCGTCTGATGAGAAATTTCAAAATAAAAGTCAGAAAAATAAGCAAAATAGGGCCAAAATGGAAGGACCTTCCTATGCTGGCGGCTCTATTCCAATAAGTGAGCATAAACGAAAAATTGTGAGTACACGTTATTTTGTATTTAAGTATTCAATATTTTGTTCTTTGAAACAATTACTTAACAGACATATGATGTGTTTGCAGGCACTGTCGCTGGATTAACGCCAAGGCGCAGCAAGTAGCGGTGAGATATTTATATTGCATTCTTTGTTTCAGACATCAGCATATGTTTATTTCATTTCACATGGCTTATCTGTGATGTATTTTTTTGCTTCTAGGAAACCTATAAGAAGCTGATGTCGGAGAGAGACTCGCAGAGTGCGAACGAACCCACATCCTCGATGTCCGACAACGAGAGTCTATTCATTCAGGCTGCAGGCGGAATGAACAATAAAGGTAGAATCTTCGGGTACGGTGCCTCTTCTAGCCAATTTAAGCAAACGAAGCGCACCTCATCCCACAATGAAGGTGTTTCTGCAGGTAAACGTAATAATTTGATATTGATTGTTACATTTTCATTCCCTATTCTATTTGAATAAAGTACAAAAAATGAACGTAGTTCCTACTTTTTTTATAGATGAGATGCAGAAGATGAAGGCGTTGGTCCAGTCGCAGGCAGACGAGCTACATGAGACACGCGAGATGGTAAGGCAGATGCAGCTTCAACTCATGTACCTAATGAAAAACAAGGGGCCGGCTTCTGGTAATGATGGTGATGACAATGCCGATGATGGTGATGATGACAATGCTGATGCTGGTGGTGGTGATGATGATTATAATGCTGTTGTTTAGCCTACTTTTATAACATGTTATTCGGGACAATATTTTTTTTTTTTCTCTCTATGTAAAAACTCTTTATGCTTGATTCTTATCATATATATATTTTTATGGAACACAGTTAGTTATCAAAAAAAAATTTAATTCTAAAATTTAATTTAATTCTTTTTTTAAATTTTTTTTTAAATTTTTTTTTTTTGTGACGGATTTATCGCAAACATAGAAAATTGTGACGGATACTAAATCCGTCGCAATTGGGACGGATTTAGTATCCGTCGCAATTGCGACGGATATGGAATTCCGTCGGATATGGAATTCCGTCGCAATTGCGACAGAAATATAAATCCGTCGCAATTGCGACGGATTTATATTTCCGTCGTAATTGCGACGGATTTGCTATCCGTCGCAATTTTGCGACGGATTTATATATCCGTCGCAATTTGCGACGGATTTAGTATCCGTCGCAAATTTGCGACGGATTTTTAAATCGATCGCAAATTGCGACGGATTTTGAAAATCCGTCGCAATTGCGACAAGGTATTTTGCGACGGACAAAATCCGTCGCAAAATGCGTTTTGCGACGGAAAAGCCCATTTTTGCGACGGATTTTTTCCGTCGCAAAAACTGATTTTTTTTGTAGTGGTGGTGTGTGAGTGTTGTGAGGTGTGGAGAGTTGTGAGCCAAGTGTTTAGATAGAAGAGAAGATATTTTGTGAGTTTAAAAGCCAATGGGATAAATGAGAACCGATAGAAAATAAATTGTAGACTGAAATATGTCAATCATAGATTAAATATAAGGACTTTTTACGAACAAGTGTATTTTTAGCCCGAAGTTGGTTATCTCCAAAGTCATTTCCGTAACCTTTGAGATTTATCCTAAAATGACTAAAAGGCTAGTAAAAACCCCTAATTGGACCATAATCCTTGTTATTCCAAATACTTCTCAAGAGACTACATAAACTTCAAACTTTACCTCTAAAAGTATTTGTGATTTTATAAGCACATACAATTAGAACATTAAGCAGGGAATGAATCGGTAAGAGGAAATATCTACAAAAGAGATAAGATGCATTCATGAATGGAAGAGATAAGGGAGAGAGGAGAGAGGGACGTTTGGGAGAATGGAGGGTGAGGATGAGAGATGAAGGAAACCCTAGATCTAATGGCCAAGATTTGAGTAGAGAAAGTTCAAGGTAATACCAAAGTTGCCACACCAATTCTCTATAAATAGCCACCTTCCTTCATTTGCAACTCTCACACCAAAATTGCCTAGTGCAATTGAAATCTAGAGAGAGGTGAGAGCTAGAGAAAAGCAAGAAGGAGGAGGGACGTTCTTCAAGAGGTAAGTTCTTCGGTCCTTAGCTTTTAAGTTCTAGTCTATAGTTTTATAGTTCTTAGTATAAATGTTAGTTAGATCTAGGAAGTAGGAAGTAAAATTTCTATTCTTGTTTTTAAGCCTCATTGCATTAAAAGATGCCTGACGAGGTAAAAATAAGGTAGGAAATAGTTTTTGAAAGTTGATAGTCGGAGTAGCGAAGCTCTGGCGAAATTTTATCGGTTAGCGATTTTTCTGAGGTCAGGGGTAAAATAGTCATTTGTGACTAAAATTTCTGTTAGGATATGGATTATGAATTAATAAATACGATCTTATCCTTATAGGATATCTGTGATTGTGATCCGACAGACAGACGTACCGTATTCATCAACGAAGGTACGGACGTGTACTGTAACACTGACTCTGATGCTTATAGTATATTTATATGTGATGGATACTTTCATATAGTCATGGACGGGACTCTGTCTCGGACATGCACCGTGACTAAGTTTATGGGGCTTAGATCCATTCAGCTTTACACGGGTTATAGTCTTGTTAATACCGTTAAGTTTTCCTAGCGTTGAGGACACGACATGCTATCGTGGCACTGGTGAATAGTGCAGACTAATTAACTTTACATGTGATTGTACTGTTATTAAATGCATCTGTTATGGGCTTTTGTATTATTGTTGTAATGTCATGAATATCTGTCATACATATACTGTTTATATAAGCATGAGGTTAACCGTTACCTGAGGTCCGATGGGCATTGGACCTCAGCTCTTACTATAACATCAGGGTCCGGGGAACCAAGGACAGAAGATAAGAGTAAGCAGAGTAAACAGTACACGTGAAGACCCGATTGAAGATATTTAAGATATGTACCGATAAATGTATCGTTCTTTATGAACAGACAGCTACACCACAGTTAATGTTGTATCATTTACTCAATACTTTATTTGCTCCGATGCTCTACTCTGATGAAAAAAATTATTTTGCTTTCAAAAATTGGGATGTTACAAGATGAGAGAGGGAGAAAGAAAAACGGGGATACTTATTTAACTTCCTTAATACAAATTTGTGCAGTTGGCTTCATCTTCTGATAATGCACATCAAGAAAATCTTTAACTCTTATTTCATCCTTTTCTAATTATGTTATCTCTATTTTCTATCTGTAAAATTTTGCTTTAATACTTGTGATAACACCGTAACAACATAGAATTTATCTAACAGTAAGGCCACACGTGTCTCGATTCCGAGTCCTACAAAAGATACTTGTTTTGTGCTAAGACAATTGTTGGAATTTTTGTTTACAACTCTTTGAATTGTCAATTGAGTTTTCATTATTCATTTAATTGTTAATTTGGTTTTTCCTCTTCATTGTTGGTTAATTGACTAGTTGTTTAATTAGACAATTATAAAAAAAAAAATTAAAATTAATTGGGATTGGGTTTAATTATCCAGCACTTACGCTATTATGAGTTTTTTGATGGATTAAGTGTTATTGAACTCGAAGGTTTCTCATGTTTCAATTAAGTGATTGAACTTATTAATTCTACTCTCTTATCAATCTTCCTTTGGTCTAATTAATTAATTTAGGTTAAGAAAGCTAACTTCATATAAATCCTAAGTTGCTCTCTTCACGTACCTGAAATTTTTTTTTTTGTTACCTTTTCTTATTTCATTTTCTTAGCTATTAGTTGATTTCTTTTCTTTAGGATTTTAATTCTTTTTTCACAAAAAGCCCTCCCAAAAATTGCATTTGCATTCGTCTAGTTTAATTTCATTCTCATATAGGTTTTAGAATCATTTGCATTTTGCATTTAGATAGTATAATCTTGCATTTTAATTTAGGTCCATTCCACTGCATTTTTTATCACCGAAAATCAATTCTAGAGAAAACACATAGATTGCTCTTGGAAGAATGACCTAAGTTGCCCGTATATATTGCATTAGTAGTTAGTCCTAGTTTAATTGATTGCTCCTTAGAAAAATGTTGCAGTTTTCAATTTTTTTTTTCAAATTTTCAAATATTTAATACTTTAGATTAAAAAGAAACTATATAATTTTATATCTAAAAAAGATGGTGGAATGCTCTAAGAATGTTGGAAAAGTTCACTAGTCTTCATGGAAGTCCTTATCAGGATCTAAAAAAGATGGGGGAATGAGTTTTACTGTCTGTTTGCCATGGGGGCGGGGGGGGGGAGGGTAGGATTTTTTTTTTTGAGTTGAATTGAAAAAAATTTGGAAAAGTGGGGTTATAAAACCTTACTTAAGAGAATATGTAAGACAAAAGGTAAGAAAACTTAACTTAATTAAAAAATTTTAATCTCACATCCCTAATTTTTTTAAAATCTAACTCATAAAATCTCGGTAGCAAACAGCCCCTTGAAAATATCTAACGATGCATTGCTATCTAAAACGGCATGGCGAACACAGTATCCTGAGAAGGGCCCGGATTTAAAGCCTCTTTTACTTTGGAAAAACCTGTTGGCAAGTGTGAGCTACTTTACCTCTTTTAATGAATGAAGATTAATTTGCTGGTCAAAAAGAAAAACGTAAAAAGAGCTACGCGGTTTTAACGCGTAAGTAGACTTGAGTTGACTCCAAAAGCTTCATTAATTCTCAAAGCTACAAGTTTTTGCCTAACTGGGATTCATTCATCTTCGGATAAGGTCGCAGATCAAAGGAAAGAGTAAAGGCTAAACAAAAGGGAAGACTTCAGCTCACTGCCATCATTTGACTTCTCAACGTTTCCCCATTTTACTTCATCTTATTAGGTTGAAATCCAACAAATCTTCCAATAGTATTTCATCCTCCAGGTTTCTACTCTCTTCCTTTCTCCTTTCTAGATTTATTGGAGGAAATATTTTACTGTTTTCGATCTGTGAAATTTCGCTTTAATAATGAACTGTTGTGTAATAGAAAATATTTTCTTCCAGGATTTTTTTTTTTCTTTGTTCATGGGATTAAGATATATAGACTGATATTTGAAGTTTTATGTTAATAGTTGCCGTAAATTTCATCGTTAGCATATCAATATAAATAATTAATTTATTTGGCCAAAAAGCTTAAAGAGTTAATTGGTTCCTGCTTTTGTTAATTCTTCTGCCCATATCATTATTGCTGACAGCAGAAGCTATCATAAAATTCAAAAAGCGCTAATTAGAGGAAAGAAGTATCGAAATTCAAAAATCTTATAGTTGGTTTGGTTTGCTGTTTTCAAAATTGCTCAGTTGCAATCCTATTAGAGCCAGAAGTTTGTGTCTAATTTCAATCAAGCTTTTACACAAACATGGTACAAGTCATGGCCTCGCAAAGTCACTATCGACGCTTCTATTCTTCATGTCCTTCTCTCCTTAAGCAAAATGCGTTATGTTCCATATGAATCTTTTCTATTTGCAATACCATCATTGTTGGATATTCTTAAAATGAAGAGATGTCTTTTTGGTAATGTCATGTCCTTATAGATTAAATAACTAATTTATGTGACGAGCTGTGTAGGGAATTTATTGCACCTTCATATGACATGTCTAGATTATGATTGATGCATTTGTAATTTCCATGGTTCAGCTTCCAAATTATTGCAATGGCACTTAATGCTCACGAAGCAGCGTACCCTTTAGGGTCTTCTGGTTCAGCTAGGAGATGGAAGTATCATGTATTCTTAAGTTTCCGAGGAGAAGACACTCGTAAAAGTTTTACAGATCATTTGTATCGTGCTTTGCAACGTAAGGGAATCATAGCTTTCAGGGATGATGAAGAACTTGAGAGGGGACATTTTATTAAACCAAGTTTGCTTCAAGCAATTGAAGGATCACTTACTGCTATTGTTGTTCTATCTGCAAATTTTGCTTCTTCAGCTTGGTGCTTGGACGAGCTCTTGAAGATTCTTCATTCTCATAAACAAATAGGCTTATTGGTATTTCCAATCTTTTATGGTGTGGATCCGTCTGATATTCGACATCAAACAGGAAATATTGGAAAAGCATTTGAGAAAGTTGAAGCAAAATTCACACAAGACAAAATGAAGGTGCAAAGATGGAGGGACGCTTTAGAAGAAGTTGGCAAGTTATCTGGCTGGCACTCTGACAATTGGTAATTTTGAAAATTCTAAATCAATATCATGACTTTTTTTGAACGAACAATTTCAAGAAAAATGTTTATCGTTATTTTAACTTTTTTTTCCTTCAAAAAAATTATTTAAATGGATCATAATATATATAAAAAAACTATATGTTAATGATACTATTTTACTTTCATTAACAGGCATGAAACAGAACTCATTGAAACTGTAATAGAAGTAGTGTGGTCAAAATTATATGATCAACTTCCGTTTGACTCAGAGATATTAGTTGGAGTTGAATCAAAACTAGCAGAATTAGATTCATTCATAACAAATGGAATGGGTGGAGTTCAATTTGTAGGAATATGGGGCACTGGAGGCTTAGGTAAAACTACACTTGCTAGAGCTTTTTACGAGAGAATGCACAAAAACTTTGATGGTCATTGCTTTCTTCATAATGTTAGAGAAGTGTCTAAAACAGATGGTTTGATTTCCTTGCAAAGAAAACTTCTTTCTTCTTTGCATAAAAGAAGCATCGATGTGTGTGACTATTATGAAGGAAGGAAATTGATAAAAAACATGTTGTGCAATAGAAAAGTTTTACTTGTCCTTGATGATGTGAGTGAAATAAGCCAACTTGAGAACTTGGCTGGTAAACAAGGATGGTTTGGTGAAAGGAGCATAATATTAGTAACAACTAGAGATAAACATGTGTTATCATCATATGATGTATCTTCTCAATATGACATGAAATTCTTGAGTGATGATGAGTCTCTTGAACTTTACCATCAAAATGCTTTTAAAGGAAAAAAGCCAAACAAAGATTACTTGGAACTTTCTAGAACTGTGATTCAATATGCTAAAGGTCTTCCTCTGGTGCTCAAAGTGTTAGGTTCATTTCTTTGTGGAAAAAGTATATTAGAATGGAAAGATGCAATAGCTAAGTTCAGAAAAGTTCTTCCAAATGATGTCTTGAAGATACTTCAAGTGAGTTTTGATGGATTAGATGATGATGAGAAAACCATTTTTTTGGATATTGCTTGCTTTTTTAATGGGAAGCAGAAAGGTTATGTCATACAAATGTTAAAAAATATGGATCTTCACCCAATAATTGGAATAAAAGTTCTTATTGATAAATCATTGGTAGTTGATGATAAAGGGATTTTGTGGGTGCATGAAATACTTCAAGAAATGGGTAAGAATATTGTTTTCCTGGAATCACCCAATGATGTTGGCAAGCGTAGTAGGATATGGTGCTTGGAAGATGCTAATTCTCTGTTCGAAGGAAAAAAGGTAATAGTCGTAATTTTTTGTGATTGTGCAATCTTTAATTAGCAATCTTTTCATTTTTTATATGTTATTAGCTTGACTTATTGATTTATATACAGGGGTCAGAAGCAATTCGAGGTATAGTATTAAGATTAGACCAAGAGTGTGTGTCATATTGGGACCCTAAAGCCTTCTCAAAGATGAATAATCTTAAATTACTTATCATAACAAGTTGTTCAGGTGACCCTGGTTGTTTTTTGAATCTTCCATATGGACTCAAATGCTTTCCAAGTGCATTAAAAGTCCTACAATGGAACGGATTTTGTTTAGATAATATGCCAAGTTATAGTTCTCATGAGGAATTCATTGATCTTAAAATGAAACCTAGTCCATCAAAGCAACTATGCAGAGGATCAAAGGTAATTATGGTCTCTCTAGTCAAAAAAATTATTAATGATTTAATGCACTTTTTATATTTATATTTTTTTAACTTTTTATGTTGTCATTCTCAGGCTTTCGGAAGGCTTAAATTTATGGATTTAAGTTATTCAAGATATCTAATCAAGACACCAAATTTTGATGAAATTCCTTATCTTCAAAGTCTTATTCTTGAAGGCTGTATAAACCTTGTTGAAGTACATCCATCTCTTGGACAACATCAGACCCTTGTCATGGTCAATTTAAAGGGTTGTAAGAGTATCAAAACTCTTCCAAGTAAGTTTGAGATGAAATACCTAGAGACTCTTGTACTCTCAGGTTGTTTACAAATTAGACAACTTCCAGAATTTGGGAAAAGCTTGGAATGTCTATCCAACCTTGATGTAGGGGAGACTGGCATCACAAAACTACCTCAATCACTCGTCAATTTGTGTCAGCTTGTTGTTTTAAATCTAAGGAATTGCAAAAATCTGGTATGTCTTCCAAATGTAATTCATTGTCTTATGTCTATTAAAATTCTCAATATTTCTGGTTGCCCAAAACTCTCAAGACTACCAGAGAATCTGAATGAAAATGCAGCTTTAGAGGAGCTTGATGCTAGTGGAACTGCTATAAAGGAAGTGCCTGCATCAATACTTCATGTGAAAAATTTAAAATTACTATCTTTTACTGGATGCAGTGGGCAAGCACAATCATCCTCACCAAATTTCTCTTCTATTTGGGCTAGATTCTTCAAGCTTACAAGGCCTTCAATATCCACTGGGTTATTGCTACCCTCTTCTTTATCATGTTTAACAAATTTAGAGTTCTTAGATCTAAGTTATTGCAATCTCTCTGATGATTCTCTTCCAAATGATATCAATGCTTTATCGTCATTGGGGTTCCTTGATCTAAGTGGAAGCAATTTTGTTACCCTACCTGTTGGCTTCTTCTCAAATCTTTGGAAGCTTCGTTATATTTACTTCAATCATTGTACAAGGCTTCAGTCGGTTCCAGGACTTCCATCAAATTTAGAGATTATACAGGCAATTGATTGTCCTTCAATGAAAAATATATTAGATTCCCAACAGCTGTGGAAGATCTTTGATCAAATTGAATATCAGGTTTGTTTGATTTTCTAAACTATAAAGATATTTCTTGTGTACACATTTAAATTAGAGATTATACAGGCAATTGATTGTACGTCAATGAAAAATATATTAGATTCCCAACATCTATGGAAGATCTTTGATCAAATTGAATATCAGGTTTGTTTGATTTTTTAAACTATAAAGATATTTCTTGTATACATATTTAAATTATTATGCTTATCAAACTTCTATGTGAAAATTATGTTTAAAATGACATGAATTAAAATGAGTGTTGCATTTTGAATATTCTTCGAGTTTTATTATACTTTACATACTATAATCATTATACTTTAACACACTAATATTTGTTACAGGAGAGGTCAAGTTATATAAGTCCTTTTATAATGAATACTGGAGGAAGTGAAGTGCCATCATGGTTTCACAATCAAAATTGCTTTTGTGATGACGCTTGGGATCATCAGTCAAATGTGTCATTTATAACGGACATACAAGATCATCACCATTCAAGTAAACAGTTGGGAATAGCTGTATGCTTAGTTATAGAAGGTCATTATGATGCGTCTGCTTCTTATGATGAAGATCATCCGGGTTCTATTGTGTGGTGGATTTGTAGAAATATTGGAGATAAAATCCCAAATCAATATGCTGGCGAGTCGATTCATAAACGCCATAATGATCGTAACCACCTTTTTTTATTCTTTTTCACATGTGTCGATAAGAAAAGACTTCAAATTAGTTTTCATGTAGACAACAGTAGAACGAAAGCAAATTTTGAAATAAAGAAGTGTGGGTGGCGTGAATTGTGTAAAGAAGATATTGAAGCATGGCGAAGAACAATGGGTCAAGGATGTAGCAGCAGCAATAAATGTTCGGACAACTACCATAATCATAATGAATTGGGAGCAATAGAAGTAACAAGTGACAGTGTAAGCAATTCTCAATCCATTAATGGCAGTGAAGAAGAAGATGGACAATCTAAAGTTGATCTTGACATCCAAATGCCTCTGACAAAACGCAGAAAACTATGATAAATTAATTATTTAAGGTTCGTACATACATAAACGTTATTCATCTTTTTAAACTTTTGTTTTTCTTTATATAATCTTTTTCTAGTTGGATAGATATTTCAACTCATGCTTTTGTTGATACGTATATAGAACCAAAAATATTGACATTGGCTGCTCAATTAGTCATCTCTAACAAAATGCAAGAAATCGGAAGAAGTTCTCCCAGGTATGCATGTTCCTTAGCTTATTTATTTATTTATTTATAAATTTTAGCCAAAATTGATGCTTCTATACTTTTTTCCTTGTTGGATGTATATATTTGGCTTCTTTTATTACATATATAATACCGATTCAATATTATTACACGCCATACAAATTGTACGTTGATTCTCTTTGTTTTTTTTTGTTTCTGAAGACTCATGTAATAATAATGAAGGTTTGAAGACATTAAAAAAGAAGTCTTCATATATAACAAGATTTGTTGTTGGAAAAAGTGTATTATTAATCTCGTAAATTATTTGATTTTTATATTTAACTAATTTTTAAAATAATCTTCATTATCAAGGATGGGCTGAAATCCCATAGAGAAGAACAAGATATTTAATATTATTTTATTTTAATCTTGCAAATGATTAACAAGATGTTTATGTTCTTCGATGGTGCTCTCTAGTCACATCCAGCTCCCCTGAATTCTAGGTTCTCCTTCAACATTGATTTTTCATTTACCTAATATATTTTCTGTGAAAATTTGTTATGAGAAAATTTTGAGTAATGAGTGGGAGTGGGAGCCTGAGGAGTTATGTGTGTGTGTCTATATATATATATAAAATTTTCCAGGTTAGTTTTGCTATTAAGTATTAAAAGATCAATTCATGGAGTGATCAGTCTGAACATTTAATAGAGACCATTTCTGATGATCATCATTTTTATATTTCGATCTTTCATCAAGACACGAACAAGAAAAACAACCGTACAAGAATTAATGCCTCTCAATAGAAGATCTTTTTTACCTTTCAATGTTTCAGCTGATCAATACTCTTATCAATCCCCTGTTTTGATTTTTCTGCTGCAGACAAGAGAAGAAAGGGAAGAGAAAATTGATTCCTCTCCCCACATACAACGGTGAACAGCGGAGGAAGGAGAGAAGAGGTTATGCTCAAACACACCCACCGGCGACGCCACCAGGAGGAGCAACGACCTGAGCAGAAAACGAGGATAAATTAATGTTTTAAGGTTCATAAGTACATCAACGCTATTTATCTTTTGAAACTCATTTTTCTTCATGATTTTTCCTGATTTGATGGATAGATTTTGTAACAACCCAATTTCCAAAAGCAGTATAAATTTTTTTTTTTTTCATTAAGACATCATTTTAAATAATCAGAGTAGAGCATCGGAGCATTGAGTAACTGATATGTACATATAAAATACCGTAAGTCTGGCTGGATACAACAGCGGTACAAAAACCCATGTGGTTCAAAGGTAATATACAACAGGAAGAAATCTTCAACCGGATCTTCTACGTGACCTGCTTGCTCCTCTTCTCGGCTCTCTGGTCCTCCAAACCCTGAAGCTATAGCTGAGATCCAATTTAGCGCATTGGATCTCAGGTAACGGTTAACCTCATGCTTATAAACAGTATATGTCCAACAGGTATTGCAAATTTTACAACATTGATCAAGCCGGTACATGATCATTTAATAACAACATAAAAATAGTGATCTAAGTACGATACCTTAATCACAGTGTGTCTAAGTACGGTTCCATAGACATGGTGCATCTAAGTTCGGTTCCATAGACACGATGCATCTAAGTACGGTTCCATAGATACGGTGCGTCTAAGTACGGTTCCATAGACACGGTGCGTATAGCACTGAATAGCATGACCAGGTAAGTGTCTATCATGGGGGCCTCACCGACTTTACGGCAATTATTTGGCTTACCCACATAGACTAGCCTTGCCTTCGGCATCAAACTATTTACACAACATATCAACACATATATGCATTAATAATCATCAGCGTTAGTGTTACAGTACGCGAACGTACCTCCGTTGACGAATGTCGGCAATTCTGGCGGAAACGGCACGTTTTACGAAAAACAGTGAAATGTCCAACAGCGGCACGTCGGACAAAGAAACAAAACTTTGCAAAAATGTGGGCTTGTTTGGATTAAATTGACAAAGAAACAAAACAAAAATGCAAATAGCAACCACATCAATAAACTTCCCAGTTAAACAACTGAATCTCCTCCTAAAAGAGTTATCTCAATATGCAGCATAACTCTATTATGCAGCATAACTCTATTATGCAGCAAATCTCCTCCAAATCTCAAAAGCGTTTAATAGTAAGTTTTCCACTTTTCTATTCTCTTCTCATTAATAAATTCCTCATCTTGGGGAAAACTTTGAAAAAATGTGGGCTTGTTTGGATTGAGTACTCGATTCTCTTGCGGAGAGGACAAGCAGATAGTATTAGAGAATAATCACAATTAGTGTCTATCAGCATATACCATAGAATATGCTGTGGTCCCAAGTCTGTTGTAATGATATCTGTGCAAATGATTTCCTGTATACGTGTCCCTAGTCTATAGGGTTTGTTATTGATTTGGTAACTGTAAATATTCTCTCCGTATGTATCACTGCGCTATATATATCAGAATGAGGCTGAGCACACAATTCATTCAGTGCTTCAGCATTCTATTTGCATAGTCTCTCTATATTTCTAACTTGGTATCAGAGCCTAGTTTCAAAGGATAGCAACGCTGCCTGAGCTTCAACCCACGACAGATCAGGTTGGTCTATGAGCTTCACAACAATGGCATTGTATTCAGTGTCTAAACCATTTAGGGTGTGCAAAATGAGATCATCAGGTGCAACGGGAGAACCAGCAAGGGCTAGCTCATCTGAAAGAGTTTTCATTTTCGTGAGGTAATCTTCCATCTTCAAAGTGTTCTTCCGAGTATTATGCAGTTCGCTTTTAATGACAATTACCCGAGCCTTTGTTGAAGCAGAGGTTAGGTCGCGAGCTCCAGTCCAGAGGTCTCTGGCAGTCTGACAGTGCAGCAGTAGAATCATCCACCGAGCTCAACTCCTCTGCGTCCAATGGAGATGGAGAGCCCAATATCGGTGCAAATGAGGATGGGCTGTTAAGCCATCACCCTATGGTGACCAGATCCAAGGTTGGAGTAACCCGGCCCAAAGTCCCTTATATCGGGTCAACCAAAGCTCCGACTGTGTTAACCTCACCACATTCAGTTCCTCAATCAGAACCACAGTCAGTCCGAGAAGCCCTATCTTCGACAAATTGGAGAAAGGCGATGAAGGACGAATTCGAGGCTCTATTGCGGAAAAAAACCTGGGTCCTAGTTCCATACAATCGTCAGAAAATGATTGGGAACAAATGGATCTATAAGACTAAGCTCAAGGCCGATGGGTCATTGTTGAAGCACAAGGCGAGGCTCGTGGTCAAAGGATTCCAACAAATTCCTGGGGTTGATTTCAGTGAGACATTCAGCCCTGTTGCAAAATCAACAACCATTCGAGTTATATTATCGATTGCGGTGACATTCAAGTGGGATATCCGACAACTTGACGTCAACAACGCGTTCTTGAATGGCATCCTGCAAGAAGAAGTTTTCATGCGCCAACCAGAGGGGTTCGTCGATCCACAACACCCCAATCATATCTGCAAATTGATAAAAGCAATTTATGGTTTGAGACAAGCTCCACGAGCTTGGTTCGACAGGCTAAGGTATACCTTACTCTCTTGGGGATTTGAGAATCTGAGGAGTGACATATCTCTGTTTATGCTGCAAGCTCATAATCTGACCATTTTTATTCTGGTATACGTTGATGATATATTGGTCACAGGCAATAACCCTGTTTATGTTGACAAATTTGTTAATCAGCTAAATTCAACTTTTGCTTTGAAAGATTTGGGACCCCTCTACTATTTTCTAGGATTGGAAGTTTATAGGAATTCTCAGGGAATTTTCTTAAATCAAGCCAATACGTTATGGACCTACTTAATAGATTTGGGATGATTGATTGTGCACCAGTACCAACTCCCATGGTCACTGGTAGAAACTTGTCGCAAATTGATGGTGAATTGCTGGATAATCCCACTGAATATAGGAAGGCTATAGGCTCATTACAATATCTTACAACTACTCGACCAGATATCTCTTTTGCTGTCAGTAAATTAAGTCAATTTCTGTCTCAGCCAAGAACAAGTCACTACCAAGCGGTTAAAAGAATTTTTAGGTATCTAAAGGGCACCTATAACCTTGGTCTACATATTAAGCCATTCTGTAAGTTTAATCCTCAGCTAACAGCATTCACGGATGCTGACTGGGCGTGCGATATAGATGATAGGAGATCCATGGCAGGGTCTTGTGTTTTTCTGGGCAATAATTTAGTTTCATGGTCTTCAAGGAAGCAGAGAGTAGTCTCCAGATCTAGTGCTGAGTCTGAGTATAGGTCCTTGTCTGATGGATCTGCAGAAATTAAATGGTTAAACTCTTTATTGTTTGAGTTAGGCCTATATCTCAAAAGACCATCCATTATTTGGTGTGACAACCTAAGTGCCAAGGCTCTTGCATCAAATCCAGTACAACATGCAAGGAGTAAGCATATTGAGATTGATGTCCACTTCATCCGGGATCTCGTTTTATCTGGACTAATTGACATTAGATATGTTCCCTCTTCACATCAACTTGTTGATTGCCTTACTAAGCCTCTCTCTCAATCTCAGTTTCAACACTTCAGGAACAAACTCGGGTTGGTTACTATACCCTCTCGTTTGAGGGGGAGTATTAGAGAATAATCACAATTAGTGTCTATCAGCATATACCATAGAATATCTTTGTGGTCCCAAGTCTGTTGTAATGATATACGTGCAAATGATTTCTGTATACGTGTCCCTAGTCTATAGGGTTTGTTATTGATTTGGTAACTGTAAATATTCTCTCCGTATGTATCACTGCGCTATATATATCAGAATGAGGCTGAGCACACAATTCATTCAGTGCTTCAGCATTCTATTTGCATAGTCTCTCTATATTTCTAACTGATAGGAAACCGAGAAACAGAGCAACTGGTTGATCTGAACCTTGAGGGTCATTGGCTTCTTGTTCCTCTGCCTTCACTCTCACCGGACTTCACTTCATCTTCCTCCTCCGAAACCTTCGGAAGCAAGAAAACAGAGAGACAGCGCGATCAGAGAGCTTCGTTTCAACACCTCCATTACTGTGCACCGTCGACCTTCCTCTTCAACGCTACCGCCAGTCGTCTTCCACGTTCTGCACCACGGTGAGATTCTCCGTCTTCCACCACCACAGGCCGTGGCCGCTCTGCCTCTTGGATATATTATATGAAAGAGAAGAGACAAAAGGATTCAAGTCCACTGTGTCCACCCACGCAACAGCCACGACAGGAAAGTCTAAGAAACAGGGAGCACACATCTGGACGAAAGCAGAGGCATCACATCTCAATTCTTTCAGCGACTTACTACTGTGACCGTAGAAGGATCGACGCTGGAAGGTGAAAGCTTTCTCAGATTTGCTATCTTTGTTTTATTCTTTATTTTATCTGAATATAATATTTTGCTGTTATGGATTTGATTAAAGCTAATTGTGGTTAATTTCTCTTTCCAACGTAGAAGAGCTATGAATTTATAGGTGGATTAGACTTTGTTTTTATTATTTAATTATAATTAATATTAATTTTGTTTAATCTTATTTAGCTTTATCTATTTCCAACCTAGAAGAGCTATGAATTTATAGGCGGATTAGACTTTGTTTTTATTATTTAATTATAGTTAATATTAATTTTGTTTAATCTTGTTTAGTTTTATCTATTTAGTGACTATCCATCATTGAATATGAATTTAAACATTATGATTTATCTTGACAAAAAGAATTTTAATTAGGCTCTGAGATTAAGTAATATGAGATTAGATTACGATTTAATTTGTGATTAAGATAGACATATGCCTAATGGTCCCATATATAATTGTTGAAGAGTGTGTTTGAGTTTTGTTGCCTTTTGAGTTATTTTGTTAGACATAACAATTTATACTTAAGAAATAGTTGTGAGTGAACCGACATATACTTATAGGTATTTATACTCGAAATTAACAAAATTGACATTAGAACTAATTAAATTAGTGAAAACGAGGTTTATGAAACTAATAGGGGATTAGTGACTTGAAATTTCTCATTTGATTATTGTGGTAGATTGTTTATTTTAATTTTATTAGTCTTTAATTTCTTTTATCTTAATTAAATTCAATTTGGTGTGGTCAACTTACACAAAAGTGTAAAATTAATGTTTAATTGAAGTTGTGAGTACCAAATCCTTGTGGAAATGATATCTTACTTACTTTTTTATTATTTGATACAATCCTTGCACTTGCCGAGCCTTAGGCTATAAATATTACCCCTACCAAGAATAAAAAAGGTTGTGGCTGTTGGGTGTGGATGTCAAACTTTTGGCATTCTATTTTGCATCTATTTCAGACTTGGTGTTAAAGTATATTGATTTGCTCAGTTCTTGGTACTTCTTTTGTTTCTTTCAGTAAAACACGATACAGACAGTATTTCGTTAATAATGATATAACTCTCAACCCTTATTATTTTGCACATGTTTCTAATAAATTTGTGATTGTTAGACTTATTTATCATAGAAAATATGCTACTGTACCTACATGTTTCTATTGAGCATAATTTTTACTTGGCTAAAAAGTTGATACCTCTTTCATTTATTGGTTCTGTATACAAGTTAGGCGAAGTCAGAATCGTCTTAGAGACATGACATTGAAGAAGCAAGAGGTAGATACAATACAAGAGCTTATCTAGTTTTCTCTATTTTCTCATCCTTACCTATTGTCCTTTTCTTTAATATTACTGCTCATACTCTGAGTTCATCATGACTTTATAGTGCCATGGATCTGAGCTTGTTAATGGACTTGATATGTTTCACGATTGGAATATGCTTATCTACTTTACTTCACACCTCAAGCTTGGTGTGACACTGATTTGATTTCCTTTTTTTTTAAGGGGAAATGTGGGAATTTAACAATGAGGCCTATGTTATATCTAAAAGTTTTAGTTTCGCAAACCAGTCCGACTCAAAGGATAGTTCAATCTAATCTTATATGCCACTAAAATGTTATGATATTCAATGAACTACCGCAATTTCGTCCCTTATAATTTTTAGTAATGGAAGATAAAATAAATACAACATTATTTTATAAAAAAGACATCGCTAGTCATCAACTATGGAGAGCAAATATAACCCTGTATGGGATCGAAGTAGATGTGGGTTGATGATAGACACTTGCTTTCTTGATTTCAGAAATTTTATCGTTTTAAAAAAATGAGAGCAGAGTTTTTTTTTTTTTATATATAAGAGCAGAATTATTGGCTTCAGGCAAAAAAAGAAAAAAGAAAAAAAGATAAATGACAGGCTAAATGTTACAAGCCCAAAGGCCGTTTGTTGTGATAAAGGACCTTTAATTTATACTAAAATTTACCCCCCAAAAAAACCTATGATAAAACTTCCCGGTTTTTAAAGCCCAACACTAAATTCATGGGCTTTTTTAAGAAATAAATATTGTTAGTTTATTAGTTTAAAAAAATTGACAACACGCCTACCTCCTCCTCCTCCTGCTCCTCCGTGTCCTCCACCTAAGAAATATATATCGCACGAGTACTATATTTTTTAAACTATGTCCAATGAAAATATGATAATTTAGGTCATTTTAATATTAGTTAGCTGATAATTCATCTGTAAAAAATTCAAATTTTATCTTATTTTTAAGAAAAATTTTGGTTGATCATTTTTTTTTAGTTTTTTTTTTTTCGAAAATTAAGATTTTTTTTCTCAAGAATAAGTTAAAATTTAATATATATATATATATATATATATATTTTTTTTTTCAGATGAGTAATAAGTTAAATAAGATTAAAATCACCTGAGTTGTCATATTTTCATTGGATAAAGTTTAGATGACTTGGTACTCTAAGAGTATATAAGTATCTCTCTTGAGGAATATCAATCTAAAATATAACATGGATCTGATATATATAAAATTAAATAATTGACGTTAAAAATTTAGAATGTACGCATAATTCAATTAAACTGTTTTGAACACAGTTGGATCGCATCTGGATCACATGTATGTGTCCTTTGCTTTCTCACTCTTTAATATATATATATAATTATTAATTCAAGAGTAGTGAAGCTCTTCATACTGAAGACTACTACAGAGAATATTTGGCTTCATTCCGACAAAAATGGTTTCATCCTTCAGCTGATTCCCATTTTCTCCCTTGCTCCTTTTTCAGATTTATTCTATGAAATTATCATCCTCTTTTTTTTTTTTTTTTTTTTATCTTTGAAATTATATATACATATTTCAACAAAAAAAATTATATATACACATAGATTCTACTTGAAAAATTAATGGCCTATATAATGCTTAAGATCATTATTAAAACTATTTAAGGGCTTAGAAAAAGTTAGGAAACATTATGAAATGTTATTATGGAGATTAAACCCTAAAAATGGCCTAGATAATTTTAGAGTTAATTTCTGAAAATTAATGGCCTATTTTCACGAAAATTCAAGGAAAAAATGGTTAGAGGAAATTTTTTAAGCCAGAAATTTTAGAGATGATATTTTATGAAGTAAAGAAGGTAATGGAGACTAAAAATATATATAAACTGTCCCAGAATAATTTCAAGAGTATAGTATTTGATTTCACAAGACAAATTCAGCAACCACGAAAATAGAACAAATATCATTATTGGTCCGCAAGTTGGAGGAAGTATCAAGCATATGCTAACTCACAACACAATGATGTTTGATCGGCCACTTGTGAAAAAGTTAGCAAAAAATACAAAAAAGAAGCAGCAAGTATCATGCATCAATAATTTCTAACTCAACCCTCACGAAAGATGATTCATAGCACTTTCAACAACGACTTCTGTTTATTTTTCTTTCGTTCACTCAGACCTTCAAAATTGGCCGGTCCTCTTACGGGTTCAATTCGACATGATAAAAATATTTTAAAATTTCTACGAAGTAATTAAATAATTCTTGTGATTGAAGCATGCTATTGTAGTCTCTTTTTTTTTTAAAAAGCTTTTTCAATGTTCATCGTGAATTTCTACAAATAAGAAGAGATTATGCCTATTTATTCAATGGAAGAGACTAGCAAGCCTATAATTCTACGACGATGAAACCCACGCTCCTGGTTTGAGGGCGAATCAAAAGAGGGAGTTCACGGTTTCAAAATATGAGCATGAAGTGGACACTTCAAACACAATTCTTATGGTGTTTATTACGCATCTTTTTTCCTTTCAATTTTCTCTCATTCTCGAGCCCCACCCATAGCAGAGATTTCTTTTTTCTCTTGTTAAAGATCAGAGGGGGCCCTCCTATATCTTTGGTCACCACCTCCCCATTATCCTTATTAACTCTGTTATGGACTCAAATAATGGGCCTGACAGATATAAGGCCCAAGAAGAGTGCTTCAGGCTGGAACCTCACTTTAAGCAGGTACATTATTAATTATCCCTTGAGCATGCCTATAATCCAGGAACCGTACAGGTAGTGAAGCAGGCACTCACAGGACGTGGGAGACGCATAACGATGGTGGAATTGGATTTGCGTGAGGAAGAGAAGAACATTGGCACCAACCGTGGGGAGACGTAAATTTCGATTCCCAGAATCATAAAAGCTACTGATAACCACTGAAGATGGCCGCAAGCACTAGGAGTCGCACTCATGTACCTCGCGAGAGCAATTGCTGAAGGACAGCCCCAACCGCCACTCCCAGAGCAGACGATCCAATATTGAAACTCGGTTGCTCCGGAACAAGATCATGCTGCTGAAGGAACTGAGGTCGAAACGAAGGATACAGCTCACTCCCCTCATCCCGGTTTTGGATTGCGGCAGGGGCAACGGTTAGTTCAGCTTCAAGGTATCCCTCATCCTCCTCTCGAGTTCCAGATAGATAATCCCGACATCCGCCTGCTACATAATGCTTTGGGATCCTTGGTCCGACGTATGGACAACATGGAGAATTGGCACTAGCTTCAAAGGGACGAGGATGCACAACTCGTCCGAGAGGATTTGGAGCGTCAGAATGTCGTATGGCGGCAGGAGGAGCAAAAGAGGATGCAGCGAAGGTTAGAGGAGCAGTACGAATCAAGAGCAAAGCAAGTCCGGGATGAAGGGCAAAATGGCGCTGATTCAAGCCAGATTGCTGGCTCGGCTTCTATGTATGTCAACAATGAGGAACCTCGGGGAAAGAACGTGGTTGTCCTAGACCGAGCTAAGGTCCAGGATGAGGAAACCAATCGCAAGGTCACATGAGAACCAACTCAGAGTAGTGATACAACGACTACGGAAACAAATACTCTCCGAGTTGCAAAGGCCGACTTGGTTCGGCTAAAAGGAAAGAAACCTGTTGAAGATCCAATCGTCAAAGCGGGGCCGACCTCTCAGCAAACCAACAACGTTGGTAGGGGAAGCCGGTGAAGAATGACTTCTGGGTCAATTCACTGATGAAGTTATGCTCGCCGTATATCCTAAAGGATTAGATTCAAGGGAGTTGTCGAAGTATGACGAGATCCAAGACCCCTTAACACATCTGAACAACTTTAAGATGGAAATCATGGTTAAGGGGATAACCGAGATGTTATACCCCGGTTAGTGGGAGGAACATTTAGGGGAGCCGCACAGTTGTGGTTTCATTCTTTACCAATGTTCTCAATCCCAAATATGAAAACTTTGGAGCAGAAGTTTTTGTTGAACTTTGCAACAAGTAGGCGACAGCCCAAAACTGAGTTTCAACTCGGTCAAGTTAGACAAGGACCAGGGGAAACACTTTCCAAGTACCTGGACCTTTTTAAAAATATGGCCTTGCAAGTCCCAGGACTGAAGGAAGATGTACACCTGCATTGCACCATAGCTGGGTTGGATGTCTTATCCTAGTTAAAGAAGTCAATCATGAAGCGTCGTCCCACAACTCTGGCCGACTTCCGAGACAGATCTCAGCAGTACTTGGATTTGGAATAGATGGAGATGGCGACCCCGGTTACAAAAGAACGAGCTAAGAGCTCACTACCCCGGGGAAGGGAGAGTCATGAAGGATACAACAAAAATCCTCGTGTTCGTGACACCAATAGTAAGTCCCGGGATGGTAGGGTCGATGCTAAATATGAAAGGTACACCCCGTTGAAGGTGTCTCAGGCGAAGTTATGGAAGGAAGTATGTGCAACAGAAATGAAGAAGGTGGAAAGGCCTCGGCCCCTTGGTAAAAGAGCCACTGCGGACAAGACGCGGTTCTGTGAATTCCATGATCAACATGGTCATACAACCGAACAATTTTGGGACCTCAAGGATGCTGTGGAGAAGTTCATTCGTGAGGGGAAACTTCAGAAGTACATCATCCAGACCCAGAGAAAGCAGGGTAACAAGCGTCAGAATGAAGGCCGAAGTAAGAGCCCACCTTCAGAAAAAGAAGAAGAGACCTAAAAAAGAAGGCCGAGGACAGTGATGATGAGTTTCCCGAGGCCAAGTATGACTGTAATGTAATCAATGGAGGCTTTGGCGGTGGTGGAGACTCAACGAGTCAATGGCGGAAATACCTTAGGGAGGTGTTGTCAATCCGAGATCACCCGAAGTTCAAGGAGGATTCTGGCAGACCTGATCTTCCCGTGCTGTGCTTTACCAGCAAAGACTTAGAAGATGTCGCTCCAGACCACTATGACGGGTTGGTAATCACGGGAACTTTGGTCAATTGCCGTGTTAAGAAGATCTTCGTGGATAATGGGAGTGCTGTTGACATAATACTTTGGGACGCGTTCAAGCGGATGAACTTTGATCCGGACGTTTTGAAACCGTGCAAAACGAATTTGACCAGCTTCAATGGGCAGGATACTCGTCCAAAGGGTTATGTTGATATTAAGCTAACTTTGGGAGACGTGCAAGCTTTGAAGTCAGAGAGAGTTCGGTTTGTGGTTGCTGACTTTCCATGCTCGTATAATATAATCTTGGGCCGACCAACTATTCACAATTGTGATATGTTGGTATCAACTAAGCATCAGAAGCTGAAGATGGTCAACATGAAGAATAAATTTGTGACTGTATAGGGGGATCAAAAGGAGTCCCGGCAATGCTACTTCAATACGGTTAAGGAAACCAAGGGTGATCCAACCCGCCAATCACGGGCCAGTATAAGCAAAGTCCCCGAGGCAAGTGCAACGACCAAGTCCGTAAACTTGGTGGAATTGGATTTGCGCGAGGAGGAGAAAATGCAAAAGGCTGAGCCCAATGGCAAGTTGGAGGACTTTGTTTTGTGGACAGAGCCGGGGCAGGTTACAAAAATTGGCAAGACACTTGATCCCGAGATACAGAAAGAGCTTGAAGGATTCTTGAGAGATAATAAAGATGTGTTTACTTGGCATCCATCGGAGATACCCGGAATCGATCCAAATTTTTGTTGTCATTAGCTCGCGATTAGACCGGGGTCCACCCCGGTATCCCAAAAGAAAAGAAAGCTCGGTGAAGACAGGCGGAAAGCTTTGGAAGCACATGTGGCGGAATTGTTGGAAGTCGGGTTTATCCGGGAGGTACAATACACCACATGGTTGTCCAACGTCGTCCTTGTCAAGAAGCCCAACGAAAAATGGAGAGTCTGCACTGATTACAAGGATTTGAATAAAGTATGCCTGAAGGACTCTTTCCCAATGTCGAGCATTGATAAGTTGGTTGATAGCTCTTCCGGTTTTCAACTGTTGTCTTTCATGGATGCGTATTCTGGTTACAACTAGATCGCCATGCACCCAGAGGACCAGGCAAAGACGACATTCATTACTGAAAGGGAAAACTATTGTTATAATGTGAAGCCCTTCGGGTTAAAGAATGCAGGAGCCACATACCAGAGAATGATGAATCGGGTGTTCGAAGACCAGTTGGGAAAACAATGTGGAAGTGTATATAGACGATATGATCGTCAAGTCTTCGAGTGGAGCCAATCATGTCAAGGATCTGCGGCAGCTGTTTGGCAAATTGAGGGAATATAGAATTCCGCTCAACCCGCGCGAAATGTGCATTCGGGGTGCCAGCTAGAAAGTTCCTTGGGTTTTTACTAACAAATAGAGGCATTGAAGTGAACCCGGACAAATGTCAGGCCGTATTGAACATGGAGGCTCCACAGAATAAAAAAGAGGTCCAGCATTGACTGGACGATTGGCAGCATTGACTCAGTTTTTACCGAAGTCAGCGGAGAACTCTCTCCCATTTTTCAAATTATTGAAGAAGGAGGCGTCAGGCGGCTGGAATACGGAATGTGATGCGGCTTTTGAGAAGATCAAGCAATGCTTATCGGCACCACCGGTGTTGACTAGACCCCATCCTATTATTGTCCGCACAAACCAGCCAATCCGGCAAATTCTCCATAAGCCGGATTTAGCCGGGCGAATGGTAAGTTGGGCTATTGAGTTATCTGAGTTTGATATCGTTTATGAAGCTCGGCATGCCATCAAGTCTCAGGCGTTGGCTGATTTTGTGATGGAGTTAACCCCGGTAAAGGGAGGCAAGGTCCAGGAGGTTTGGAATCTGTTTGTCGATGGCTCATCAAATGTTAAAGGAAGCGGAGCGGGGATTATTGTTGAAAGTCCTGATGGTATCTCATTGGAGTTATCCTTACGCTTCAATTTTTCAACTTCAAACAATCAAACTGAATATGAGACTTTAATTGCTGGTTTGCTTCAAGCAAAGGAAAGTGGAGTTCAGCGAGTGCATGTTTCCACTGACTCTTAGTTGGTAGCTTCCCAGATCAATGGGACTTACCAGGCTAAAGGACCATTAATGATCAAATACTTGGGAAGGGTGAAAGAAATCATCATGGAGTTTGACGAAGTAACCGTAGTGCACATTCCAAGATGAGACAACGTGAGGGCCGATGTTTTATCAAAGTTGGCAAGTACGAAGAGCCCAGGTAATCACCGTACCATAGTGCAGCAAAGCCTCTTAGAACCAAGTTGCGTCATGGTCATTTCAGAGACCAGTGATTGGAGAAAACCCATTGTTGATTATCTCGAGAGAGGAGTCCTCCTTGATGAGCCATTGAAGCGAAAAAAGCTGATGAGAACGGCGGCTTCGTACGCACTCGTAAATGATCAGTTGTATCGAAAAGGTTTCCATTCTCCAATGATGAAATGTCTCGCGGCGAGTGAAGCCTGGTATGTCCTTGCCGAGATCCACGAAGGAATAAATGGCCACCACATGGGAGCTAAGGCCTTGGCTAGGAAAGCAGTGCGAGCTAGGTATTTCTGGCCCACTATGGCGGAAGATTCTAAGGATCGTGTTCAAAGATGCGATAGCTGCCAAAAGCATGCTAACACTATCAGGTCACCTCCAACCCAGCTTCATGTAATTTTAGCACCATGACCATTTTTCAAATGGGGAATGGACTTGTTAGGACCATTCAAACGAGCTGCTGGACAATTGCGATGGCTCATTGTGGCAGTCGATTACTTCACAAAGTGGATTGAGGTAGAGCCTGTCGCCACGATCACGTCAGCATGCTCAGATTTGGTTGCTTTAAGCTTGTGATTTTTTTGTAGATCTGGACTTCAAATTCGATTTCCATGGTGAATGATTTCTGTTTCTTGTTATGTTTTCTTATTTTTGGACTTTGTAATCATCTTTTATGTTTTTCTTGTTGTTGTTGCTTCCAATCTTCTCTTGGTTCTTCGTCGCCGATGACGAAGGGACATTCAAAATGTTGTTAGATCTGGTGATTTGAGACCAGTTGTTTCATTTTGGGGGTTTTTTTTTAATTATTCTTAAATACTTTTAAGACCGGATATTTTAAAAGTTCGGTCTAGAAACGATTTCTTTTAAGACCGGTCATTCATCCGGTCCTAAAAGTTAACATATTTTTAATACCGCCTGGAACAAGACCGGTTCCTGATCCGGTCTTACAAGGCATTTTTTGTCCGGTCTTATAAGCCTTTTTTTCACCCGTGAATGTTATGAAGAAGTCTTTGTATTTTTTTTTTTTTTTGTGATTGGAAAAATTGTTCAATTTAATTCACTTTATCCCCTTATTTTTGTGTTGTTCAAGTTGAACACATTTAAGATAAATAGTGTTCAACTTGAGGGAGCGTGTTAAAAGTACAAGGTGGTTAATTGATTAGTTAGTGGATTACTTAAGTTCCTAGGCTATATATAAAGGGTCTTTCCTAATGTGATTAGTGTATTGGATAGTTAGATCCTCACTATATTAGATAGAGATTAATTTGAGTCTCTCTCTATAGAGAGAGAAGTCCCTCCTAGATCCCTAGAGTTATGGTTTGTTGGTTATCTCCCTCAACTGTGGGTAGATTAGAGATAATCTTTGTGGATTATAGTTTGTATAAGCATGTTACTCTTATTGATATTAATACAAGATTCTTTAACTTCTTCATATTGTTTCTCTAATTGCTTCTCCAATTATACTTGTTAACACTTAACACCATCATCGCTATTTTCTCATGAAGTACTTATTTTGAAAATGTAATTGTTATATATTTTTATCTTCTTTCTCACCTGTTGAAATTCTCACATATTTTGTAACTACCTATTTCAAAAATATTTTTCTTTACATTTTTTTTTATTTTTTGGGTTTTAAATTTTATTAATATCCCTATATTTTCTGTCTTTATTTATTTTGTAAATACCTATGTAATACCCTAATTTTCATAATTCATGTAAACATTGTATTTTGGCTAATTATTAGGAAAATAACAAAGGTGAATATGAGTCTCAAAGAAATATAATCTATTGATTATATTTTTATCTAAATTGTGTTTTGGAATTAATTAACCAATGGTTAATTATGAGACCACATTTAAGGATTATGAAATATGATATAATTATCATATTAAATCATGGTTCTTATATAAACCATAATAAGTAAGAAAGTGTTATATAAACACTTAAACAAATTAATGGAAATTAGCAACAATGGATGAACAATTTAGCTTGCACTAATTGAGATTAGTTGCATAATCCTTCAAGATGATTAGAGGCAAATTAGGATCATCAATGAAGGGCTAATTATTTCAAAATAGTTAAGGGCCAAAGATGATGTAATTAAACTTGTTAATTAAAACACTAATGGCACATGCAAAGGGAATGACAATTAAACTCTTGATTAGCATGACAATTAAAAATTGCTAATTAGTGTTGAAAAGTCAACAATTGCAACTAAGATCAATGGCCAAGATTAAGCCTTGTAAAGTTAAATCTAATGGTTCCCAATTAATCCTATAATTAATCTAAATCCATGTGATTGTTGGGGGACCAATGGAAGCCTTGGCACATGAGATATTTTTGCCAATGGAAAAGCACATTGGATGGCTAAGGAGAGAGGGATGGCTAGGCATACAAAAAATCATGATATTTTGATAAAACAAACACATAGGATAATGTAGCACATGGGAAAAGATTGGATAGGATTTTTCAATAAATATCCAAGATATTGTTATCATAAAAACACATGCAAAATTAGGAAAAATATCATCAATCGTAAAGCGGAGAGGGGTCAGAGGTAGGCGCGCTGGGGCCAATAGGTTGGAGAAGGGGAGCACGAACCTCTGCATGGTGTGAAGGATGGGGGTGCAGCTAGCATGCGCAATCTCTTCATCATCCGAAGAAATAACAATGGGTCAAACGACCCGAGAATCTTTGGCCACAATAGGACGCACTCTCGCTGGAGGAGGCGCACCGTATAACGATCTAACCATGTCACGAGCTTGAGGTGTAAGAGTACCCCTATGAGGAGTTTGCTTGTATCTAACCATTGTTTGAGGCTTTGAGCAGTTGGGGCAGAAAGCTAGGTAGTGAGGAGTTAAGAAGGACAAAGAGGTAGTGTGTGGAGTTAATAAGGATAGAGAGCGGAGAGATACGCATCTGATGATGATAAAGTCAATTGGTATTTAATGTTTCTACTTTAAGAGCGTATTTGTTTAAATATCCGGTCCTAATGGTCAATTATTTTTAAAAAAAATCAATTCAATTACTTTTAAGACCGACTTTTTATCATGTATCCGATCCTAAAACTCATTTTTTAATTCAATTACTTTTAAGACCGACTTTTTATCATGTGTCCGATCCTAAAACTCATTTTTTTTAATTCAATTACTTTTAAGACCGACTTTTTATCATGTATCCGGTCCTAAAACTCATTTATTTGTATATTTCAATGTATTTTTTTCAAGTAAGAATTTTTTGTCAAAAAATATTACTTTTAAGAACGGAACTTTTACAGTATCCGGTATTAAAAGTTCATTCTTTTCAAAATACTCAGATAGCAGAGTCCCTTCCCTATGTTGAAATGAATGATTGAGTCTCTTCGGCTTCCACATAAACTTCCCAACTAGGCGTCTCCTCGTATTCTGAGGAACTATGCATCTCCTCGTTAATGATTCCGACGTTTCACATTGTTTAGGATGGGTTCTCTATTTAAACCCGTTGTTACTTTACTTTCTTCACATTCATCTCCATCTCCTCCTACAACCTCCACCGTAATGGCTCCTTTACCACGACGAGGTCTTCTGTTGGGCGAAATCCTGAGGCACCTCCATATCCTCCACCGTTGCCTCCGAACCTGAACTTGTACTAGATGTTGCAGCACTTGATAGCCCACATCGATCATATAGACGACGCTTGGGCCAAGCTGTTTCAGTCTATCACGCCGTCAACAACAAGTGAACGCGGTACTCGACGCCAATGACGTTGAGTACCATACCTCGATGACGACGTCTTCGACCCTTCCCTCCCCTCCGACAATGATGGGGAGGATTAGAAATATTTATGTTTTTTTTGTACTACTGCTGCCTCACAAGGCAGCAAGAAAAAAATATAAATAAAATAAAATTTTTAGTTCCCAATCGCGTTCCTTGTACTTGTCTTTATCTTGATGTTCTTTTCTTTTTTCCGACAAAAAGGAAACAAACAAAACATTGTCCTCTTCGTGGTGATCAACATTAAAAAATTACGAGAATACAGTTAACAGTTAGGACCATACAAAACAAAAAAAACATTGTTTACCTTATTCGAATAAAAACAAACAGAGTGACGATTCTTCTCAAGTTTGGACCGTCGTTGTCGTCGATTTGACTTCCCCTAGTGTGAAAATTTTCAATGTCCTTTTCGTTATCTTATTTCTTTTTCCGACAAAAAGAAAAAGGACAAAGAAAAGGGACATCGATGATGATCTTCACATCCAGGAGAAGTAAAAACGAGGACAACGAAGCACAAAGCTTGAGAAGAATGCCAGAAACTCGGTTGTCTTGAACCCTAATGATTTTTCTGAAAATCGAGTCACCAATTCTATTTAAAGGAAGAATATTAGGAGCGGACAATTAACAAATATGCGGTCCTAAAAGTTAAGCCATATTTTAAAAATAAACGAAAATTTTAATTTAGGAGCGGACATTTAACAAATATACGGCCTTAAAAGTCTCGGCAAACTTTAATAATAAAAGAATACTTTTAAGACCTGACTCCTAACAAATATACGGTCCTAAAAGTGTAGCCATATTCTTTGGAATTAGACGAAGACTTTTAGGACCAGATATTTAATAAATATAGGATCCTAAAATTCTAGCCGTATTTTTTAGAGACTTTTAGGACCGGATATTTAACATATATACGGTCCTAAAAGTCTACCCATATTTTTTAGAATTAGACGAAGACTTTTAGGACCGGATATTTGACAAATATACGGTCTTAAAATAGACGAAGACCTTTAGGACCGGACTTTTAACAAATATACGGTCCTAAAAGTCGCGAATACTTTTCAGAGTCTCTTATGGCTCATTTACAACATCTGCCTATACCTCAAATTTCAAGCACTAAATAGCTTTATCCACCATCCCATTCATTTAGAAACCCAAAATGGACACACACAAATTGTTTGAAAAAATAAACAAATTTATTATTGAATTACATTGCGTTATATTTACAAATGAATGAATTAGTCAAAAAAAAACAAATGTATGTACAGAAGGCTATTGTTGCTACAACATATATTATTTACAAATGAATTAATTTAGGACATTAATTATTGTCTTGACTTAGCTTTTCTAAGACCTATTTATACAGATATTCACAAAACAAATCGCGTATGTGCTCCACTTCATCATCAGAAAATGGCTTTGCACATGCAAACCTCTGTAACATCAAAGACAGAAACAAAAATAACATATTACGTGCATATTTCATATGTAACATTAAGCCACCAGTGACTGAATTTAGCCATAACATTTTACCTTTGTAGCGAATTTAGTCCTTCCCTCCGTCACAATATCATATATGTGTTTCATGACGTACGGGCCACATAAGTTCGATTCTGGGGGTTGCCGACGGGTCTACAAAAAAACAATAAATATATATAAGAGCATATATAGCTTACTGACCAAGTTCACAAGGCAGTTATGCCATGTCCAAATATGTACTAACCTTTGGTTGGAACCATTTAGGCTCTTTGAGCTCAAACCCATGCCTTTTTTTACCTCGACTTGGAAGGTCGTCATGCCACTATCATCAAAATCACAAATTTATCAATAATGTTCACTGAAAATTCACAGTAGATATTTCAGACAAGACAATCAAAATGACAAGCTTACTTGTTGATGGTCTGCTTCAACGTAGGCGATGGATCGCCGTGAATGGAGCATAAGAAGATAACATAATGCGCCTCCATGTTCATGACGACCAACTGCCAGTGGTGGCTGAAAATTCACAGCAGTAAAGTACTCAGTGATATATATATGTAGCAGAATTAAGTAAATTGCAGACAAGAATTGTGATATATATGTACTCGAGCCAGTATGGAAACAAGTATACCTTTCTTGGCACTTCACACAACCTCTTTGATATGTACACCTGTCTCAATTCCAGAGGTGTTGTACTTGCATACACTGGGCACAAGAATCTAAAATCCTCGATTCTGCCCTGTTGAACCAGTTTCTCATGCATGCACCTACAAGAATGACATCGACCAGGGAATTAGTATATATGTATGTGTGTCTAAACGGTGCATTTAAATTATGTAATGAAGGAAGAAGTTTTTTCCTTGGCCGTCAAGTTAGCAGTAGGGGATGGAACTTGAGGAGGGGGTAGAGCTTGATGAGGGGATGGAGCTTGAGGAGGGGATGGATCTTGACGAGGGGATGGAACTTGACGAGGAGTAGAGACATCTACAAGCTTCACTGGCCAAGAGATGATGGTTCCCTTGACATCATTCACAAGCTTCAGCTCATCAGTTGAGAGAGGGACAGGTGCATCAATGATCACCTCTTCAACTGACACTCTAACTTCATCATCATCCATTTGCTGGTGGTGTACAGTTGATCCCAAGTTTTGGACAGTCCCTTTAGCAACCATTGTCTAAGACTATCACGATCCTCCACATACAGATGACAAGGTTGCTCTGACTGTCCAACAATGCAGCTCCCTCTAGTGCTCTGGTGCTGCATAGGTGCAGCTGAAGGTGTCAAGGGATCCACACTGGTCTCTGGCCGAGAGCTCAGGAGAAACTTCATTTTCTCCATCTCCTCCTTCATCTTGCTCATCTCAGATTGAAACATTGCCCTCAATGTAGCTTCTTTGGCCACTGATTCCTCATTTAATTTGGCAACCGTCTGATCCATCTCCTCCCGGGTAACCACACTTTGTTTGTGGCGTTTGGATTTACCAAAGTATTGCTTTAGGCCTACCCATCCTCCAATCCCCCTTACACGCCCCGAGTGATCTAGTTTTCCGGTCGCAACGGTCAGAACATCATTCCTCCCGTCCGACGTAAAAGATCCCTCTGCCTCTTTCTTTTTAAGATCTTCCTATAAGATACAGATAACGAGAAGCTTAGTAATGAAACATGTTTAGTAAGTAAAAAACAACAATATCGATACTTACAATTCGTTCAGCAACTACATGAGTTTGTTCACTCGTGTAGGCACCGCTTGGCTTTTGCCGAATATACAACCACAACTCCTCGTGACATATTGGAGATGGTGGCTGGTCAACTACCGCAGAAGGATTGGATTCAGCTTCATCTTCCAATCTCTTCCGCTTGGCTGCCATCAAATCTTTTTCGGCCTTTTCATATCCGCCGTGAGAAGCCCTGTGTGGGCAATCATTCTTTCTCTCGATCTCCTGTGCTTTTTCCCTTATTTTCTATGAATCAAGATTGAAAAGAACTATCAGTTATGAATTCCAGCCATGTTACTAACAGAAATTAGAGAACTTCTGCTTGATATGAACGTCAAACATTAGTCAAATTCACTTCATCAAGTTTCAACATTTTACTTAAGGAAGATGTAGCATTGTAGAAGAAATTGGGAGAACCAAAGGAAAGGGGGTTGCAGAATTGCTGCCAACTCAGTCAATTCATTCATTCACCATAAATGGTTCCTACACATATTAGAATAACTAACTAACTACTTGTACCGAAACCATTACACAGTTAACATACTAACTAACTAACAACAACGTCTAACCATATTACACAGTTTACATATCAGACTTGCACGGAACTAGGACATGCTCCTCTAATGCAGGACAAAGGCAGGAAATGTATACTTCTATTCACACGCCAAACCATTTAACTAACAGGATTAGATGTACACAATAACATTCACATATCCGCACAGGTTAATAAGCAAACAAAAGTGCAAACAAAACTAAATATAAACTCACCAGAGCTTTAGGAGTGGTCCGCAGCTGAACAAATTGTTGCCAATTTTGTTCATCAATAAATTTGTACTTGTCCAGGGTTTATGGTCAGGCTTCACCTCAGCAAAAATATACGTGTTAGCTAGAAAGGTCTTAAACTTCCTGAACCGCTCAGCACAATAAGACAATGTTGAGTCTTTCAACTTCTCAGAGTCAGGGACGGTGTATGTAAGCCAGATAATGTCCCAAATAGGATCCTTTATTGTGCTTTGGTCCACATTTTTCCACTCAGCTGTCAAGATGCTAACCTTGCTGCGTACTAGAGCGCCGAAAAAACTAGTATATGTGGTTTTATTATGACCGACAGGTTGCAAATTTTCATCAAACTGAATCTCGAGCTTCGTCCTGCACTCGACTAAGGGAAACATCCATCATTCGAGTGCCGCTTCTACCACGGCGTGCACGGCACTGAGGAGGCTCATTGTGAGATGAAGAGGGTTCGTTCGTATGACCCACACCAGTCAAATCAGTATCTGGAGTTCCAGGAACACGAGTGGAATTGTTTTCACCGTTCATTTTCAAGACAGTAAGAGAGGACTGCCTGAGCAAATGAGGGAGTAACAGAGGCTTACGGTACGTGGGGCGAGGAAGAGAGGTAATGCAACAGGAAGGGTTTCTCAACATGAATAGGGGTTCTTTAGTGAGAGTGACAAAAGCTTCCGCGCGAAGAAGCATATACTTGGCGCCTCATTTTTAAGACCAAACAAATTAGTATATACGGTCTTAAAAGCTAACCTTTAAGACCGGTCTTTCTATAACTTCGGTCTTAAAATTAATTAATTTTTTATTTAAACTTTAGTACCGGCTTGATATTATGTCAGTTCTTAAAGGTCTAACTTTTAAGACCGGTCTTCCTGTAACTCCGGTCTTAAAATTAATCAATTTTTTAATTTAAACTTTAGTACCAGCCGTGATTTATGTCCGGTCTTAAAAGTCTAACTTTTAAGACCGGCTCTTATATATGTTCGGTCTTAAAACTTTAATACCTTTATATTTAAATTTTTACGTATTATTTTGGAGTGTAGAAAATATAAGTCTGGCTGTATGAGATTTCTCCATAAAGTAATTGATATTTCAATTTTTTTAATAACATTTTTAAGACCGGTTGTTATTTTAACAGGTCTGGATAAGACCTATGAAAAAATGATCCAGTATAAGAAGTTCTTTATATTTACAAATCTGCCACCGGTCATATCTTTAGGACCGGTCCGTCGTTAGTTCGGTCTAAATGAGACTGTCTTAAAGCCCTTTATTGTATAAGAAGTTCTTTTTATTTACAAAACTGCCACCGGTCACACCTTTAAGAGCGGGGCGTCGATTATCCGGTATAAATGAGGCGGTCTTAAATCCATTTTTTGCACTAGTGTATAGACTAAGAAGAGGTAGATTAGTTTGGCCAATTTAAAAAATCAGGAAGATGGGTGAGAATCAGGAAAATGGGTGATTTCTACTAGGTTCTCTATTTTTTGTTGCTAAGGTTTTCTTCATGGAAGTAGAAAGATTTCTAGGGATAAAGGAAGAACTAAGGTAGTATTATGTGGATTAGAGGTTTATGCTTCACTCATGGTTTGAGAAATGCTTTCTACTCACCTTTATTCAAAATATATTATGATCATCTATGAAAGACTTTAGGCTCTGATACAAAAATATATTTATTCAAAATAGATTGAGTATGAGCTAGAGATAAGAGCTTGCAGACTCGAACTATCCACTAGATTGAACATCTTTCCTATCAAAGTTAGCATCTCTTGAATTAGTTCAGTATGATATTTTTTTCATTTTATCTAAATTTCCAATCGTCAGATAGGATCGATCATGGTTCCAATAACATTGTTGGTAACTATTTGAGATCTTCAATTCATCTTCTTTGCTTGAGGATAAAGTGTCCATGAGTATGAGCCAGAGATAAGAGCTTGCAAACTCGGATTGTCCATTGGGTTGAACATCTTATCTATCAAAGTTAGCATCTTCTAGTTTAGTTCAGTATGATATTTTTCAGTTTATCTAAATCTCCAGAAGTCAGGTAAGATAGATCATGGTCCCATTAACATTGTTGGTAACTATTTGAGATTTTCATCTTCTTTGCTTGAGGATGTCTCAATGGTTTTCATGTATTATTAGAATTCTAATACATACACCCTCTAGTTTGGTATCATAGCCTCAAGTCTTTCACAGATGATAGTAATATATTTTGAAATCTAACCTCCAAAATTTGAAAACTATTGTATATAAATTAAAATATTTTTAAAATAAATAATCAATAATAAATATAGATGTTACTAAATATATTGAAATATTAATTTTATGACGTGAAAAATAGATTAAAGATATTAAATTAAATATTTTCAAATAAGTATATCAAAAGTAGAGAGATATTTCAAAGACAGAGAGAGATATTATCTCCATCCAATGTATCCTATGTTATTCATGTTCAATATGTGCACACAATTTGTGATGTTAGAATGCAATAAGTAATACAAATTGAGGATTCTCTAAACTTGTCCCCGTGTATCTACGCGCTGTGGACTAATTAACTCAATTATGAACTACTTAGAAAATAAAGCTTTTATCTCAACCATCAGTCACTCATATTTAATCAAATCAGTTTCGACTGCAGCAAACTTGCATATTCTTTCTTGTGTAAAGCTCCCCTATCATAATTGTGACAAAATTGATGCATTAGAAATCAGATTTGTGATGTATTAAATTTTTTTTGGGGAGAATATGGCAATAGAAATCAGATTCATTTCCTCATAACAAAAATGTTCTTTTCTTGCCAGTTAATAAGGGGATCTCGGTATCAGACCAACTAAGAGCAATCAAGGTAACCATTGTAGCCAAACAATTCTAAGAATAATTTCATCAGATGAGTCTTCTTTACTAGCTTCTATTTTAAAAGTAAAATATAGGGAGAATCCTATATAAAGACGGTTGAAATAAGAAAATCCTATATTTTATTGGTAAACTCAACATATTGACCCAATTTAGAATATTTAAATGTTGGTTATTTTTCAATAATACCCCTAACTCATCATCCAAAAAAAACAAAGACAGAAAGGGAAAGCCATGAGTCAAATATAGAAGAAAGCTCTAACCAAGGAACTCCTAGCAGCCGGAGAACAAAAAAGTATTGCATATATAGAGAAAAGACCATACAACTACTTCTTCCTTCCTATACTTATACTTAGGGTTAAGGTGCAGATTTGCCAACGATCTATTACCCAAGGAGCGTCTGGTACAAAAAACAATTGAAGGGACCAAATTGGCCAACAAACTATTAAAAAGTGAAAAAAAAATACCAAATAACTATTAAAAAAAACAACTATCAATATTACGATAAAATATGAGGCACTGGCGTAGGACGGTGGCGGAAACGCTAGAGAAAAGAGCGGTTAAGCCTTCTTGTTGGATAAGGCAAACACCAACAGAGATGAGACCCATGCGAGCAGGCGCTGTGGCAATGACGGTTGCTGCTCGTGGCATCAGAGGAACACAACCAGGGTGCAAGGCGTGTGTCGGTCGAAAGCTGTGGACTACTAGATGAGTTCAAGAGGGTGAGTGGAACACCCAGCAACAATGGAAGCTTTGAAGATACCAAGACAGTGATGTGGTGATAGTTTGTTGGCGATTCTGCTCAAATTTGTGTTTTTTTTCACTTTTTAATAGTTCGTTGACCAATTTGGTCCCTTCAATTGGTTTTTGTGCCAGAAGCTCCTTGAGTAATAGTTCGTTGGCAAATCTGCACCTTAACCCCTTATACTTAGGTTGTGCATGGTAACGCTCCCAAAATGAGTTTTTTCTTAATTTCTGTTCCCATGAACAAAATTAGATGGGAATTGTGTTTGGTAAATCCGGTTTTTTTTTGTTCCCGGGATGAACCGGTTTCATTTTTGTGTTGGGGAATAAAAAAAGAAGCAGAAAATTTCTGCTTTTCTATTCCAGGGCACAAAGCCAAAATCTATTTTTCCCCTTCTCTCGATCGTGACATTGACGAAGCGAAGAAATTCCAATCACCCTAAGCGACGGATACCCTCCCCACCGCCATCGCCACCCCACCGCTGCCACTGCCACCATCCCCGCCGCCGCCACCACCACGACCGCCACCACCACCACCACCACCCCCCACCACCGCCACCACCACCACCGCTGCCGCCCCCAGCTCACCACCACCACCACCACTCCGCCACCGCCACCGCCACCCCCACCCCCACCCCCGCCGCCCCCACCACCACCCCCACCCCGCCGCCACCACCACCACAACCGCCACCGCCGCCGCCGCCGCCACCGCCACCACCACCACCACCATCGTTGCCACCACCCCACCGCTGCTGCCACATAAATAATATTTTGAATATAACAATTACATAAATAAAAATAAAATGTGTTAACAAACGTAATTCTGATTCTCGGAGTAAAAATAAAATGAGTTAGCAAACGTAATCCTTGATAATTTTTTATCTCTCCGTTTTGTTTTGATTTAGTTCTTGTTATCATCATTAAAACTTGATTAATCTTTGCCCCTTTAGCATTGTATCTTTTTCAAACTTCTATTTTGAATTATCGAAGACAAATTCTCAATGTCCTTCCTTTTTCTTTCTTTCTATAGAATGAAAGGTTCCTAGATATTATTGTTAAAAGAAAAAGTTCTCAGATATTGACCTCTAAGTAATTTTTTTTTTTGTTAATTAGATATTTCATTTGATACTTTTTGATTTTGAAACTTATTTAATATTATTTAGGAAATTGGTTCAACAATAATAGAGCCTAGAAAATAAGTTTGGATTTGGAAACTTATTTAATATTATTCAGAAAATTGGTTCAACAATGATAGAGCCTAGAAAATAATTTTGGATTTGGAAACTTATTTAATATTATTCAGAAAATTGGTTCAACAATGTAGAGCCTAGAAAATAATTTTGGATTTGGAAACTTATTTAATATCATTCAGGAAATTGGTTCTACAATAATAGGTAATGGATGGTAAGCACAAAGACTTGGAGCTATATAAGTAAAACTTTTTTTTTTTTGGATTTCTTACCTTTACACAAAAATTGTAGAACCAAGGGCAATTTAGTCTTTTTATTTGAATGTTTTAATTTTTGGTCCTTCAAAATAATTGTCATTTTTATGGTCCTTCTTAATAAATATTATTTTTCTTAGGTCCTTTATTATAATTTTCCTAATATATATATATATATATATATATATATATATATATATATATATATATATATATATATATATATGTTTAATTATATATATATATTCCTAAAATACCCTTACCTAATGTTGTTATGAGGGATTAATGAGTGAACACTCATTCAATGCAATTTAGGTGTATATGACATTAATGAGTTGCAAACATTATTTACTTTATAAAATATATAGGTGTAAAATTAAATTATTATTGTCTTTAATTATTATTGAGAAAGTATAAATAGGGATATTATAGGAAAAAAATGACAAAAGTTAAAACTTGCTCTTATAATTAGGACCAAAACTAACTCTTAAATTTGCTCCTATAATTAGGACCAGAGGGAGTATAAGATATATTTGAGAAGTTGATATTATATTGATCCTAAATGTAAAATATTTTTTTTATGTGTTACATAATAACTAATTTATCTCTATTCATGCTCCCTCAACAATAATTAAAAAGGAGAGGGGAGGATGAAATTAAAGAAGATGATTAAAGTGTTTTAAAAAATACATGTCATATTAACTAACTTCCTTAATCTAATAAAAGTACGTAAATATGTCATATATTAAGGACAAAATGTGTATTTATTTTTTACAATAGATCTTTTAATAGTATTTCATGTAATATAATTGACACTACTACTTTTAACAGGTTCCTTGGTCTTTTCCCCATTCCCCCGACCCCATTGATTGTGTAATTTATGTTTTAAATAGGGTTAAGATGTAAAAATGTATATGTGTTTTACCTTAAGAAGCGCCCAACACTAAATATTTTTTTTGTGTACAAAAGTGACTACGTGGTTACAAATTAGGTGCAAAATATCATTTGATCGTTAAGTTTGACTTTGACAGTTAAATTTGACTTTTTTTCCAGACTGGATGATGACATGACTTTCAAAGCAACTATGTAGGAAAAAAATATTTGGATTAAGGTGCAAAATTACACATGTGGTTTGGCCAAAAGAGCACCTAACACCAATTGCTTTTTTATATGCAAAAATATTGTTTGAACGTTAGTTTGACTTTTTTTGTTGGCTAGACAATGACGTGGCCTTCAAAGCAACTGCATGGGGAAAAAACATGCTAATTAGTCATAAGTATGAGTCGAGAAGAATTAATATCACCATCTCTATCCTTCTATTCGCCTCGGTAAGAACACTATACCTGAAAATCACAACCTGTCCAATGCGGATATATTACCCTTCGCCCTGCTGAAAATGTCATCGGTGACTACCGACATATCCTCCCACTAGAAATCACAGACCTTGCCCAAACTAGCGTTCTCAATGTCGTTGTCACCTCCAATCCATTAAAATTGAACCATCGCGGTGTCGGTTGGAGTGAGTACACATCAGACGACACGTACCCGTTCTTGCCTCAAAAATAGCCTCGTGAAACTCATACAGCTAAAGTGGCATGTGGATGAAAAATATATCCGCATTCGACAAGTTGTGATTTTTAGGTACAATGTTGTTACAAGGGCGAACAAAAGGATAGGGATGGTGATACTAATTCTTCCCAACTCAGACTTGTGACCAATCGACATGTTTTTTTTCCATACAGTTGCTTTGAATGCCACGTCATCATCCAATAGTAAAAAAAGTCAAACTAACGATCAAATGATATTTTGGCACCTAAAAAGAATGAGATGTTGGGCGCTCTTTTCGCCAAACCACATATGTATTTTTGCACCTTTGAAAGACACATAATCGTCCAGTTAGCAAAAAAAATCAAACTTAACGGTCAAACAGTATTTTTACACATAAAAAAAGCACTTGGTGTTGAGCGTTCTTCGGGATAAAACACATATGTATTTTTGCACCTTAGCCCTTTAAAATACTAGTATCATTTTGCCTTTTGTTCAAAAAAATTATGAACTTCTTCAATATTTAGCCTATTAGTGGAAGTTACTCAATAAAGTCCAGTTATAGAGTGGCTATTCCATGGATATGGTAATATAGGAATTGGTTGTTTTCTTTTAATTTCTTTCATTTCCTTACCAAAAATGGCCATGAGTTTGTTAATGTCCTAAACTCTCATGAGTAAAGTGTGATTTATAAATGGGTTAATACAATCTTTAGTCTTCAAGTTTGGTCTTATTTTGGTTTTAGTTTTTTAAGTTTTAAACCATGGCTTTTTGTCTCTCAAGGGTAAAATCGTCAAGATTTTAATTAAATTATAGGGACCAATGTTTTAAATAGAATGAAACTTGAGAGATCATATTTATTTATTTATTCTAGATTGCAATTATGAATGATATATAAAATATTTTAAAAGTTTTTATTTACTTATTTACAAAGGCTAGGCTTACGATTTTTGCCTCAAAAATGAATGTGGGTTAAAAAGGCATGCCCTTTTAGGCCCGTTTGTTTCTTTTTTATTTTTTATATGATAATAATAGTATTAATTTTTATACTTTTTTAATGATGTTGCAAATATTTAATTGTTATTATCTTTTTTAGAATTAAGTTTTATAAGAACATCTTGTATTAAGAATCTTAAAAATTATAAAATTATTAAAGATATTTATTATTTCATAAATTTCACAAGTATTCTTCTTAATTTTGTATTTTTTGACTTATTTTCTAATGCTTGTTTAGTGGATATAAGATTATGAAAAGAAAGTGTGAAAGAATAACGAGAGAAACTAACCCTGATCTTGTGCCATATTCACAACGAGGTGAATCAAATCTCGTGGGGACAAAACCAGACATTAGATTAGGCGCTAAATGATATTTCCAATTATTTATATATTTTTTCTCTACACTTTATTATTATGGGTCATTATTCATAGTAATTTTCTCTTCATTCTTGTAGTTTTTTTTTTTTTAATAGAATCAATTTAAGGACTTACACATGCAAATATGTCAAAAACAAATTCAAACTCAAGACCTCATTCAAACGTGATGGGTACCATTATCACTGAGTTAATTTTCCGTTAACCATTATTATTGTTGTTAATCCTTCTATTTGATGGGAGGAGGGGAAGTTGTTGTTGTTGTTAGTTAAACATGGGAGGTGGAATTTGTCCCCACTTCATGTTGAATCCACATTCCATGGTGATCCAAAAGATGCGCATGTAGTGTTCATCAACAAATAAAAGGGTTTTTTTTTTTTTTGAAAAAATACTCCATGCACTAAAAGTTAATTAACTTAAGATACTAGGTGTTGAAAAGAAATTTAGATATTAAGTTCTAATAGAAAAATATTTCAGAATATTAGTGTTACAAGAAAAATATTTCTGAATGCAGGACTAGAAATTAATTAATTTGAGATACTGGGTGTAAAAAATATTTCAGGGTGCAACATACAATTTAATCCAAATAAATAAAAATACATAAAAAAAATAAAAAATGGTCCCCACCCGACAATTAGAAGGATGGGCACTATATACTCATCTTTTAGATGAACATGGAATATGAACCCCTTCATGTTAGGGAAGAAGAGGGAAGAACTTTTTGGCGGATTAAAAAAAAATTCCATGGCGATTACTTTTTTAGAGATTACTAATTGCCCTATTATAATCATTATTGATAGTTTGGTTCAAGCGGTAGGAGCTAATTTTAGATTAACAAATATGTTCTTATTTATTTATTTATACATTTTCTTTCTTCTTTTACAATTTTTATATTAAAATTATTGAGTAAATACCCTTTTTGGTCCCTGAAATAACACGCGCTACCCATTTTGGTCCCTGAGTAAAAAAAATATCATTTTTAGTCCTTAAACAGTAAAAAAAAGATCACTTTTAGTCCTTTTAGTCATTTTTTGTGGGCATTTTAATCCCTCACAAATTCCCAAAAAATCATTTTTAGTCCCTAAAAAGAACCGAAATGACATTTTTTTTACTCAGGGACCAAAATGGGTAGAGCGTGTTTTTCCAGGGACCTAAAAGGGTATTTACTCAAAATTATTTCTTAATTTATGAATATGTCTCTAACTTCATATGTCACCAAAATTCGTCCAACTTACCTCCACCTCTGCAGCCTCACCGACTATGCTGGTTCATTCATCCAGTGGCGGAGCCACGCTTGCGCCTCTGTCCGCAGGTGCAGACATAAGATTTTGGGGATTGGGATGCTGGTTTTATTTAGCGTTTCTAATGCGTATATCGATCTAAGAACTCACCAAACCAGAGGAGCTACGCGGAAGAACTCGAAAGAGACAGAAGAATAAAGCTGAGAGAGAGAGAAGGAGAAATTGAAACTGAGAAAAGAAAAGGTTATTTTCATTGTTCTCATCTGTACACGTGGTGTCTTTATATATAAAAAGGAGTACAACTAATACAGCTCATATCTGCAACCCATTACATTAATTCCAACTGAATACAAATTATATAAAACAAATTAACAAAGCAAAATTCTTATTATACCCTTTTTCATCTTGTATGCATTCTGTCAGTTTCATTAGGTCATTTCTTTCTTCTTCTTTTTTAGAAAACTTCTAATCAATATTATTTATTTCTTACACTCAATTTTTTTTTTTAATTTGAAATCCTACAAAAAAAAATTGTATCCATATAACCATATTGATATATTTTAAAATCTTAAGAAAATATTTTTAATTTAACATTAATGACTTGCCAAATATATCTCAAATATATTAAAAATGGGAAGTCATTAAAAAATGATTTTGTAATTGTTCTGTTGTAATAGCTTAGTTGAATCTTAATTATTATTTTTCTATGTTAAGTTATTTTTTTTCTTTTCTGGTTCATATTTTTTTTTGTTTTTTTTAATGCATTTAAAATTTTTCTTTAAAAAAAAAATTGGGGGCCTTACCCCTGAAGCTCTGAAACCCCCCACCAATTGTGCGGACAAAGACCAAAAAACCTGCCTCCGCCACTGCATTCATCCCCTTATTAATTCGCACCACTGGTTGAAGGGTCACAGATTTGGAAATGTAATTCTTGAAGAAAATCGTTCTGATTCTCTAACGAGAAAATATGTGCCTATATTGTCTCTACCTGAAGAAGTAGTTTTCTCTTCACCCAGTCCCATCGGTGAGCTTGATGCTGCTGCAACTAAACTACGAAAGGTCTACAAGAATTATGGTACTAGAACAAACCTCGCCGACTTACTGTGTTAGTGGAGGAACTTTGATAAACAATCTCAATTGAAGCAATTAAATTTGACTTTTTGGTACAAGTACGAAAATGAAGCAAATCTTAGCTACAACTTTCAGGGAAACAACCGGAATTAAGTGAATAGATAGTTTGAACGACAAGAGAAAAATCGGGGAAGCAAAGAGCTTGCAACAAGAACCCAGAGTCGCGGGCAGTAGCCACCTCCTAGTAGCAGAACAGACTAGTTGTGCAAAAGCAGATGCCTAATATACAAAAGAAAGAAAGACACTCACTGCGCAAACTGTGAACCCTAACGAAGCTTCCCAAGAGAGGGAAGAAGACAGTCAAGAGGAAAAAGGCCAGAAGTGGGCCCCAGTAGTGATTTCCAAATCTTGAGCAAACACCAATGGCCAAGATCACAAGATCCCTTCCCAGTCAACATGCCATTGATTCGGAGAGTGGGGACTTAATGTGGGCCCAAAGTTGGCTTTTTGGGCCTGTACGCAAAGACTTATGCCCAAACTAAGTAGGACTATGTAATACACTAAAAATCTTACTTATAATAAGTATCGTAATTTAGTAAATAATACCTATTGGAAATAGGTGAATATGTGGTCTCAAATTTTATAGTGTATTTTGTGGGTAATTTCTCTTAAAATTATAAGGAAGAAAGTTCCAAAAATTCCTAAATACAATTGTGGGTCATAAAATACCATGAGAATAGTATGATAAATCCTAAGAGGCAATTAAATATTTTTTAAAAATAGGAAAGTATGTTGTCTCTAATTTAGATAATTTATTGGATTATTTTTCTTGGAAAATAATAAGGCAAAATTTAATATTATTTTGGAGAACATAAGTTGCCCCATGATTTTTAAAATAATACATGGAGCATAAGTTATCAATGTCAGTGCAATAGTTGTGAGAAAACAATTAATCTTAATTAAGAAAATTTTCAACAATTAGTAGGTGATTAAATAAGTAATTAATGGCTAATTGTTTAAGCATGAATAAGGGTAATATCCAAAGTTAATTATATACAATCCCTAATTGGAGATTAATGGCCAATAAAGGACCAAGATTAGTATGAGAATAATTACTAAATAATTAAGCATGAGTAAGAAAATGTATAAGAATGAATTATGTAAAAACCCTAAAGCCTAATCAACCAACAAAGAATTTGATCAAGGCACTAAACAAGTTGAGTAACAAACTTTGTCAAGTCAACACAAATCAAGGGTTTGGATTAAAAGAAATAAAGTTAATCCTAAGGCTAGAAAGTGGAATCCTTGTGAAATTAAATCTACCAATGAGGGAATTTCTTGCTAATTAAATATAAGATAATTAGAAGATAATGTAAATTATTGAAAAGCTACATCCTTGGCCAAGAAGGAGTTGAATTCGGAAATAAGGAAGAAAAGGAAGAGAAAAATATGTGTGTGAAAAGGGTTATGTAATTGGAAGAAAAATGGAAAAAGTAGAAAGATATTTTATGAAAAGCAAATAGGATAAATGAGAACCGATAGAAATTAAATCCTATCTTGAAATCCTTGAACTAAGTAGTAAACATCTGGGCATATTATGAATAAGTGAATTTTTGTCCCGAAGTTGGTGTTACAGAAGTCATTTAAGTGTAACCGACGGCGTTTATCCTAAAATGATTAACAGGCTAGGAAATACCCTTAATGGGACCATAATTTTTGTTAATCCAAATATTTCTCAAGAGGAAGCTTAGACCTCCAAGGTTATGCTAAGGAATATTTGAGATTATTTAAGATTACGCGATTAGAACACCGAACAGGGGATTTTATCGGGTAAACCCATAAAGCAAGGGAGTGACATCACATTGGATGACATCATTTTGTTGAAAAGGGGGGAGGGGAGGTCGGCTAAGGCATCTAATGATGGAGATCGAAGTTGAGCAAAACCCTAAATCCAATGGTTCAAGATTAAAGGAGAAAGTTTGGAAAAATTACAAGAGTTGCCATGGGATTTTTCTATAAATAGGCCTCCATGTTCACTTCATTTCTCACACCAATTCAAGAGAAATTTCGAAATAGAGAGAAGCTAGAGAGAAGTGAGAGCTCTGGAGAAGAAGTAGCGAAGTTATGGGTAAGTTCTTCGGTCCCTAGTTCTTGAAGTTCTAGGTTAAGTTCATAGCTTATGTTGTTTTGATCTTTAATCTTCCAGTATAATGTTGATATCATGTTTTAAGGGTAAATATGGTATTTATTTCAAAAATATCATGGAGATAGAGATATGGCAAAATTTTGGAAGATTAGAGTCAAAATAACGAAGCTCTGGTGAAATTTCGTCGGTTAGCGAAGTCAGGGGTAAAATAGTCATTTGTGACTAAAATATCCGTTAGGATATTGTTTATGAGTTAATGGATATGGTATTACCCTTTAGGATATCTGGGAGGTCCGGATTCAGGTTTAAAAGGCCGGATGTTTGGCCATTTCACGGTGGAAGGTACGTTTGCGTATTAGTAACACTAGCTCTGATGTTTATCGTATGCGTATATGTGTTATGAGTACTGTATGCGTATATGTGGTTGGTGATCTGTTGTGTGTTTATGTGCTTTCGGGATACATTCACTAGGGGTTACACATCTGTAAGGGAACATTCGCTTCGTGCGGTACATCTACATTCGCTTCGTGCGGTACATCTGCATTCGCTTCGTGCGGTACATCTGCATTGGTTGGGTGCGATACATTTGTTGTGTGTTTATATACTGTTAAGGCTGTGATTATCTGTAATACATATGTGTGTATGTAAACATGAGGTTAACCGTTACCTGAGGTCTGATGGCCGTTGGACCTCAGTCTTAACTAATAGTACAGGAAAGGTTCAAGCAGGAATATCAGGAATATCAGAGATATCAGGAACAGAGAAGGCACGGGTAGACGAAGCCTTAAAGAGGAAGCTAGGGGCAAAGTCGTAATAATGCACCGAGGGTCGAGTCAAGAGCCGGAAGAAGTTATCAGAGCCTATTGCCAGGCATGGATCTAATAAAGTTACTTCAAACAGTTTGGTGCCGAAGGCAAGGTTGGTCTATGTGGGTCAGCCAATTAGTCGTCGTGAACTCAGTGAGGCCCCCATGATAGACACTTACCTAGCCATCCTGTTCGGTTAACGAAGTTAGGTTCATTGCCCCAAGTCTAGTCAAGGTTTTGTCTAGGTTGTATAGTTACTTTTTGAGAAATGTAATTGTACAAAGCTCTGTATATTGTATCACATGAATATTCCTTCGGGAAATTTTTAATATACCAGCATATGCCTGGCATCATCATATGTCGGGGTATGTTTATATCAGCTACTCATCATTGTCCATTTGTTAGTGCATTGCTCTCCGTTTCCGCAGTACTCTAATGTAGCACCTCAAACTCTGTCGAATTTTCTAAAACCAACTGTCATCCGGCACGATTTATGCTATGGAATTTGGGGTGTTACAGACTATAACCATGGAAATTGCTCAGTCAAACACCAATCACTTATCGAGCTCTTAAGTCTGAGAATGTAGTAACTACCTCCCTTTCCCTAGTCAGTGAATATCCTAGAATATCATAACTAACCTACTAGCTAGTTTTGAAACCCCATTATATAAGGCCCATTCAAGGCATTCTATTTCTATTCTTTTCCACCTATTCCTCCACTATGTAGTCGATTACTGCTGGGCCGAAGCAAGGCAGTCATTGTCAAACTTCTAGGCCGGAGCATTGGATTTATGGCTTTGGAGAAGAGACTGTAGACCATGTGGGCAAAAAAGGGGGTCATCACCTTAATCAACACTGGTCATGGTTATTTCATAATAAAGTTTACTAATAAGGATGATTATTCCAACGTGCTTACTGGCGGACCATGGATGATATATGATCACTATCTGATTGTTAAGCCATAGGAGGCTAATTTCAAATCGGATCATGCTACAATCGATAAAGCAGCGGTGTGGGTAAGGCTTCTAAAGATACTCTGGAGTACTATGATGAGGAGGCTTTAACAGTGATAGGCAATACAATTGGACAAACCATCAAAGTTCAGAGGACATTTTGCAAGAATTTGCGTTTTGGTTGAATTAAGTAAATAATCAATACAAGGTTTTTGCATTGATGGCGAAGCGTACTACCTTGAATATGAAAGTTTGCATCTTCTATGCGCTAATTGAGAGAACTACGGCCACAGACATGAAACTTGCCCTCAAAAATCTCGTAGTGGTGAAGAGAGGCAGAAAGCTCCAAACAAGGCAACTACCAAAGATGAAGAATAGAGGAAAATCAAAATACACCGGATCAATGGATGATAGTGCAAAAAAACTCACCGGCAAAAGAAAGATAAGGATCAATCGACATCCACAGCAATTAATCAAAAGATGGGGTCCAAATTTGGCATTTTAGCATATGATCATGTTGCTAATGACGTTCCTAATGTGGAGTTCGTGCATGAGGATGTGGTCCCTGCTTCAAGTCCTTTAGAATAGAGGAAGCAATTCTCGTCTGTTGCGAATAAGAACAAGTTGTATAAAAGGAATAGTGGCTTGAGACAAAGCAAAAATAATGAGACGATTATGGAGGTGGAGGAGCGCACACTAACTGAGCCAGTACAATAGAGGATCAGGAGGGCAAAAAAAAGGATGAGGGACGTGGCAGAGTAGGATTCAGAAAAGGGAACAGAAATTCTAATGATTACCATGGGGGATATTGACACTGAGCAAACAATGGGCATGGGTGAATGTAATGATACTTGGGTCAAAGAAAGTCGCCTGCTACAATCCAATAACCCAAATGATGATCCCGCATGACCTAGGAGAAAAGTTAATTGAGAAGGTTGATCCCTATGATAGCAAAATTAGGCCGACATCCTTGAGCCCGATGGTAGATGACAAACTTTCTATCATGCATAACAGCGAGGTAGATGTTTCCATGCTCCCTAAGTCCAAATTATGACTCACTGTTGGGCTTGCCTCCTTACCCAAAAAGTCTTTTTTATGGATAAAATCTTTTATTGGAATAATAGAGGCTCTTGTGGACCAGGCTAGCTCAGAAACCTTAAAACAATCCTAAATGGCTCCAAGCTCATGTTGCTTGTCTTAACAGATACACATTGCGATGAGGAACACCGGCTATCCCATCTTCTTCGGTTGGGATATGACAGAATGCAAATTTATCCGAGCGTTGGCAGGTCTAGGGATTTAGTCGTGATCTGGAATAGCAATGCAATTCAAGTTTCAATACTGGAGGTGGATCGATAATTCCTACATCTACAGTGTTCCATTTTAGGTACCCTTCATTTTCTTCTCATTGCTGTATATGTTCTTCCCCATTCAAATAACAAGACAATTGTTTGGGAGAAAATCCTTCTCATCGCATGTAGATGTAAATCTCCAATGGCGATCTGGACTCGAATGTAGAAAAAGTCAAGCTGGGCATTCAAATGTGGAATAAAAACATATTTGGAGCAGTTGAAAAGAAGAAAAAGGAAATTCTAGCAACGGTATTCAAAGGTCTCTAGCATACCCTTATTCAAATTATCTGAATAACCTGGAAGAGCATCTGCAGATTCAGTTGGAAGAAATATCTAAATTGGAAGAGATCAAATGGTTCAAAAAATCAAGGTCTGAATGGATAGCCAAGGGTGATAGAAATAAAAAATATTATCACCTCAAGACTAGCATTTGAATACGACATAAATGAGTATCTTGTCTACAAAATGAATCCAGCACATGGTTGGAGGATGAATTTGAAATCAAAAACCATGTTAACTTTTTTAAAGCTCTGTTTGATGATGATGATCAGATTGCAGTTTGCAACCAATCTGTCAACAATTTTCCTGCTGTTGATTTCTCTCGCCTCTCTTCCTTGGCTAATACTCCATCTAACATGGAAATTCATGAGGCTATAAAAAATATGGGTCCCTACAAGGCACCAAGAGTATATGATTTTCCCCCAATCTTTTTCCAAAGAAACTAGGATTTGGTAGGTCCGAATCGATGCCAATTTGTTAAAGAAGCTTTTGAAGACAAAGTGGATATTGTCAACGCTAATAGAACACTTACCTCCCTTATTCCCAAAAGAGATCAGCCAAAAAATGTTGGGCACTACAGGCCAATTTCCCTATGCACGGTGCAATATAAATGCATAGCAAAAATATTATCCCAGCGGCTGTGAGGAATTATGGATGATTTGATTTCTCCCTTTCAAGGTAGTTTCATCCCCGGTAGACACATACAAGACAACATAATAGTGGGGCAGGAAATCTTCCACAAAATGTAGAAGGTTAGAGGTAGACTTGGTTTGATGGCTATGAAGATAGACCTTAAAAAAGCCTTTGATAGGGTAAAATGGAGTTTCTTAAATCAGATTCTAAGTGATTCAGTTTTGATAGTAAGTTCATTTCTCTTATCATGAATTGTATCTCCAGCACATCTTACAATGTGCTATGGAATGGTGCAACTACTAAGTTCTTCCATCCAAGAAGGGGTCTACGACAAGGCGATCCAATATCCCCATTCCTATTTGTTTTGTGCATGGATAGGCTATCGCACCTTATTGTTAGCTCCCAGTGTTTTGATGATAACAAGACTTTAAAGACTTTAAAGTTTTGAATCAGGATTAACTTGTTTGTATCTATATGGTAAATGACTCCCGAGTATATGGTAAGGGATTCTCGAGAATGAGGTAATTAGTTCTCGAGTATGATAAACTGAATTCTTGAGTATGATCTGTGTGAAAGTCTCTGATATGAATGAGCTGCTATAGTTCTCGAGTATTAAGAAGTGGTACTTGAGAATATTTGATCTAATCTTTCTGCTTAAGTGTTTCAGGTAATAGTACTCGAGAATGAGTAAAGATTCTCGAGTATTCTTTGACAGATCCACTATCACAGAGCATCTTCTGATATGATTCTCGAGTATGGGTTCTTGGATACTTGAGTATATGATTTGATCACTGACAATATTCTTCCTTTATCGGAACAATTCTCGATTATAAGTAAAGTGGTTCTCGAGTATGGTACTTGAGAACAGGTATGATGATTCTCGAGTATGTTTAGTTTAATATGTTAAATGCTTTTGGGCCGTGGTATTCTCGAGCATTAATATTTTGGTTCTCGAGTATTGGTAAGATGATTCTCAAGTATGCTTAATTCCATATATTAAAAGCTCTCGGGTCATGGTATTCTCGAGTATTAATATCTTGGCTCTCGAGTATTGTCGAGAGATGGCATCCATAAAGGCTTCTTCCTAAGGCTTACTCGAGAATGATATAAGGGTTACTTGAGCGAGCTCGTTGTGCGATCGCACAACGCTTTCTTAGAACACAGTCCGACCTATGTCCTTGGGATATCAACGAATTACGTTATCGCTTGAAGCGCTGGCCCTCTGGATTCACAGAATTCTCAATCAATGGGTCAACCACAAAAGCTTAGCCAAGCATGGCTAGGAAAAACGCAGAAGAAAAGATGGAGAAGAACATGATGAACAACTCAAAACAATATGTGAGAATATAGAATATTTACAATCTGTGAGAATGTCTTTGTAGCCACCATCTAATCCTCCTTATATAGGAGAGATGACTAAACAAAAATAGGAAACCTCTAACAAATAGGAAACCTCTAATAAATAGGAAATCTCTAAAGATTGGTCTTTTATTACAAAATTCGGGCAAAATAAAAATCCAGAAAAATGCATATGTCTTTAGCTCCAATTTCGTCCCTCTTCTTGTCCGAATCAGTCTTCCAAGTCTTCATAACAATTGTAGATCTCTGAATCATCTAAAAAAAGAAAGAAGAATCAGGCTAATCGGATATCTAGATCAAAAGTTATGGCGAAAATACTAAATCATTGTAAATCTGGAATTTAATCATAATAAATGAGTTCAATCCAATTAAAAGCTCAAAGCCCAATTAAGTAACAAAATCCATGATTTATCAATCAAACATTCCTAAATTTATTCACCAAGAGATACAAATAAGTGTAATAATATTCAATCATCAAATATCTTCTTAGCATCTTTATCATTTTCACAGTAGCCCTCTTAAAATGTCTGGGTTATTATCTATTCTCTATTAATCATACCCAAACTTGTCAATATCATAACTAATCACCTTGTTGAATGAGTTTCAGTTGATTAACCTTATTTAAATTGAGATTAGCCGAAAAGCAATCCTACGTGTTAGTAGCATTAAATGCATCTCAGTTACAGAGCCAACAATCGGAACTAAACCTCGTGACAGACGAAGATATTCCTTTGAGGTATACTTATTCCGGCTATCATTTTGAGTCACCCTCTGCACTAGTACAGTCGACGGCGAATGCATTTAGCAATGGTTGATTATGCTCAACGGAAATCAATTGTGCCTAATGGAAGTTCAAATAGTCACAACAGTTACATTCTAAGCTTCACAACGGCATTAATGGAGGACGCTATAAAAGCTCATCACATTCAATTCCACCACCTACCGAAACTCTGTGCATTCAATTAGAACTTATTGCAATCTACTGTTTCATTAATATCTTCGGATATTTGATTGTACTTCAGTGTTTATCATTTTATTTACTCAGTGAGGAGTTAAACACTATATGATTATCTTAGTTGTTTAAATCTTAAGGTTATGGAACCTTAAATGTGGGTGTACGATTACAACTTGTAAGGGGGAGTGAGTCCTAGAGTAAGAGGATCATCCTGAGTTACAAAGTGTGTAATTATAACTGATTGTGAATTAGTGAAATGCCAAAGTGTTTGGGGATTGGATGTAGGTCAAGGAGTTAGACCGAACCAATATAAATTCTCTGTGTTCATTTCTATCTACCTCTGTCTTAGTTTCTTCAAGTTTGTTTTATTCCGAAAGAATTTTCGTAATCACCTATTCACTCCCCCACTAGGTGATATTCCATCTTCACTTATAAGTGATGCTATAGGCGCTAATAGATGGAAACCAATTTTTGTAAGCAAGGAAGGTCTTGCAGTCTCACACTTGATGTTTGCTGATGACTTACTGCTCTTTGGAGAAGCATCAGAGGCCCAAGAATTGTGCATCATGTGAAGATGAAATATCACCTAGAGGGGGTGAATAGGTGATCTCAATAATGTTTTTCACAAGACACGTAAACAAGGATAAACAGGAAAAAGACACGAGGCAATTTATACTGGTTCGGTCTAATACTTTGACCTACGTCCAGTCCCCAAGCACACCTTGGGATTTCACTAACTCTTCAAACAAATACAATTACACATACTGCATAAGATGATCCTTTCTCTCTCGGACTCGCTCCCCCTTACAAGTTGTAATTGTACACCCACACTCAAGGTTCCACAACCTTAAGATTTCAACTAAGATAATGAAATAGTGTTTAGCTCCTCACTGAGTAAATGTATGATAAACACTGAAGTACAATAATATCCGAAGATATTAAGAAGGTTTAATGAAACAGTAGATAGTAGTTGAGACTAATTGAATGCACAAAGTTTCGGTGGTTTGAACATTCAATGCTTCTAGTATTTATAGATGTTAGCATTTATGACCGTTGTGAAGCTTGAACAATTATCCGTTGTGATTCTCGAATATAGCCGTTGGAGAGTAGAGAAGCAGAATCATCAATGTCTTCCAATATTCTTTCATTCTTTTATTCTCTCAATTTTGACCGTTGGAAGCACAACAAAGAGAATGAAGCCTTTCTGTATGTCCGTTGGCTGAGTGTCTTGAATGGGTAACTGCATTAAATGCACTCTGACACGTCAGTTGCTTTATGACGATTAGAGTTAATCTTCTTTCAAAAATTATCTGAAACTCACTCATTAAACTGATTAAATGATGTTAAAAATAGTAGTAATTAATGATATAAATGATCCATAAGCATACTCAGAAGATTTTAAAGGTTGAAAATTGATTTGAAGAAACAGAGCACAATTCACTCGAGTCAAGTTTATTACTAGCTTGTGCATCGATTAACGCACATAGCATTTTTCAATTTCCTTTCTGACTCGAGGCAAACCATATCTTATTTGGGTTTCCCATTGACTAGAAAAAGGAAGAGCAAGGAGACCTTTCAATATATTGTGGAACGAGTCAAGAACAAACTTGCAACATGGAAAATGAATAGCCTATCAACAATCGAGAGAATCACTCTTGCAAAATCAGTTCTTGGCACAAAAGCATATTTGATGTATCAATGTGGTTGTTATGGAATTGGAGGAACAAAAGCATATTTGATGTTGATTTCCAAAAACCCATATTCCTTGTTGTAACTATTAAAAGATCATGGAAATTATATTGTGATTTACCCACAGCAGATGACGCACAAGGAAATATCACAGATGATATCAATTGGCTGCCACCACCTGAAACTTGGTTAAAACTGAATGTGGATGGCGTAATGGCTTTTAGCAGTAGGAGAGCTAGTTGTGGAGGAGTATTAAGGAATTACAGAAATAAGTGGATAGCAGGATTTTCTCATATCTTTGGGCTATACGGGGCATACGAAGTCTACAAAAAAATTCTTCTTGAGTCTGACTGCAAGATGCTAATGTGGATAATCTAGTACTTGACAAAGACCCCTTTAACAACAACTTAGTCTTCCTACAAATTAAATCTATGCTCTCCAGAACATGGGAGGTTCAATTACAGTATATCCCTCAGGTTCGCAACTCCCTAGCCGATGCACAAACAAAGGAGGGCATTTCTTATTCCAACATCATGTATGACTATCCGGCTAATTTAAGCCCAGTGTTCCACAGTGATTGTATGGGACTTGATCCCCCTCTAGTTAATACTCATATATAAGGCTCATTCCTATTTCCTTTTTCACCCAAAAAAGAAATACTGCTAGCAATATATTCATTTTTACTTCATCTTGTAGCATCCTTTCACTGCATTGTTGGTACTTGAAAGACAAAATATCACCAAAAGGGGGGTGAATTGGGGTATAAAATTTTCTATGAAAATACTCTAAAACTGGCTAGTTAAAACAGAATATAACAGAAAGGGATAGAAGAAGATTGAACATTAGCGATTTATACTGGTTTGATCTAAATCCTCAACCTACGTCCAGTCCCCAGACTCTACGGGATTTCACTAACTCAAATGATTACACACTCTGTAACTCTCGAAGTAATTCTCTCGCTAGAACTTACTCCCCTTTACAAGTTGTAATCAAATGTCCCAATCCCAAAGTTCCAATACTTTGAGATTCTTACAAAGGTTGATAATCAATAGAAAACTATCTAAAAGAGCATATGTATGTTAACTCTTAGAAATTGACAACATTCCAGCACATTTTTTTGTCTCTTTTACCTATTTTGGGCTTATAGTATGCATAGAAAATGAAGTGTATAGAAGAAAATGTGCATATCAAAGTATCAAGCAAAATCAAAGAATTGATAATTCCTCTCTATTTTGTAGGAAGATGAAGACAAGTTTTGAAGCTCTATAAGAACCAAGAAACAATGAAAGAAATAAAGGAAGTGAAGTAATACAAAGTTAGAAGGAAGCTGTACAACTCGCCGCATCAAGTAGCTCTCTGTGTCACTGGCCGCGGTAAGTTGACAACTGGCCGCAGCCAGTCATTAAAAAGTGCAGAAAGTACAGCTGCGCGTTTTTTACATTAGAAACAGAAAAACCCTATTTAACCTAAAGGGAAGGGCTGAAAAACACACTTTTTGCACAAGGGAACAAGTGGGCACACAAGAGAAGAGCTTGGGAGAGAGATCTTGGAACTTTGGAGGCTTGGGTGCTCAACCTAGAAGAGATTTTTGGGGATTTCACCTTGGTTTTTCCTCTTTTCTCCTCTTACATTCTTCATGTATTCAGTATCTTTGCTTAGACTCTCTTTGTATTTGAACACGAGTAGCTAAATCTTTCATTCTAGGGTTCTTTTGACCCTTTGTATGGATTAATACTTGAGTATTCCTCTCTTTTGGTGGATTTATATATATATATATATATATATATATATATATATATATATATATATATATATATATATATATATATATATATATATCGTGTGTGTGTGTGTGTGTGTGTGTGTGTTGATTTCAACCTTAGCTTAATGCTTCTAAGTGATTGGCCTCCATTTAGATGATTTATTCACTTAGGTTTTGACTTGAGAGAGCTAATTTAGGTGTAGAACTTGAATGAAATCATGCTTGTCTTGAAGTTTACTTGATAAATGGATGGTTTGTTAGTAAAATAGAGATATATTTACTAACCTTGCATTGTCACATTAGGGTTGTTGCTTAAATATTGATTCTCATTAATTGTAGCAAGAGATTGTGCATTTTAATGAGAAGAGAAACTTGATTTTGACTTGAGAGAGCGGGTCAAGTGTTTTAGAACCTTAGACTAACACATATATGTATTGAAATGCTACTAGAGAGGAAAGTAACCAAGTTTTATGAAATGCAAAAGAGGAAAAAGAGCCCTAGGCTCAATTATACTTGAAGTTAAAGAGTCATTTTCCTTTATCAATTTTAAGTTTTAGAAATAGTCTTTAAAAATTCTCATTCCAACTCAAAACTTTGTTTTAGCTCAACTTGATGAAATTCACTAAGCCTCTTGCTTGACCGATTTGTTAAACAAATCCTCGTGGGAACGATACTTTACTTGTCACTTTATTACTTGCGAAACTCGTACACTTGCGAGGCGAACAAGTTTTTGGCGCCGTTGCCGGGGATTTGTGTAAACAAATCCTTTGGTCAACCTCAGGCTTGTGTTAGTAAATTTCGCTTGAGCTTTTAGTTAGCTTTACAATTTTTCTTTCTTTTGTCCATTATTGATTTTTGTTTTAGTTTGATACTCACTCTTGCTTGTTTCTCTTGTAGGTACCATTTCAGTATATGCAAAACTTGCATCCGGACGGATTGGTAGTGGCACTTGACGAGGTGCCTCCCATTGAAGAAGAAGTACTTGACGAGGTGCCTCTCATTGAAGAAGAGACTGAATATGCATCTGAATCTGCATCTGAAACCATGGCAGACGATGAATATGATAGAGCTACTGTCAATGATTTTGCTAGTCGGAATATGCAAGGTCCTCAATCTTGCATTCGGATGCCAGAAATGCAAGCACGTACCTTTGAAATCAAGCCGGTTATGATAACAATCCTCCAAATGCATGGGATGTTCCATGGTCTTTACAATGAAGATGCCAACAAGCACTTGATGTACTTCTTGGAAGTGTGTGATTCTTTCAAGCAAAATGGAGGTCCCCAAGATGTTTTGAAGCTAAGGTTATTCCCTCTTTCTCTACAAGGCAAGGCTAGAGATTGGTTCAACAATCTTCCGGAAGGATCTATTAATTCTTGGGCTGATCTTGAAGCTAAGTTTAGAGCTCGATTCTTTTCTGATGACAAATCTGTGGAAGCTAGGGATGAATTTCTAAGCTTTAGACAACATCCCCATGAGCATCTTTATGCCACTTGGGAGAGATACAAGATGTTAATGAAGCAATGCCCTAATCATGGGGTGGACAAATGGGTTGTAGTCCAAATTTTTTGTACTCGACTTAATCCTCAATCTAAAGCAATGGTTGATTTTATGACCAATGGAGGATACTGGAATGTTCCTGTGAATGAGGTGATTCGGTTGTTGGATCAGTTGTCCGCAAATAATACTCAAGGCAATGATAGGAGGTCTAACCAAGCTATGCCTAATGCAAAAGAAGACTCTTCCTCACAAATTGCAATTCTCTTATCCGCTTTGAATAAGCGTTTTGATGTGTTAAAGTCTCAAATGCAAAAGAGTACTTCTCAAGGTGTGCATTCTATTCATGCTACACCAATTGCATGTCATCAATGTCATGAAGTCCATATGCCTGACAATTGTCCTCTTTACATGGCTACTGAATCTGTCAACTACATGGGCAAGTTTCAACATCCTCAAGGCAACCCCTATTCACAAACCTACAATAGTGCTTGGAGAGCTCATCCAAACTTTTTTTGGAGTCAAGGTAATAGTTTGAATCAAGCACATGGGTCTACATCTGGTACTAAGCCTATTCCACCTGGTTTTCAAATCCAATCAAGGCAGCTTCCTATTAAGGAATAGGAGTCTAAAACGGACAAGATGCTAGCCCGAATCTTGTCTAAAGTATAATCGTCAAGAGTTGAAACTAAAGCTACTTTTTCTCTCCATGAAACTGCTATTAAAAATCTTGAAGTGCAAATGAGGCAATTAGCATCACAGGTAAATGTTTTGTCAAGAAGCAATCTTCCGAGTGACACAATTCCTAATCCAAAACGAGTTGGAAAAGAGGAATGCAATGCCATTAACTTGAGAAGTAGCAAAGTGCTACCGGATGTGCCTAGTTCAAGTGCTCTTCAACCAAAGCAAGATGATCAAGTGATTGTTAATGTTAATGAAGAAGATGTCACTAAGAAGAGAAAGGAAATTGAAGAAAATTTGCATGAAGTTGGCAAAGACAAGAAGGTAGAGCAAGAGATGAACGATGAGAAAAAGAGAAAGCCAACCACTCCTACTTTTATGCCACCGCTACCTTTTCCCCAAAGATTCAAGAAGAAAGAGGAAGATGCTCAGTTCAAAAAGTTTGTGAATATGTTCAAACAACTCCATGTGAACATTCTATTTGCTGAAGCTTTAGAGAGCATGCTTAAATATGCTAAGTTCCTTAAAGAAGTTTTGTCTAAGAAGAGACGATTCAATGAATTTGAGACTGTGACATTATTCGAAGAGTGTAGTGCTGTCATTCAAAGGAAGTTACCTGCTAAGCTTAAAGATCTGGGAAGCTTCTACATCCCTTGCAACATTGGGACAAATTTTAATGGTAAAGCTCTTTGTGATTTGGGTGCAAGTATTAACTTGATGCCTCTAGCTGTTTTCAACCAATTGGGCTTGGGAGAGCCAAGACCTACTACGGTATCTTTGCTCTTGGCCAATCGTAGCATTTCTCAACCGAGAGGAATCATTGAAGATGTCCTAGTAAAAGTTGACAAGTTTATCTTCCTCGTGGATTTTGTAGTGCTTGATTGTGAAGTTGATTGGAAAATTCCTCTCATCCTTGGGCGTTCATTCTTAGCCACTGCAAGGACTCTCATTGATGTAGAGAAGGGTGAGGTCACTTTGAGGGTCGATAATGAGCAAGTGATATTCAACATGCAAAAAACCTCAAAGTTTCATGATGATTCTGCTCAATGTTCATTTGTAGATACATTAGATGCAGTTATTCCTCAAGAATCATATGCTTCCATGATCAAAGACCATTTAGAGGCATTGTCGATTGGTGAGAAGAGCTTTGAGAAGTTTGATGAAGATGTTGTTGAAGAACTCTTTCATTTTGACTCATTTCCTCATTCTAGACCGAGGACTATTGAACCACTTGAGCTGTCTGATGCCTCAAGTACTCCATTGAATCCTTCTCTTGAAGTTCCTCCGGTTATAGAGTTAAAGCCATTACCTTCTCATCTCAAATATGCTTATTTTGTGAAAGCACGCCACTTACCGATGGAATTGGAGCATGGAGCTTATTGGGCTATCAAAAAGCTAAATTTTGATCCTAAAGCTGTGAGGAAGAAGAGGCTACTTCAACTCAATGAGTTAGATGAATTTCGCCTAAATGCCTATGAGAGTGCTAAGATATACAAGAAGAAGACCAAGCAGGATCATGATAGCAAAATTATACCCAAGAGTTTTGAACCTGGTCAAAAAGTGCTCCTTTATAATGCTAAGTTGAGTTTTTTCCCGAGAAAGCTAAAATCTCGATGGTCTGGTCCATTCACTGTGGTTCAAGCATCTAAATTTGGTGATGTGGAGCTGGAAAATGAAAAAGGTGAAAGATTCAAAGCTAATGGTCAACAATTGAAGCATTATTGGGGTGGAGATGTGGATAGGCTTGTGTCCACTATCTACTTAGTTAATGAGGAGTGACCAACATGAAAAGTCGAGCTAAAGACTATAAATTACGCGCTTCTTGGGAGGCAACCCAAGCTTTAAACCAAATCTTTTCAATTTTTGTGTGTGTGTCTTTATTTTTTTTAGTAGGTTTATGTTTGATCATTTGGTTTTGTAGGAAGAAAAGGTACCAAACTTAGAAATAGATTGTTGCAGCTGGAAGGAATATCCATGAAGGAGAAAGAACTCATGAGTGCTAAGGGGAATGCTTTTGAGGGAAGTCCATTTGACTCTAAGTCCATATATATATGATTCTAGGATGAAATTATGATAACTAGTTAATTTTGAGTAATATTGTGGCTATTGTGATTATTTGGTTGATTCTCTATGTGAAATTCACTTGTGACCATTACTTGAGTGCTCAAATTTGATGTGTTGTTGTATTCCTTGTGAATATGTGTGGTTTATGGTCTTGGATGGTCTAAAATGCTTGATTCTGAGTAATTTGGTTGATAAAGATTGGTATAAAGCTTATTGGGTGATTCTTATAGTATTTGGGAATGTTTCTTGTGTTTTGCAATTTTGCTGTTTGGTTTTGTTTTTGACAGAAAAACTTGCCACAACAAGTTTACAACTTGTTGTGGCAAGTGGTTCAAAGTTGCTCTCTGTGTTCACTTTCTGCGGAAAGTGTTGCAACTTGCCGTGACCAGTGGTCCAAGAGTGCTCTCTGTGTTCACTTTCCGCGGAAAGTGTTGCAACTTGCCGTGGCCAGTGGTCCAAGAGTGCTCTCTGTGTTCACTTTCCGCGGCAAGTTTTGCAACTGGCTGTGGCCAGTGTTCCCAAAATTACTTCTGAGGCAAGTTAAGAATTATTTTAGATTTTCAAAAAAAAAAATTATATATATATATATATATATATATATATATATATATATATAAAATCAAAAAAATTTATTATTATTTTTTTAAGGAAAAAAAGAAATTTTTTTAATAAATAAAATTTGGTTTTTCACATTTGCCTTTCATTATTTCACATAATTCACATTTTACCCAAATGAATGTGGCCCATTATTGAGACCACATTCATTCTCAATTTCAAAACCCTAATCCCTAAATGTAATTTCCCTCCATCCGCATGAAACCCTAATCTCTTCATCACATCCTCACTTCCATCATATCATCTCAGTCGGCCGCACATAATCTCAAACCACGGTTCATCCCCTCAAATCCCAAATCCCTAATCTAAACCTCAACTCTCCAGACCCCAACCCGCGACATCAAATCCCTAAATCTGCTCATCATCATTTCCTCCATCGTCGGCTGAGACTGGATGTGTGGTGGTGGACGAAGCTTACCACCGACGGAGTTGTTAAACACCTTCATTATTTCAGTTGTTCAAACTTAAGGTTGTGGAACCTTAAGTAAGGGTGTACGATTACAACTTGTAAGGGGGAGTGAGTCCGAGTGTGAAAGGATCATCCTAAGTTACAGAGTGGGTAATTGTACTTGTGTTTGAAGAGTTAGTGAAAATCTCAAGGTGTTCTTGGGTACTGGACGTAGGTCAAAGTATTAGACCGAACCAGTATAAATCTCTTCGTGTCCATTTCTCTTCACTTACTCTGGATATTTATTTTCAATTGTATCTTGCGAAAAGTTTGTTAAGATCACCTATTCACCGCCCCTCTAGGTGATATTCCACCGTCATGTTGGATGTTGTGGAGTTCTTCCAATGCTAGAATTAGATTGAATGAGAGTGTGGAGATCTAAATTTTTAGGCTTAGGCCTGGAATTCTAGCTGAAAGCATTGGCATTAGATAAAATCTAAGTTTGGGGATCTTTTCCTTTTCTTTTTAGGATAGGTTAAATAAGTTCCTTTTCGTTTTCTGTGTTTATTGTTGAGTGTGATTCATTGTTTTTATGTTTTGTTTGTTTGTTTTATTTAGAATTTTGCTTAGGTTTGTGATGGTTAACTGCAGGGCTCATACTTAGATTGTGCTGAAATTTTTGCTAATGGGCCGATGTATGCTTTCCTGTGCCCATCTTGTTGTTGTTGTTGATGTGCATGCATCCTGTGTCCATTGATTTAACAGTTGGTGCCTTCCTCGGTTTTGGATTAGATTGTTGATAGCTTTTTGATGTGGATATCTGCTTATGGTTTTTGATGGTTACTAATGACCACTACTATTTGACACTCTTGTTAGCATGTGAATATGCCTTTCCTTGTAATACCCTAAAATCTGACCTATGATGAGCATTATAGTTTGGTAAATAATACCTATTGGAAATAGGTGAATATGTGGTGTCAAAACATTGTAAAATACTTATTCTATTTTTCTAAGGAAAATTAGAAGAAATAAAGGCCAAAAATATATTTATGGGGCATAAAATAGCCTGAGAATATTATGATAAATCTTAAGAGGCAGTGAAATAATTATTAAAATTAGGAGAGAATATTGTCACTAATTTTAGAAATTTAATAAATTTTAACCATGGAAAAATTAAAGGAGAAAAATCAAAAAGTATTGTAAGGACCAAAATGGCCCAATGATTTTTAATATTTTATGTAAAGCATAAAATACCTATGTAAATCCAATAGTTGTGAGAAAATAGTTAATCCTAAATAAAAAAATTATCAACAATTAGTAAGGGATTAATTAAATAATTACCGGTTAATTGTGTAAGCACGATTAAGAGAAAAATCCAAGGGTAATTATGTAAAACCCATTAATTAAATGTTAATGGCTAAAATTAGCATAAAATATATTTGCTAATTAATTGGAAAATATAAAGAAAAATATAAGAGATTATGTAATTTTAAGCCTAAATACATGTATGGACCAATAGGAAAATTTGTTAAAATAGATGATATAATTTAAATATATATAATATTAATTAATTAATTAATAAATAAAAACAGAAAAAAAAATATAATAAAGGGGCAGCCGAATTTTTGGGATCAAGATGGATAAGAATGGATTGAAATAATATCTAGATATCTTTTGATTATTATATTAATATAATTTATGAAAAAACAAATAGGATAAATGACCACCGATAGAAACTAAATCCTATCTAGAAAACCATGAACTAGGTTTCTAAGGTCAGAGTATATTTTAAACAAGTGAATTTTTATCTCGGAGTAGGCTGTCTCCGAAGTTATTTCCGTAACCGAAAAGGGTTATACTAGACTAGCTAAGAAGCTATCTGATGTTCAAAAAGCAAATCAGATAAATGAAAATCTATAGAAACCAAGCCATAACTTGAAATCCAAGAATGAGTTGGTAAACATCTGGGCATATTATGAATCAGTGGATTTTTGTCCCGAAGATGTTGTTACCCGAAGCGATTTCCGTAACCGAAGATGTTTATCCGAAAATCTTCAGCGAAATAGGAGATGTCCTGAATGGGATCAAAAATTTAGTTAACCCAAGTATTTTGAAAGAGGAAGAAGAGATCTTCAGGGCTATGTTCTCAAATTTTTGAAATTTTGTAAGATTACGCGATTAGGACACCGAACAGGGACTTTATCGGTAGAAAACTTCTTGAGGAAGTAAGTGACATCACTTGTGTGACATCATCCTTGGGAAGGATGACATGGGGGAGGACGGCTTGGTGCATCCAAGGGCCAAGGAGAAGACTTCCAAATGAAGCAAGATCCGACGGTTAGAAATCGGCATGAATAGTAACTGAACTTTCTCTATAAATAGCACCAACCTCTCTTCACAATTCTCACACCATCCCTTCTTGAGCATTTCGAAATCTTGGAGCAGAAGAGAGGAGGAGGAGTCCGGGAAAATTTGTAGCGAAGCTCTGAGTAAGTTCTTCGGTCCTTAGTCTTAAGTTTCCGTAGTTCTTTCGGTAGTTAGAGTATAAATGCTAGTTTAGTCTTTAATCTTCCAAATATGACTAGATATCATGTGTTAGGGGTATTTAAGGTATTAATTTTGAAAATCATGTTGGAGTTAGAGATATGGCAAAATTTTGGAAGATTAGAGTCAAAGTAGCGAAGCTCTGGCGAAATTTCGTCGATTAGTCAACTAGGGGCAAAATGGTCATTTGTACCTAAAATGCCTGTTATGATGTTTATCACTGATAAATGTGATATTATCCTTATAGGATATCTGTGATCACCTAGCGCTGTCGAACCGCTGTCGAACCGCTGTCTGACGTGTTGTTTTCCGTTTTCCGTCAAAAGTACGGTTTTCCGTCAAACGTACCAGAATACCGTCAACGAAGGTACGAACGTGTACTGTAACAATGACACTGATGTTTATATGCTTATATATGTTGTGGATGGTTTCATAAAGCCATGAACGGGACTCTGTCCTGGATATGCACTGTGACTAAGGTAGACTTAGATAACTATTTACAACTTTACGGGTTATAGTCATGATAACACCGTTATGTTTTCCTAGCGCTGAGGACACGACCGTACATCGTGGCACAGGGTATAAGTGCAAACCAAGGATAAATTTGCATGTTAGTGTAGTTGTTATCAATTGATCATACGATGTACTGTATGGATCTATGCTGTAATACTAGAAATATCTGTTGTACATGTATTGTTTGTATAAGCATGAGGTTAACCGTTACCTGAGGTCCGGTGGGCATTGGACCTCAGCTCTTATTATAGCTTCAGGGTCCGGAGACTCGAGGACGGAGGATGAGCGTAAGCTGTGCAAGCAGAACATGTGAAAAACGCGTAAAGAACCGATCAAGGACATCTAAGATTTGAACAGATAATGTAATGATCGTTATGAACAGGCAGCTACGCCACTGTATTATGTTGTATCAGTTACTCAATACTCCATTTGTTTCCAATGCTCTACTCTGATATATGAAAAAAAAAATTATACTGCTTTTGAAAATGGGATGTTACATTTTTGGTATCAGAGCAGTAGTCCTGACATGAATTTAACGGTTATTATGACATTTGGTGCCAAAGGCAAGGCTAGTCTATGTGGGTACGCCAATTAGTTGCCGTGAACTCGGTGAGGCCCCCATGATAGACACTTACCTGGCCATTCTATTTGGTTAACGGAGTTAGGTTCTAAGTCGTTTTTAAACTTGGAGTATATTTTGAAAAGAGTACTGGTATAACCCTGCTGTGACGTTGTAGTTATGGATGGAAATAGATTTCCAAACATAAACTTCTATAAAACAAGTAAGACCAACCGCACGTATGTCTGTAATTCCCGAGGTGATAGGGCTAGAACTGAACCCGAGCCGGTCTATCCACCGCCTGAACCTATGCTAATATCAGTATCCGATAACTCTGATATCAGCCTCTGATAACCTTGATGATTTACGGCATTCATCGGTAGCCGACAACTTCGACTATCCAAAGATCACAAATCTTGAAATCAGTCTTGACGCGAAAATAGGAAAGTATGTTGTCTCTAATTTAGATAATTTATTGGATTATTTTCCTTGGAAAATAATGAGTCAAAATTAAATATTATTTTGAGGAACATAAGTTGTCCCATGATTTTTAAAATAATACATGGAGCATAAATTATCAATGTCAGTGCAATAGTTGTGAGAAAATAATTAATCTTAATTAAGAAAATTGTCAACAATTAGTAAGTGATTAAATAAGTAATTAATTGCTAATTGTTTAGGCATGAACAAGGGTAATATTCAAAGTTAATTTATGTGAAACCTCTAATTAAGGGTTAATAACCAATGAAAGGCCAAGATTGAATCTAATAAGGTGAATCTAATGGTTCTAATTAATTGAACCTGTAATACCCTAAAATTTGACTTAGGGTAAATATCATAAATTGGTAGAGTGTACATATTGAAAATAGGTTAATATGAGGTCTCAAACATCTTGTATTGAATTTATCTTATTATTAGGACAATTTCTCTTGAGATAAGATAATGTGCGAAAAGGTCCCTAAAACGTTAGATAATTTGCAAATAGGTTCCTAAAATATTTATGGGTTGTAAAATACCCTGAAAATATTATAAAGAGGCAAATAAATATTTATTTGAAATAGGGAAGAATATTTTCCCTAATTTAGGTAATTTATTAAATTATTACCTTGGAAAAATTAAAAGAGAAAAATCAAAAGGTATTGTGGGGCCATAATTGACCCCATGATTTTTAATATTTTACATGGAGCGTAAAATACCAATGTCAGTAAAAAATTTGTGAGAAAATAATTAATCCTAAATAAGAAAATTATCAATAATTAGTAAGGGATTAATTAAGTAATTATTGGCTAATTGTTTAAGCACGATTAAGAGAAAATCCAAGGGTAAATATGTAAAACCCTTTAAGTAAATGTTAATGGCTAAAATTAGCATAAAGTATATTTGCTAATTAATTGGAAAATATTAAGAAAAATATATGAGATTAAGTAATTTTAAGCCTAAATCCAAGTATGGACCAATAGGAAAATTTTGTAAAAAAAAAAAATTATATAAAAAAATTATTAAAAAATTTAAAAATATAATATTAATTAATTTAAAAAAATATAAAATAATAATATTAAAAAGGGCCAGCCGAAAAAGCAAGATCAAAATAGGATAAGATTTTGCAAGAATTAATATCTAGATATTATTGAATAAAATAATAATATAAATTGTGATATTTTGTGAAAAAGCATATAGGATAAATGACCACCGATAGAAATTAAATCCTATTTAGAAAACCATGAACTAAGTTTCTAAGGTCAAATTATACTATAAACAAGTGAATTTTTATCTTGGAGTAGGCTGTTTCCGAAGTCATTTCCGTAACCGGCGGAACGGTTAGAGAATAAGACGAAAAAGGAAAAGGAGCAGTTGAGGAAATGAAAACCAATGGAAAATAAATCATAACTCAATATCTGGGGATGAGTTGATAAACAACTGGACGTTTTATGAATCAGTGAATTTTTGTCCAGAAATTGACGTTATCTGAAGCGATTTCCGTAACCGAAGGCGATTATCCGAAAATCTTCAGCGAAATAGGAGAGGATTTGAATGGGATCAAAAATTTAGTTAACCCAAGTATTTTGAAAGAGGAAGAAGAGATCTTCAGGGCTATGTTCCCGGAATTTTGAGATTTTACAGGATTACGCGATTAGGACACCGAACGGGGAACTTTATCGGTAGAAGCTCATAAAGAGCACATGGGTGACATCATTGGCATGACATCATGGCCTTGAATGATGATGTAAGGAGGTGGATTAGAGGGCCAAGATTGTGCCAACTCAATGAAGTGCGATCCGACGGTCAAGAATTCGTCTGACAAAGCATGAATAGTAACCGGATTTTTGCCTATAAATAGGCCTTCCTTCCCATTTGAATTTTCACACCAAAAACCCACCAAGCAATTTGAAATTCTTCGAGCAGAAAGGAGGAGCAGGAGTCCGGGGAAATTTGCAGCGAAGCTCTGGGTAATTTCTTCGGTACCGAGTCTTAAGCTTCGGTAGTTCTTTCGGTAGTTAGAGTAGAAATGCTAGTTTGATCTTTAATCTTCCAAGTATGATTAGATATCATGTTTTAGGGGTAATTAAGGTATTAATTTTGAAAATATATGTGGAGGAAGAGTTATGGCAAAATTTTAGAAGATTAGAGTCAAAGTAACGAAGTGCTGGCGAAATTCCGCCGATTAGGGGCTCAGGGGTAAAATAGTCATTTATGACTAAAATGTCCGTCGTAATGATAGATCCTTAATAAATGCGTTTTTATCTTGATAGGATATCCCTGATTACGTTCTGACCAACTGTCGTATCGTATTCGACGAAGTATCGCCATCGTCAACGAAGGTACGTTCGCGTACTAGTAACCCTAACTCTGATATTTATGGTATGCGTGTATGTGCTATGTGTATTGTATGTTTATGTACTATTGTTATGGTTGCTGGGTATTGGGATACGCTTGTTAGTGGCCTAGGTGCCGCCAGGATACGGTTGTTAGAGGCCTATGTGCTGCCAGGGTTCAAGAGGCCTAGGTGCTGCTAAGGTTACACTACAGGGGGCCTATGTGCTGCCAGGATACGCTATTTGGGAGATTCTTGTATTATGTACTCTTATACTGTTAATGTTGTTAGTGTCTGTAGTCCATATGCTGTATATGTAGATATGAGGTTAACCGTTACCTGAGGTCCGATTGCAATGGACCTCAGATCTTAACTTAGCTTCAGGGTCAGGAGGACTGAGGAGAGAGGAAAGAAGCAAGCTTAGGGACCAGACAGAAGATTGCTTTTGCGGCTGAAGACTTTTCGTTGTTGTATAATACTTTTGAACCACGCGTATAATGTACCGCTGTTATAACCAGCCAGACACACTACTGTTGGCATTTTGAATATATATGTCAGCTACTCAATCACTCCAGTGCTCTACTCTGATGATTTGAAATGATGTTCTGATGAAAAAAAAAATTTATACTGCTTTTTTTGAAAATGGGATGTTACAGAACCTTAATCCATGTAATAATAAATCAACCAATGGGAGAATTCTTGCAAAATAAATATGAGAAAATTAGAGGATAATATGAATTAATTGAAAAACAAAAAGAATAGGGAAAAGGGGATGGGAAAACTGAAATTATAGAAAAAAAAAGGAGTGAAGGTGTAGTGTGAAAAGGGTTGTGGAAGGAGAGAAAATTGTGGTGAAGAATATCATGACATTTTGTCAAAGAGAAAGATATTTTGATAAAAAGCTAATAGGCTAAATGAGAACCAATAGAAATTAAATCATATCTTGAAATCTATGAACTAAGTAGTAAACATCTGGAAATATTATGAATAAGTGAATTTTTGTCCCGAAGATGGTTATAGCCGATGTCATTTCCGTAATCGACGGCGTTTATCCTAAAATGGTTAGCAGGCTAGAAAATACCCTTAATAAGATCATAATTTTTATAAATCCAAATATTTCTCAAGAGAAAGTTTAGATCTCCGAGGTTATGCTAAGGAATATTTGAGATTATTTAAGATTACGCGATTAGAACACCGAACAGGGGATTTTATCGGATGAATCCATAAAGCATATGGGATGACATCATTTGGTTGAAAATGGGGGAGGGGAGGTCGGCACAAGGAGGTTTATGGTGAGGATTTGAGCTTGATTTCAACCCTAGATCTAAGGGTCATAATTCAAGAAGAAAAAGTCATTAATAGTGCATTTTGTTGCCTATAAATAGCCTCACCTTGCTCTTGAAAATTCACACCATTGCAAAGAGCAATTAGAAGAGTTAAAGAGAAGGTAGAGAGAAGGAGGAGCTCTGGAGAAGGAGTAGCAAAGCTCTGGGTAATTTCTTCGGTCCCTAGTTTTAAGTTCTAGTATTTCATTCGGTAGTTTTGGTATAGATGTTAGTTTGATCTTTAATCTTCCAATATATTGTTGATATCATGTTTTATGGTTAAATATGGTATTTATTTCGAAAATATGATGGAGAAAAAGATATGGCAAAATTTTGGAAGATTAGAGTCAAGGTAACGAAGTTCTGGCGAAATTTCGTCGGTTAGCGAAGTCAGGGGTAAAATAGTCATTTGTGACTAGGATATCTGTTAGGATATTGTTTACGAGTTAATGGATACGGTATTACCCTTTAGGATATCCGGGAGGTCCGGAGTCGGGTTCGAAAGGCCGGACAATTGGCCATTACACGGTGGAAGGTACGTTCGCGTACTAGTGACCCTAACTCTGATGTTTGATGTATGTATATATGTGTTATGTGTATGGTAGGCGTATTATTGGTATAGTTATTGAATGCATCTGCGTGTTAGAGGATAACTGTGCATCCGCTATGTGCGATATATTTGCTACGCTGTGTGCGATAGATCTGCTACGCTGTGTGCGATAGGTCCACTACGCTGTGTGCGATACATGTGTTGTGTGCGATACATTTGTTGTGTGCTCATATACTATTGACGTTGTGATTATCTGTAACCTGTACACCATGTATATAAACATGAGGTTAACCGTTACCTGAGGTCCAATGGGCATTGGACCTCAGTCTTAAATGTTAGTACAGGTAAGGATCAGGAACAGAGAAGGCACCGGTAGATGGAGCCTTAGAGAGGAACCAAGGGGAAAATTCATAATAATGCACCGAGGGTCGATTCAAGAGCCGGAAGAAGTTATCAGAGCCTATTGTCAGGCATGGATCTAATAAAGTTATTTCGAATAGTTTGGTGCCGAAGGCAAGGCTTGTCTATGTGGGTCAGCCAATCAGTCGCCGTGAACTCGGTGAGGCCCCCATGATAGACACTTACCTGGCCATTCTGTTCGGTTAACGGAGTTAGGTTCATTGCCCCAAGTCTAGTCAAGGCTTGGTCAAGGTTGTATAATTACTTTTTGAGAAATGTAAATATACAAAGCTCTGTATCTTGTATCACATGAATATTCCTTCTGGAAATTTTTAATATACCAACATACGCCTGGCATCATCATATGTCGGGGTATTTTTATACCAGCTACTCGTCATTGTCCATTTGTTAGTACATTGCTCTCCGTTTCCGCAGTACTCTGATGTAGCACCTCAAATTCTGTTGAATTTTCTAAAACCAGGTGTCATCCGACACAATTTGTAGTATTGAATTTGGGGTGTTACAATGCTAATCTTGGCCCTTCATTGGCCATTGGTATTTAATTAGGGTCATACATCCCTAATTGTGCTTTTAAAACATGTTATTTAATTAATTATGAAAATTATTGGAATTAATCCAATTCATGAAGATTTGATTATCTACTAATTGTTGGCAATTTTCTTTAATTGGATTAATTATTTTCTCACCACTTTTGGGTTTACTTTGGTCATTTATGCTCCATGCATTAATTTAAAAATCATAGGACAATTTATGGTCCCTAAAATAAAATTGGATTTTTGCCTCTTTAAATTCCAAGGAAAATAAATAAATAAATTTCTAAAATTAGAGACAACATGTTCTCCTATTTTAAATAGGTATTATTTGCCAAAATATAAATTTTGGGGTATTACATGCTTCCTCTCTACCAAGCATTTAATGCATTCTGACACAGATTTGCTTTATGATAATTTGATGTTTAAACAATGTTAAACACATTTGAAACTCATTAGCAAACTGATTAATCTTTGTTAGGAATAGTAATAATCAATAAAATGAAGTACCCAAAATATAATCAATGATTTACAGATTACGAAAGCGAGGATTTCAAAAGCTGTAGAATATGACTCGAGTCATCCAAACCATAAATCGAGTTGCTTTAACACATCTTCAAATCACATAAAGGTTTTAGAAAAACTTGACTCGAGTCATGTCTGACTTAACTCGAGTCATCTAATCTCAAAATTCATTAGGAACTCTCTGTAACATGCTTGACTCGAGTTAACTCATATATGACTCGAGTCATATCAGTTTCCCAAAAAACTTATATCGGGCTTGGTCTTTGAGAAAACTTGAAAACATACTATGACTCTAGTTATTAAGTGACTGACTCAAGTCATCCCTGAACGATAAGAAATATTTGAAAATTTCTAAGTTGAAGCACAATCATATGACTCGAGTCACACATGATTGACTCGAGTCATAAGCTCTTCAAAATTTGTTTTTAGCAAAACTATGACTTGGGTTAAATGTTTTTGACTCGAGTCATTTCGTTCAAGGATAATTTTGCTTATTACACAGAGAGGTATGACTCGAGTTATAAAACTCTAACTCGAGTCATATTAGCACAAAAGTACATATTATCATTGAACCAAGTTAACTCTCAAATTTAAACACATTGGCTTGAGTCAATAACAATCTTTTTTATTTTCAATTGTCAGTTATCATCAAAACATACTGAGAACTAACAATATTTGGTACCCATCTAAAAAATTCTATATGCAAATTCTATGTCAGTTTATAAATTAAGAAATTAATAAAGGTAGTTAAAGTTAGTTATGTCTTATAAAATATTAAAATGATCCTTAAAAAATTATAGACCAAAGAAAAAATATGAATTGAAGGAGGTTATTATACTACCTTTGGTCCATAATATAAACCAATGTTAACTAATTCAAGCAAATGTTACTTAAATCATTTATTGTACCTTAAATTAGTAAAATTTATCTATTTCATATTTATTAAAGAATGTGATTTTAAAATATACACTTAATATTCATTCAAAAATACATGCAAATGTAATACCCTAAAATCTGACCTATGATGAGCATCATAGTTTAGTAAATAATACCTATTGGAAATAGGTGAATATGTGGTGTCAAAACATTGTATTATTCTGTTTTTTAGGGAAAACTCTGATGAAATTAGAGGGAATAAAGTGTCAAAATCCCTAAATGCAATTATGGGGCATAAAATGCTCTGAAAATATTGTGATAAATCGTAAGAGGCAATAAAATATTTATAAAAATTAGAGAATATGTTGTCTCTAATTTAGGGAATTTTTGGGATTAATTTCCTTGAAAAATAATGAGGCAAAAATAAATATTATTTTGGGGAACATAAGTGACCCAATGATTTTTAATAATTTTTATGGAGCATAGAATACCAATGTAAGTAAAATAGTTGTGAGATAATGATTAATACTAATTAAGAAAATTTTCAACAATTAGTAAGTGGTTAATTAAATAATTATTGGCTAATTGTTTAAGCTTAAACAAGGGAATATCCAAGGTAAATTATGTAAAACCCTTTAAATAAATGTTAATGGCTAAAATTAGCATAAAATATACTTGCTAATTAATTGGAAAAGATTAAGAAAAAATGAATGAGATTAAGTGTATGAAAATCCCTAATCCTAAAGAGTTGCTAATCATGTAATTAGGGCACTAATTAAACTTATTAATCAATTTCTACAAATTAAATATTAATCAAGGGTTAGGATGTAATCTAATAAAGTAAGATCTAAGGCCATGGAATTTCTAGTAATTTTAAATGCCTAAATCCTTGTTAATAGCTATTAGCCAATGGGAGAATTTTGGTAAATTAAATATAAGATAATTAGAATATTATATAAATAATTAAAACAGAAAAAAATAAAAAATAAAAAGAATAAGGGCTGGCCGAAATTTTGGGAAAAAGGGGATAAGATTTTGAAAAATAATATCTAGATATTATGTAATAAAATATTAATATAAATGGGATATTTGTATAAAAAGCAAATAGGATAAATGACCACCGATAGAAATTAAATCCTATCTAGAAAATCATGAACTAGGTTTCTAAGATCAGGACATATTATAAACAAGTGAATTTTTAGCTCGGAGTAGGTTACCTCCGAAGTTATTTCCGTAACCGAAAAGGGTTATACTAAACTGGCTAAGAAACTATCAAATACTCAAAAAGCAAATCAGATAAATGAAAATCTATAGAAACTAAGCCATAACTTGAAATCCTTGAACTAGTTCCCTAACATCTGGACATATTATGAATCAGTGGATTTTTGTTACCCGAAGTGATTTCCGTAACCGACGGCGTTTATCCGAAAATGTTCAGCAGGCAACGAAATGTTCTGAATGGGATCAAAAATTTAGTTGACCCAAACATTTCTAAAGAGGAAGAATAGATCTTCAGGGCTATGTTGTCGGATTTTTGAGATTTTCCAAGATTACGCGATTAGAACACCGAACAGGGAACTTTATCGGATAAAACCCCATAAAGCAAGGCATGACATCATATTTGATGATGTCATTTTTTCCAAAAAGCAAGGGGGAGGTCGGCATGGGCAATCCAAGGGCCAAGAGTTTTTCATTTCATGAAAGCAAGATCCAAGGGTCCAAATTCCATATGGTAAAGTGTAAATAGTAGCCAAAAATCCTCTATAAATAGCCTTGAACTCGCTTCACAATCCTCACACCAAATTTCTCTTGCCTAGTTCGAAATTCTCAAGGAGGAAGAGAGGAGGAGGAGCCCGAAAAAATTTGTAGCGAAGCCCTAGGTAATTTCTTCGGTCCTTAGTCTTAAGCTTTAGTAGTTCTTTCGGTAGTTATAGTAGATATGCTAGTTAGATCTTTCATCTTTCAAGTATGATTTAGATATCATGTTTTAGGATTAAATATGCTATTTATTTCAAAAATATGTTGGAGAAAGAGATATGTTAAAATTTTGGAAGATTAGAGTCAAACTAAGGGCAAAATGGTAATTTGTACCTAAAATGCCTGTTATGATGTTGATCACTAATAAATGTGATGTTATCCTTATAGGATATCCGTGATTTCGTACCATTGTCGTGCCGCTGTCGTACCGCTGTCAAACGTACCGTTTTCTGTCAGAAGTACTGATTTCCGTCGAACATACCAGAATACCGTCAACGAAGGTACGGACGCGTACTGTAACCCTAACTCTGTGCTTCTCATATACATATATGTGATAGATACGTTCATAGACTGAGGCTCTGTTTAGGGTCACCGATTATATACACAGATTTACACGGGTTATAGTCATAATAATGTCGTTTGAGTTTTCCTAGCGCTAAGGACACGACCGTACATCGTGGCACTGGTTATGTGCGAACATGTTAGAGGACTTTACATCTTGCTCTATGCTTATGTTACATTATTGTTATGATCATGCATCTACTCTATGCTTATGTATTGATATGCTGCTGTATTGTCATGATTATCTGTTGTCCATATCTTGTTTATTTGAGCATAAGGTTAACCGTTACCTGAGGTCCGGTGGGTACTAGATCTCAGCTGTAGCTTCAGGGTCGGGAGGACCAAGGATTGGAGATAGGGGCAAGCAGCACGAGTAGGCTCTCGGCCGGAGATTTCTCTATCGTTTATGTATTTACTTTTAAGAACACTAGGATGACTGTATCCATATTATATTACACTATGGTTAATGTTTTATTATGAATCAGTTACTCACTCGCTCCAATGCTCTACTCTGATTGAAAAAGGAAAAAATCAATCCACTTTAAAAATGGGATGTTACATTTTTGGTATCAGAGCATTCATTTTGGCATGAATTTAACTAAGTTATTACAAACAGTTTGGTGCCGAAGGCAATGCTAGTCTATGTGGGTAAGCCAATTAGTCGCCGTGAACTCGGTGAGGCCCCCATGATAGACACTTACCTGGTCATTCTGTTCAGTTAACGGAGTTATGTTCAAAGTCTTTTAACTTTGAGCACATTTTGAAAATAAGTACTGATATGACCCTGGTGTAATGTGTAGAGATGGACAGAGATGCGATTTCCTATACCCTTTATCACGGGAAGATGAGACGTACCGCTAGAAAGGCCGTAGTACCAGGAATGGTGGAACGTAGATTAAACCCTGATAACTCTGATAAACCTGAACCAATATATGACGCTGATCCAGTATGCTACCCTGAGCCAATAGCTAGTATGCCTTTTGAGCCGGAGAAACCCATAAAATCAGATCATTCATCTGATGATGACAATCGTGAATATTTTCAGCTACTAAGCTATCGAGATGATTTTGAGAGTGAATCCTTCTACGAACCAAACATTCTACGACAAGTTCTAGATACGAACAAAAAGCTGATAAGCACCCTACGAACAGAGTACTTAATGGCGGGACAACACATCGAGACTATCAAAGGAACGTGCTTCCGATATCTGGAACAAGTCAAAATGATCTATGTACAGAGAAAACATAATGAGTTTCCCTACCAGCTAGACGACTGGGTGAGATCAACGTATACCTTTTTTCCCCGAGACCGCTTTGGATGAAGCAGACGAATAAGCTCTTAGACGGAGAACGTACAACCGATTTCTTTTCCTTTCTAAATCATCTCCAAGGACTAGTTTTAAACGAGAAACTGTAAATTACGACAACGTGGGGATGTAAGATATAACTACTTGTGTTAAAACCAGCTAAATAATATGACATAGTTTGCCATGATTTTTATGTGGGATACATGTTTGTTTAAAGGATTAAAATAGCCTTTAAAATTTTTTTTAAAAATAGAAAGATAGGATGGAAGATTTGCGAGGAATCGGAGTCCTTAAAAGCCGAGGCCGAGGTCAAGGTGGAAATAAAGGTGGACAACCACGAGTGATACCAGTCCCAGTACAACACATTGAACACCAAAGTGAGTTGCAAGAGCTGAGGGAGAAGCTGATAGAGCAGAAGACTCTCATTGATACCCTCTTTGCAGAAAGACAAGAAAGACAAATTGAGAGACAATTGGAATCCTGCCGTCTGATGGAGTGTAACTTAACATAGCTACGCAGATCAAGGAATTTCAACAGTAGCAATGCAAGTCATGACGGATCTAGCCACAAAAACACCACACTGAAAAAGAAGTTCCCTGAGGTCAACAATCAAGGAAAAGGCAAGAAGACAGTCCAAAATGGACAGCAGAACTATCCGAGGATGCTGAGCCCCCTACCATGTTGGAAATGCGGGAACTACCATCCCAATGGTGTCTGTAATAGGAAACGGATTTGCTATATATGTCGGCAGCCGGGACACATTATCAAGAACTGTCCCGAGAGGAGACGAATTTGCTATAAATGTCGGAAACCGGGACACATTATGAAGGACTGTCCTGAGTACGGAAGGGACCACCAAGGTACTAGTTGCATTAGGCAGCAGTACAATCCTGGAGTGACGGGACCCCGATCGTGTCCAAAATGTCGGAGGTATCATCATCAAAGTACTGACTGCGATGGAAAGCTGATATGCTTCAAGTGTCAACAGCCTAGACACATCAGTGTGCACTGTCCTCTAAAAGCTACGAAGATAGGGCTACCGAATTTAGGCCAAATGATGACATTGATTGAAAAGGAGGCCGGAGAATTTTCGGGAATGGTCCAAGATACTATCGCTCAGTAAAAGTCTATGTCAGATATAACCGATCCGGGTGCTGAATCGATCATTTTCTTTTGATGCTTGTACGGATCCTTTTGGGATGCATACATATGTATTAGTTACATCATTAGGTGGGATAAGATGTAAACTCTTTTGTTTATGAAGCGTGTATGAAACCAAATTACGAGTATAATATAGATCTTATTACTACTTCACAACGTCCATAACATTCTCAAATTGTGTTAAACCAGCGGCAATAATGAACGGTGACGATGAAATTATATCATTCTCACAAGCAGAGATAGAATTAATATGGAAGCCAAACTTTTACTCAAAAACAACTCAGTCACAAACCAACTCAGTCATAAAATAAACTCCCTGGTAATCTTACCAAATTACCTTCAGAAATAGAAGTTCAAAAATTCACCAAGGTCTCCCCCAACCGGGTAAAAGCTGGCTTCCTCAGGCAAGAATTCCAAAAAGGAAAAGCAAAACCGAAATGACAAGACACCAAGGTCTCCCCCAACCGGGTTCCAGCGGCAAAGGTATGTCAGCCAACTTCACAATGACCCTTTTTAAGACGAAATCCTCAACGCCCGTTTCCCACAGAAGCTAAATTTAACCGAGCTAACGAAGTTTGACGGCACTCAAGACCCGACGACTCACTTGGAAGATTTTGACATGCACATGGCACTAAGAGGTCTGGAGGAGCCAATCGTTGCACAGATCTTTGCTGCAACCCTTAAAGGACCAGCATTGAAGTGGCTCCACACTCTCCCAGTGGGGTCAGTCCATAATTTGAGGACTTGGCTGAGGTTTTCGAGTTGCACTTCGCGACTAGTAAATGGCAACCGAAGTCCCAATATTCTCTATCCAAAACCAGGCAGCGACCCGGCGAGACGCTCCAAAGTTATTTGGATCGCTTTAAGCATGCGGCCCTGCAGGTGCGCGGACTAAACGAGGACGTACATGTCCATTTATTGGTCGACGACCTTGATAAAGAGTCCCGCCTGGCTGAATCATTCTTGAAGGAACAGGCAAAAAAATCTCAACGATTTCATAACTCGTTCAAAGAAATACCTCGAGATGGAGCAGATGCGTGTAGCAAATGATTCGAGAAGGGACCAAGGCAGAGCCACTCCACCCAGAGATAGAGATTACACGGAAGGTAGGAAAAGGGACCCCCGCAGAAGGGGCTTGGAGAACAAGAACCGCGGTGGCAAGTTTGATGCGAGAAGCAAGCATGAGAAATACACGGCCACACGAATGTGCGCGGTCGCAAGTTTGGAAGGAAGTATCGGCGGCCAGAGATGAAAAGGGTCGATCGACCTCGGCTATCCTACCGTAGATCAGGGGTAGACCAATCCAAATACTGTGCGTTTCACGACGGACGAGGTCATACCACGCACGAATGTTACGAGCTCCGAGATGTTATTGAAAGGTTTATCCGCGAGGGCAAGCTTCAACAATATGTCATAGAACATGAAGGAAAGGGCGGCAAACGCAAGCCCAAGAGTCACAGCAAGAGCCCTCCCCGAAAGTACAAAAAACAGGACGACAAACGTAAGAAGCCGACTGAGGTTGATGACGAGTTTCCGAAGCCGAGTCGGCTTGTAATGTGATAAGCGGAGCGATGGGCGGAGGCGGAGATACTATGAGCCAACAAAGGAAGTATCTGTGAGAAGTCCTCTCCGGAAGAGACCGGCTGAAGTTCAAAGAGTACCATAGCGGACCATCTAGTTCGCCTTAGTATTTCACAAACGAGGATCTCAGGGACGTCATCCCCGGACATCAAGATGGTCTGGTTATAACTGGGATACTGGTCAACTACCGAGTCAAACATATATTTGTGGATGCAGGCAGCTCGTCCGACATCCTCAGTTGGGAAGTGTTCAAACGAATGAGCCTGGATCAGGAGGATTTAAAGCCCAGATTTTGTTTCACCATACAACATAATCCTGGGGAGGCCAACTATACATAAATGGGACATGCTGGTATCCACCAAGCATCAAAAGCTCAAGATAGTAGGAAACCATGGAACCGTGGTCGCGGTTAAAGGAGACTAGAGAGAGTCCCGACAATGCTATTTTGAAACTATCAGAATCGGCGAGGGCGGACCTTCATCACAGCCGCAAGTCAAATACGCCGAGAGATGTTCAGATCATGTGGACCCGGAATCTCCTGACCTATACGTAAATACAATTGAACTGGATCTTCGCGATGAAGACCCACGCCCAGAACCAGCTGGGGATTTGGAGCATCTAGTGTTGGGAGACCCCTCCCAAACCACAAAGATCGGAAAGCATTTACCCCCAGAGATTCGAGCCAGCCTCATTGATTTCCTTAGGAAGAACAGAGACGTCTTCGCCTGGAAGTCATCCGAGGTGCCGGGAATTGATCCTAGGTTTTATTGTCACAAGTTGGGAGTCTATCCGGGATCCACTCCGGTATCCCAAAGAAAGAGGAACCACGGCCCGGAAAAGAGAAAAGCGCTGGAAAATCATGTTCAAGAACTCTTGGAAGCCGGATTTATCCGCGAAATCCAATACACCACATGGCTATCCAACGTGGTCATGGTCAAAAAACCAAACGGAAAATGGAGGGTATGCACGGACTACACAAATCTAAATAAAGTCTGCCCCAAAGATTCATACCTAATGCCTAACATAGACCAGTTGGTCGACAATTCCTCGGGTTTACAGCTCCTCTCCTTTATGGACGCCTACTCGGGGTATAATCAAATACCATTGTATCCGGAGGACCAAGAAAAAACGGCCTTCATCACAGAAAAGGCCAACTATTGTTACAACGTCATGCCTTTCGGACTGAAGAACGCAGGAGCTACGTATCAAAGGATGATGAACATGGTCTTCGCGGACCAGATCGGACGTAATATGGAGGTCTACATAGACGACATGATTGTCAAGACCTTTGACCCGCTCTGTCATATAAAGGATTTGGAACAGACGTTTGGCAAGCTCAGAACTTATCGAATCCGTCTGAACCCGGCCAAATGTGCGTTCGGTGTGCCGGCTGGAAAATTCTTGGGTTTCATGCTGACCAACCGAGGCATTGAGGCGAACCCGGACAAATGTCGAGCTGTACTCGAGATGGAAGCTCCGAAGAGCAAAAAAGAGGTTCAACAGTTGGCAGGAAGATTAGCTGCTCTTACTAGATTCCTGCCAAGATCGGACGAGAAGGCCTTACCTTTGTTCAAGCTGTTGAAGAAGGAAGCCTCGGTCGAATGGAATTCAAAGTGTGACGCAGCTTTCGATGGAATCAAACAGTGTTTGGCAAATCCGCCAGTCCTATCGAAGCCTGAACCCGGCGAGACCCTCTATCTATATTTGTCAATTGGCGAGGAAGCCGTCAGCACTGCACTAGTAAGGGAGGTAGACCACAGCCAAATATCGGTGTATTTTATTAGCAAGACCTTGCAGAACGCCAAAATTCGGCACCAGAAGTTGGAAAAAGTCGCATTCGCCTTACTCACCGCAGCTCGCCAATTGCGACCTTATTTTCAGGCCCATCACATCGTTGTTAGAACCAGCCAGCCAATACGACAAGTCCTGCACAAACTAGATTTGGCGGGAAGAATGAAAAATTGGGCGATAGAGTTGTCTGAATATGACATCACCTACGAAGCTCGCCACGCAATTAAGTCACAGGCTTTAGCCGACTTCGTCAGGGAGTTGACGCCAACCAGATCGGCTGCCAGCGGGGTGGCTGACGAGTGGAAAGTATATGTCGACGGATCGTCGAATACCAAAGGCAACGGAGCCGGAATCATAATTGAAAGCCCAGAAGGCGTTACGATTGAACACTCACTTCAGTTGAAGTTCCCAACTTCAAATAATCAAGCTGAGTATGATGCACTAATAGCCAGACTCCAACAGGCAAAGGAGAACGACGCCACAAGAGTTAAGGTTTTCACCGACTCGCAGCTTGTGGCGGCTCAGATTGAAGGAACTTATCAAGCAAAAGGCCCGCTGATGGCAAAGTACCTTTTTAAGGCAAAGGAGGTAATGGCCGAGTTCGAGGAAGCAATTGTTACCCACATCCCTAGAGGGGAGAATGTCAGAGCCGCCATCCTTTCAAAATTGGCCAATACCAAGAGCGCAGGCTGTCATCGGACGGTGGTTCAACAGAACCTCGAGGACCTGATCTGCACCAAGGCCATCTCGGTTGAAGTGGATTGGAAAAAGCCAATCGAAGATTATTTGGAGCGTGGCATCCTACCGACGATGCCATGGAAGCCAAAAATTGGTTCGGGAGGCTGCCAAATACACCATGGTGGAGGATCAGCTCTACCGGAAAGGCCTACATTCCCCTATGTTGAGATGCTTGAACCCAAACGAGGCGGGTTATGCATTGTCCGAGATGCATGAGGGAGCCAACGGCCAACACATGAGCGCTAAAAAGCTCGCCAGAAAAACCTTGCGAGCGGGGTACTACTGGCCGACCATGGAGGCCGACTCGAAGATCCTCGTTAAAACATGTGATAGCTGCTAGAAGTACTCAAGAGTAATTTGGTCGCCCCGGCGGAACTCCATTTCATCTCGGCCCCTTGGCCTTTCTACAAATAGGGGATCGACATCCTAGGCCCATTTAAAATAGCGTCGGGTCAGCTACGATGGCTAATCGTCGCTGTCGACTACTTCACCAAATGGATCGAGGCCGAACCCTTCACCACGATTTCTTCGCCCCGCGTGCAAAGATTCTTTGAAGTTAGTATCATCACGTGATTCGAAGCGCCGGCCGAGGTAGTCACAGACAACGAAACTCAGTTCACAGGGATCGGATTCCGCGATATGATATCCGAGTTCGGCATACAGCACCATTTCGCTTTCGTGGAACACCCGCAATCCAACGGTCAAGCCGAAGCCGTGAACAAGGTCATCCTAGACGAACTAAAGAAGCGCATGCTGGAAGCCGAAACCTCTTGGGTGGATCAATTACCCTATGTTCCTTGGGGTAACCAGACGACAGCCCAATCCTCCACTCAAGAGACTCCTTACAGGTTGGCCTATGGTTGTGAATCCATGATTCCAGTCGAAATAGGTCTACCATCGTGGCGCAGGAGAAGCATCCTATCACAAGGAGAAGTGGCTGTTGGATATGATTAGTTTTAATGATGTCTTATATAGATGTCATTCTTAAGAGCAAAAAGGTTGCATACTACATTTATCTTAGATTGACTCTAGAAGCCTCCACGATGATATGGAAGTTGGAATGGCTCAAATCGGAATTAAAACAAGCAAAATCAAGGTCCAGAAAGTCAAAACTCAAACCAGAGGAAGCCCAGACTCGAGCAAGCAATTTTAACCTTGAGTTTGCCTCAAAACTCGAGCCAGAATCATTTGACTCAAGCCAATCGTGCCTCTTCAGCACCTCTGTTTCGCGTTTCAGCTGGCGACCTCTGGTAAATCAACGATATCTCTCAAACCAGAAGTCAGATTGAGGTGAAACCAAACGAGGTCAGATGAAAGAGATATGAATTGTTGAAGATGAGAGTGACATCACTGTCACACTACTGACCAAGCCTCAATGTTTTGGGTATATCTCACAAACTCGAAATCCGATGAAGCTGACATCTATGCCATTTGAAAGAAGACTCAAAGGGCTTTCCATCAAGACTTAAACCAACCTAAACGGAGTTCATACAAGGAAGTTATGATCTTCAAAAGTGGACACTCGAAATACTGGAAGCAACAGAGTTCGAATCAAGACTTCCGATATAACTGAACAGCATAGACACCCGAGTATAAGTATTTAATAGTCGAGTATAATCAAAGTTCAAAGCTTCCGGTGTATCCAACCACATAGATACCCGAGTATTAGAGTTTGATACTCGAGTATGTTCGGTAAACATGCTTCTGCTCTATCGAGGCTTCAGATCGTGATTCTGGCATTCAATATTATTAATGAAGATCTTTAATGATTTGCTTACTGACCGATTTTCTCATAGCTTTTCAAATATTTGAATTACAGTATAAGATCATTTCGAAATCTCCATGGGTCACGCATATCTGATAATTGATTCTGAGATAATGGAAAACGAACAAGACACTGAAATCGTGGGTGATCTCTTTCAAACGGACAGTCAACCCCGAATCTGGATTCATTAATGATATTCTCAGAAAATACTACATCAGGGGCAAGTATCCTGGACGATCAAGACGCTCCAACGGCAATATCATCAAATGAGAATCACAAAAAGGACCCGATCAGATTTGGGCATTAATGGAATTCAAAATGACAGCATCTGCAATGGTCATCTTCAAAGCATTATAAATAGATGAAGTACCACCTGCTCTCAATACACAACAGAGCGAACGCACAAACAGAAAGATACATTCGAAATTTTAGTTCCGCTATACTTTCGTATGATACTTTGCAATACTCTCATGTGATACTTTCGTAATACTTTCATTAGATACTTTTGCAATACTCTGTACTTCAGTGTTCATCACATATCTACTCAGTGAGGAGTTTTTGTTATCCTATGATTATCTGCTTATCTGTAAATCTTAAGGTTGTGGAACCTTAAGTGTGTGGGTTATTCAATTACAACTTGTAAGGGGGAGTGAGTCTTAGGGAAAGGATCATCCGAGTATAGAGTGTGTAATTGAGGTTGTAAAATTCCCGGAGTGGTTCTGGGCAAGAGTGAAATCCCAGAGTGTTTTGGGTAAGTTAGTGAAATCCGGAGTGTTTCGGGGGTGGACGTAGGTCAAGAGTTGGGCCGAACCAGTATAAATTCTCTGTGTCAATCTTCTATTCCCTATATTTACTTAGCCTTGATTTAGATCTGTTGCGTGGGTGACTGTGTTATTGAGCTATCAGCGAAAGAATTTTGTAATCACCTATTCACCCCCCTCTAGGTGATATTCCACCTCCATTTGGTATCAAAGCTAGTTAACGGTAACCATGATCGGGGGTTCTCACAGTGTGATCTGTGGCGAAGCATTGGCTCTTACCCCGACATGGCAAGTGGATGGTGGTGACTGTCGCTGGTTGCATTTTCCGTGAGGCGGTGCGTAAAATTAGCGTCTGAGATACCATGAAATGCCACAGCGGAGGTACCGCTACGGAATTTCATTTGGTATCAGAGCGTAGGTTTCTCAGTTGGGCTTAATATCCCGAGATAGATCATGGAAGGAATATTACCTGACAGTGCCTCAATCAGCAGACCACCTTGCTTCAACGGAGAACATTATTCATTTTGGAAAGCCTTAGAAACTTCATACGAAGGAACCTCCGGCGTAGAAGAAGAAGAGACTGCAAATATATGTTTAGTTGTGGAAGAAGAGCTATTAGAAAACGAAGAAGAGGTATGTGATTCTGAACCATCTTATGATGAATTTTTTTTCTGAGTATAATGAATTGCATTCTGAATTTAAAAAGATTGTGAAAGAACTTATTGCTTCCAGAAAGAAAATCAAATTGCTGGAACAACAAGTTAAAGATTTACCTCTAGTTTCGGTTTGTGAAAATACGGTTTGCGAAAAATGCCACGATCTTGAAAAGAAAAACTCCTACCTCACAAAAACACTTGAGAAGTTCACTAAAGGTAGTGAAATGCTCAATGTCATTTTGAAAGCTCAGATTTACAAATGACCGATTAGGCATAGGATACAATCCTACTTTTGACAAGAAGAAAGGTAAAAAGAAAACTAGTGGAAAACATTATTTGAATTATTTTCAGAAATTAGTTCATAACTCAAATCCATTTGCTCACTGTAATTATTGTAACCGAAAGGGACACAATACTTCATCTTGCTTTCATAGGAAAGATAGAAGAGATAAGCCCAAAAGGAACTTATGTTTTCCCTAAGGTTCGAACTAACAATGAAGGACCCAAGTATAAGTGGGTACCAAAATGTCCATCTATTGCCTTGTGTGTGCGGGTGATTTCAAAAATAATGGACACAAAGGAGCGAGAGAAGATGAGGAATCAAAGAGCTTCTTATGAACCAAAAGGAGATCCTCTCAAGTACCAAGCGAATACTCATGAAGTCTATACCCCTTGAGACAACTTTGCGAAACCCATCGAAAGACATAAGAGGCAGTGGGTAAGCAAAGTCGATCCTCTAAGTACCTAAGGTAAAGGTATACAATGGTAAAACCTCCTTTCCTATCATCTGAAATATTCATTGAGGTTTTATATGTTGTAGCCTTAGGAATAAGCATTGCAAACTATTTTGAAATTATTTTTATCCCTTAAAAATCCACTTAGTAAGTTTATAAAGGGATTGCAATGTTTAATAGTTTAATTATTTTTGCATACATGATGATTTGAAAAGAAAGTATCTCTTTTATGCATAAAATCATGTTTAGTTCATTATGCTCAATTATGTTGAATTGATCATATTCATAAGAGCATGCAAATTTTGTTTCCTACAAACTAACGTTGATTGGATCCAAGTAAGGTTGGATACCAAGAAAGAAAAAGACTTATATAGTTTTGTAGGATGAGAAAAAGCTTCTCAAGAATGCAACATAGAGAAATGATTCAAGTCTTGAGGAAGCTAAATAGGCTATGCTTGATGTTGATGGTGAACGTAAAAATGGGAGACATCTACATCAATTCACCTTAATCAAGCAAGCATCTACAAGGACAAGAGGAATTACGGTGATATCTAATCCTTACCCCATACTATGCTTATATGAAATTCATATTTGGGTAATGAATAATTGTCCATTATTGCATTCCATTAGCAATCAATTAGTTATGACCATTCAAAATGTTTTTCAGATTGCTAAATGGATCAAAAGTTGATCTGTGCATTACTTTCTGATATCATGTTTTTTGAAATGCACAATTCTAAAACCAGTTTGATTCACCTTGTTTTGTAAAATTTTCCCCATCCTTCACATTTTGATCTTTGGAAATCAATGTGTTGGTTGAACTCTTTTGTTTCATTCTCTAACTAGTTAGACTTCATGTCTAATAAGTTATCCATCTCTGAGTTTCAAGTTAGTTTCCCATAAAAGAATTCAATGTGTGAGTGTGGTATGCCTACTGCATAAATTCTCATTAGCCAAGTTATTCCAAGCTTTATAAATGTTCATTAGTGCATTGAATGATAATACATTAACCATTAATGGAATAACTTACTAGGATGATGTTATGAATCTCTAGTCATTTGGACTAATGAGTATGTGTTTTATCTCTCATGAATTCTAGTAGTCTTTTTGTTGCCCAATTACATCAGCATTTGTTTCCATCCACATTTTGAGCAACTATAGCTGGAAATTCATTTTCTTGCCTTAATATGTTTCAAGATTCTATTCAAAGAGGCAAGATTATCTCTTGGTCATAGCAAAGTCATTATGCATTTATATCTCTATTGTTCTAAGCATGTTTCGATAATGCTTTATTCTTCATGACTTTTGCTTCTGAGAAAATTCTTTAGCATGTTAACGGCAACGTTTAACATATTCTTTAAATCTGAAGCATACTGATATATTCTTTATACATATTGATTTCCACCATGTTTTAAGTAAGCATTGATCTTAATTATGTTTCAAAAATATAGTTAATGATTCAATTAAAAATATTGTTATCTTGATTAAAGTTGAATTAGAAACTGTTTTCAAAGTTGCTTAAACATATCAGATTTTCAATCTTCGACTCTAATGATCTGTAACTTCATGATTAAATCTTGGGTGCTTCATATTACTGATATTTACTATTTCTAACGTGTATTAACCACTCTGCTCGATGAGATTACAGAACATTCACATATTCTTTGAAAAATTTTAGAGCAGCGTCATAGGCATCATTTAATTATTACCTTCTGTATCTTATTGGATTAAACTTATTTGATTGGGTAAAATTATGTGGAAAGGAGCAGCTCATGTTTTAATTGTTTGATCATTTCTTGTATAACTTTCTACTACCTTCCTTATATCTGCTTTTGAAACTCTACTGCAATTATGTAATATTTTGAATCCTCTATGACAGAGAGATTTGTGTTTCATTTCTAAGTTATGCAGTGTGCTTATTGCTGCATTCTATTTTTGCTGCTAACTATGATTATGTTTCAAATCTCTGATCCATTCTGATTGCTAACTCTTATGAAGATTCTGATTCTGTTTCTGATTATGATTCAAACTTTAAACTCTGATTTCTGTTATCTAATTATCATGACTGCTTCTGATCTCAACAATACTCGAGTAGGTAAGTACAATACTCGAGTACTGTGCATCATCATCTGAGAAAAACATCCCTGAATGATCCACCTGATGCTTAATGATCAATTTACACATCAAAGAAATTCAAGTGTTCACAATACACACTTGAAATGAGGTATTTCAGTATTTACTTTAATATATCTGAGTATTGCATACTTGAGTATTAATTGTTGTTATGCAAGTAGTGGGGGCAATACTCAAGTTTTCAAGTGGAATACTCAAGTACTGTCGGGCTGCCTATCTGATTTAATGCAGCATTTGATAAGTCTGATTCATTTGCTGTGCGTCATTTTATAAATGGAAAGACATATGTTTGAAAAGAATCATATATGAATTGGCATCAGGCTTCTTTAGATGTGCTATATCATTTATTCAATGTTTTACCCAAAGATTCCTTAAAAGCAAAAGCATCAAAAAGCCATCAGTATCTATTCATTTTGCCTAATCATCTCTGATCTATATCTATTCTTGATGCAAAAGCACCAAATTGGTGTCTGGACTTGAATGGAAAAAGCATCATACTACTCTTTATCTTTACTTGATCAAGATTTTGGAAAACGTCATATACTATGTGCATCACCTGTGCTTTATCCTCAATTCATTTAACATTGGCATCACATCATTATTTGGTATTATTATAGAGAATGCATTCATTAAGGGGGAGCTTCTCATTCACATATGTTTTATATCTTTAAAAAGCTCATCTCCTTGATTTGAAGAAAATTATCTTTAAATAATGCTCATCCACACTCACTATGATTTATTAGTTTTGATGATGAGTTAATATCATATTTTCCTTTCATTATCTCAATTTGAAAATATCATACAGAAAGGAATATTTGGATATCTGATTGCATTAACAAATCTCTCCTGCAAGAAAGTTTTACAATTATGACAGGAGAACTCAGTCTATGCAAAAACTTTCCCAAATATACTACAAGGAAAAACTATTACATTGAGGAAAGATGTTTTAATTACCTGAGCTGTGATATGCTCTACAAAGTAGAAGAAAACTTCTTGAAGCCAACCGAGACATATTCTGCAGAAGAGCTATATAAAGTAAAGGAGAAGGATGGAAATATCTCATACAAGAAGAAAGCAAGCAAATGGCCTTCATTGATCATTCATACGATAAGCCCTGAACTTTATCTTTTTATATTCAGTAAATTTTGCACATGTTTGGTGTTTATATGCTTTAAATGTAAAAGATTTCTTGAAAACCTCTCCAAATTCTCTCAAATTTTTTTTCATAAAAACATTCCAAATTGCATCATATTAAGAATGAAAACAATTTCAAATGGGGGAGAGAAAATCAGTTCTTTGATTCTGTCTAATTTGGTTTCACATTTGCCTCTACAACCATCTCTTCTTTACTTCAACTTTTTGCAATATCTTGGGTTTATTAGCTTTTCATATTCATAAATATTTTTCTCAAAGTATTTGCCATCATCAAAAAGGGGGAGAATGTTGGATATGATTAGTTTTGATGATGTCTTATATAGATGTCATTCTTAAGAGCAAAAAGGTTGCATACTACATTTATCTTATACTTTGACTGATTCTTATATTTAAATGTAGATATGAAGTTAAATTATGTAGAATGATCAGGAGAAGAGAAGAAGGAAAGAGTTAGAATGATCAAGATGGGAGCTCAAGAGGAAAGGAATTGAATCAAAGAAGTGAAGTTCAAATGATGAAGAATGATCAAGATGGGAGTTGGAAGATGAAAAGAACTTGGTCAATGGAATAAGAAAATCATCATACAAGTTCTTAGATTGACTCTAGAAGCCTCCACGATGATATGGAAGTTGGAATGGCTCAAATCGGAGTTAAAACAAGCAAAATCAAGGTCCAGAAAGTCAAAACTCGAGCCAGAGGAAGCCCAGACTCGAGCCAGCAATTTTAACCTTGAGTTTGCCTCAAAACTCGAGCCAGAATCATTTGACTCGAGCCAATCGTGCCTCTTCAGCACCTCTGTTTCGCGTTTCAGCTGGCGACCTCTGGTAAATCAACGATATCTCTCAAACCAGAAGTCGGATTGAGGTAAAAACAATTTTGTTGGAAACTAGACTTCCAAACGGTCCTAGTCGCACAAGATTAAAGTCCAAAGGAGGTCAGATGAAAGAGATCTGAATTGTTGAAGATGAGAGTGACATCACCGTCACACTACTGACCAAGCCTCAATGTTTTCAGTATATCTCACAAACTAGAAATCCGATGAAGCTAAAATCTGTGCCATTTGAAAGAACACTCAAAGGGATTTCCATCAAGACTTGAACCAACCTAAACGGAGTTCATACAAGGAAGTTATGATCTTCGAAAGTGGACACTCAAAATAATGGAAGCAACAGAGTTCGAATCAAGACTTCCGATATAACTGAACAGCATAGATACCCGAGTATAAGTATTTAATACTCGACTATAATCAAAGTTCAAAGCTTCCGGTGTATCCAACCACATAGATACCCGAGTATTAGAGTTTAATACTCGAGTATGTTCGGTAAACATGCTTCTGCTATATCGAGGCTTCAGATCATGATTCTGGCATTCAATATTATTAATGAAGATCTTTAATGATTTGCTTACTGACCGATTTGCTCATAGCTTTTCAAATATTTGAATTACAGTATAAGATCATTTCGAAATCTCCATGGGTCACACATATCTAATAATTGATTCAGAAATAATAGAAAACGAACAAAACACTGATATCGTGGGTGATCTCTTTCAAATGGACAGTCAACCCCGAATCTTGATTCATTAATGATATTCTCAGAAAATACTACATCAGGGGCAAGTATCCTGGACGATCAAGACACTCCAACGGCAATATCATCAAATGAGAATCACAAAAAGGATCCGATCAGATTATGGGCATTAATGGAATTCAAAATGGCAGCATCTGCAATGGTCATCTTCAAAGCATTATAAATAGATGAAGTACCACCTGCTCTCAATACACAACAGAGCGAACGTACAAACAGAAAGATACATTCAAATGTTTAGTTCCGCTATACTTTCGTATGATACTTTGCAATACTCTCATGTGATACTTTCGTAATACTTTCATTAGATACTTTTGCAATACTCTGTGTACTTCAGTGTTCATCACATATCTACTCAGTGAGGATTTTTTTGTTATCCTATGATTATCTCCTTATCTGTAAATCTTAAGGTTGTGGAACCTTAAGTGTGTGGGTTATTCAATTACAACTTGTAAGGGGGAGTGAGTTCTAGGGAAAGGATCATCCGAGTATAGAGTGTGTAATTGAGGTTGTAAAAGTCCCAGAGTGGTTCTGGGCAAGAGTGAAATCCCAGAGTATTTCTGGGTAAGTTAGTAAAATCCCGGAGTGTTTCTGGGGACTGGACGTAGGTCAAGAGTTGGGCCAAACCAATATAAATTCTCTGTGTCAATCTTCTCTTCCCTATCTTTACTTAGCCTTGATTTAGATCTGTTGTGTGGGTGACTGTGTTATTGAGCTATCAGCGAAAGAATTTTGTAATCACCTATTCACCCCCCCATCTAGGTGATATTCCACCTTCAGTGGCTAATAGTGAGGCGCTGGCGGTCAAGTTAGATTTGGCCGATGAAGTCCGAGTTACGGCTCATTGCCGCGACATCGCTATGAAACAGCTGATCGCAGCCCGCTATAATAAGAAGGTTAGACCCCGGACATTTCAGTCAGGAAACCTGGTCCTCAGAAGGGCAGACATTGGGACAGAAACGCCAAGGATGGCAAGCTCGCCGCTAAGCTAGGGACGGGCCCTATCGGTTCGGGAAACACTGGAAAAGGGAGCTTATATTTTGGAAACCTTGGACGGGAACCCAATCAAGCGAACATGGAATGCGGACAAGCTAAGAACTTATTACAGTTAGGCTTAGCTTTTCCATCTTTAATCCTTTCTTTTCTGTTCATTTCATTTAGCTTTTGAATTCGAATGTTGGCCTCATGGCCTTTCCCTTATTAGCAATTTGTTTATCGAATAAAGATAAAACTCTCATTTGAGAATCCTTATTAGTTTCCAAATGATGTGTGCTTATAAGACTTCTTCAACGAAAGTTGTGTCGCCTGAGAGCTATTTTAGCCCGGACATTTCGTATATTACTCCAAGGTATCAAGTGGGATTGTCATGTCGACCCTGATCAGGTCAAAATGCTCGGACGTTTTGGGTATGCCCAAACCCGGACAGGTGACAAGTTCCCTTTACCTTAGGATGACCCGGTTAAATCAACCGGATTCTTACCAGGCGTGCTTCACGATAAGCCCTCATCATTATACGGTTTCAATACCTAATACGCGTTTGCAGATTCTGCATACTTATTTGCGACCTTGGCCCGGTCGCTCGCAAAGACGAATGCAAACTTAAGTTAATATGCATGTTAGCAAAAACTACTGTTTGTATTTAAAATGGCCGGATTGGCCAATCTGTCCACAACATTAACACCGGTCGCGAACCCGGTCGAAAGAAACAGAAGAAACAAAAAACAGATAAACCAAATGATATCAGCTGGCAGGCTCTGGGACGGTTGAGGCTTCATCCCCCTTCTCAGTCTCCACCCCGGTGGTATCACCATCTACACGGGTCTCGGAAGCAGCCGGGGGATCCACAAAGGCAACAAACTGACCATCCTCAACGTGGGACCGAAAGTGGTGGCTTGCGGTATTAAGCTCCACCTCCGGGTTCAGAGCCTGAATCTAGCCAGCGAATTCTTAAAGGCCTCCTCCACCGATTCTTCCAACAACGCCTGAGGCCATGCTATCTCCGCTGCCAAGGTTGATGAGGATGCCTCGCCCTCGGCCTTAATTTTGTCCCTCTCGGACGTCATGGCCTTCAATTCTTCCGCATCATCAGCCCGAGCTGCCTTTAAGGTCGGGATCATCACGTTCGCGTCAGCTAAGATCCTCTGGGTCTGCTGCAACTCGAACTCCACCTTCTCCAGCTTGACTTGGCAGGCCTGAAACTCGTTAGAAGCTTTCTGCCAAAGCTTCAACGTCTCGTCGCGTTCCGCCTGGCACGCTCCAAGTCAGCAGCTGACTCCACGTAACGGTGATGCAGGGTGATGAAAGCCTGGGACAAGCCGGCCCCTCTCAAATGGGCATTGCCCACAGCTTGGATGTCCCTCAGATCGGCATCCAGCAATGGCACTGGTTCGTTGTAGCGACGCGGGGGCAGGAGATCAACACTCAATTCTTCAGTGATCCCCTTACTCCACGAGTGGGAGCGCGGAATCACGGTACATGGAGTCAGAAGGACCTTAGAAGCTCGGGCAGAAGAGGGTCCGGCAACAGTCGAGCTGGGAAGCGGCGTCACTACAGGCGGAGATGGTGGGTTTACAGAAACTGAAGGAGCAGCTACCACAGCATCGGCTTTGGTTTTCTTAGATTCGGCCGCCTTCGAGGACTCGTCAACCTTCGATTTGCTCATATCTTCGGCCGACCTCTTCTTTCCCTTTGCGGGTTGCCCAGGGATTGCAGTAAGGTACTTCGGTCCCTTCATCTTGAGATCTGCACTGAACACAAATATGAGATTAGTTATCGAAGGAAACAAAATGTTCATTGAGTTAGAAGCAAGGCAATGCCAACATATGAACAAAAGAAGACCCATACTCGGCTGGGCCTCCAAGGAAGCAGTACCAACGGTACCGTGATCCTTCACATGGTCCACTATGCTGTCAATGGCTTTCCTCTCATGCTTCAGCAGAGTGGACCGCTCCACTTTATAAGCGCTAAGAGACACGTCGTGGTGATCTTTGCACTAGTATAGATTAAACTGCCACTCGACGCCTGAAGAGTCAGGACCTTTAAGGAACCAAGGTTCTGCGCCAGACTTCGCGACCACCTTAAAAAAGCCGGGCTTAAAGTGCTTAAAGGAGTCCGACATCGGGGTAAATAGCCGCCTGTTTGGGATGCCCCGAATCGAAGTCCAACCTTTGAGCTCGGGTGGTTCCTTCCCGGATCGAGCGGTATGTGGGGTGAAGAAATAAAAAAACATGGAAGTGGTGCAAGGCAGGCCTAGGCTCTTGCAAAAGCACTCAAAGGCAATTACATACCCCCACCCATTGGGATGCAGCTGCAGAAGGAGCTACGCTCAGGAATTGGAGGATGGCTATCTGGAACTCGGTAAACGGAAAACGAATACCGAGTCTAGTGATGTAATCAAGGTAGAAGAAGAAAAATGAGTTATGACTTCCCTCCCTAACGGAGCACACTGGTTCTTCCTCCTCCGGGAGACAAAAAGAGTAACTGTCAGTTTCTTCTACGGGGAGGTTTTCTAGGTCAGCTATGGTCACCTTCGACCGATAGGACAGTACTTCACGGGTAACCCAGATAAAATTTTCAATCAAACCCTGTGAGGGGATAGCGTGGTTCGCGTTACCAGACTCCGACTCCGCGGTATGAGAAGAAGAAGGCGAGGCCATTATACCTACCACAAAAATAAAAATAAAACAAGGTCAGAATCTTCATAGCATACCTGATGTTAAAGATTGAAGACGTGTTTCCATAGCCAAGGTAAGATTAGAATCCAAGTCAACAGGATTCGAGGGTGTGGCCTGGAAACTCGGGAGAAGATTGTGACGGCAGGAGTCCAAAATCAAATCGGCTGTTGCGGAATCCCCGATGGAAAGAAGTCGGTTACATTCATACAGACAATCATAACATGGGCCGATGTAGCTATCCACCTCAGCCCTAGGACCCGGCCTTTCCACGTCACCATATTGGTTAATCGGAAGAGCTGGAATAGCAGCTATGTCAGCGCGCCTTGGTAACCTCCTCAGATTGGGGGGGGACGAGGGTCGAGCGTTGGAAACTCCCCCAACGTATGGATTGCCTTCTCGAACGTTCGACACCTTTGGCTTGGCAACTCCAGAAGTTTTCTTCTTGCTTCCACTGTGATGGGCATGCAGCAAAGCGGCTTGCTTCTCTTGAGGAGAAGGCTTATCACCCCATAGCCACCAACAAGATCTTGCCCTAACGGTTCGGCGCAATTCATCGAGTTCCTCAGGGGTCATATCTTTTATGTCTTTCGACATTTTAAACAGCTTTTCCAAAAGACGTGACAATCAAACCCAGAAAGGGGTAAGACTTGCTCCAGAAGAAGGGGGATTTTAGAAATAAAGTTTGAAAGCAAGGGATAATTACTCAGAAGCCCACCTATTGGAGAAAGCTACCCAGAAACTCAAGCAAATGAAGGCACAATCCAGGAAATATGCAACTACGATGCTACGACGGGTTTGAATGTATAGCCAGAAACAGAGCGACAAAACTACAAAGGAGAACAGAATCAAAGAAATAACCGGAAAAACAACAATACATGTCTAAGAGATGGGAGGTCACTCAAGACATTGCGAAATAGGGACACAAGAGCAAATTTCCTCGCAGGAGCAGAAAATTGTGGTGGAGAGAAAACTCTTCAATCCAGATTGAGTGAAATGAGAAAAGGGAAGACGCCCGGCGGGTATAGACTTTCGAAAACTCAACCGTCAGGGGCAAAAGCGCCTATTCATCCGTAAAATAAAGATGACGTGACACGCGCATTTAATGCGCACTCAACAGTCATTATTGTGCCTAAGGGCCGTAGCGGCTAGCATGCCCCATTTCGGCCTCACGACAGTTGAGGGGTGCCAGTTGGCAAAAAGCAATGATAACCGAAGAAGAGGAAGCGATGCGAAAGTAGTGAGTCACTCGGCTATATAGCCCGGTTAGTGGGGACCCCTACTACTCCAGTCAGTCGAAGCTCGTTTGAATAGGTCCGGGCCGTGCAGTGACGTACCCCGGATCTATCAGCCTGGTTTCCTTTCGCGAAAACATCTCAGCCAGACATCTCAGATATATAGGCTATGGACACCTGATCTAGGGGCAACAACAGCCTGCTACTTCATGGTCATAACTGGGTAAGCACAGCTTTTTAAGCTACGGCATAGCCGCGGTAGGGGGACGTAAGTTATTTGGACTCCTTGTTGAGGTAAAATAAGCTTATGCGGCTAAGGGCGGATTAAGTGCGAAGGCGGATAAAGCAGTTAGCCAGCGTCGGCTACGGAAAGGAGCCTCGATATTACCATTCACACGCATTCAATCCACGATAAGGCATGAGTAAGAAGCGAAAACAAGCTTTATATTGATGATTGATCGGGTTACACAATTTTCTTACAAGAAAATAAGCTGCCCTACTCGTTTACAAAGACGGTTACAGAGGTCAAAGTGCAGAAAATTAGGCTACATTCGTAAAGATCATTTATGAGACTCTAATTACAAAAGGCGATGAACACCCATATTTTTCCTCTAACGGTGGGGTAGCTGGAGCTGGAGATTGGATATCTGTCCAATAAAGATATCATACTGATGAAGATCTTTGGAGTTCTTAGAGAAGTTTAGACAAGTCCAGGAATACTGGTCTAACACGTCTAGGGCACCCCGTTGTTGTCACGTGGAACACTGGAAACCAAACAGCGGACGATGGAGTGTGAAACTCTCAACAAACATCTCATTGTTCTTATGGGAAAACATATCCAAGGAAAAATGGTAAGACAAACCAGTCATAAGGAAGATGGCGAGGCGATGGAAGGTTTTATAGGCCAGGGGGACTGCAAGGGCCACGCGAAAAGAAACGTCTTCTTAACAAGCGGCGTTTTCTTTTTCAAGAAAGGAATAATGACTGTTGAAAAGGTTGAGCATTAATGGTGCACGAAGACCCAGGGCGGCTGCAGGTGCCCAATAAATGCAAGAATATGACTGTATGACAGCAGATAAGTAGTCAAATGGTCATCAAATTGCAGAACGACACTTGTTCCCACTTCACCACAAATTTGGGGGCAGCATCCATAGATAACGAAGACGGACCCCGGATACGCTTAATAGGGTTATAACCTCGACTCCGTGCAAGGACATCAAGCCCGGCTTTTCAGTCAAGTGGAATGGTCCATGCAAAGTTTGTCGGCGCGGTCTCTTCCAAAACTATAACCTGGCTCTTCAGTCAAGCGAAGCCTTCACCGAAATCTTTCACAACTCGGTCTCATCCAAGACTTAGCCCGGTTTCCAAAATTTCGCGAGGCCGCTAAATCAGCCCTTGCATATATTTTTGACATTTAACGACCTACCAAGCAACGAGCTTTGGGGTTGTAACAAACAAACCCGGGGACTGAGAATTGATCTTGACGATCATACGAAGAAACAAACGAAGTTTCAATGCAAATTAACCCGAACTACATGTCTGGGGGCAATTCAGTCAAGACACAAGTAACTCCGGAGTTCTTTGAAACTCGGATAGACACTTTATCGAAATCAAGCGAGTGGGGAAAACTATGATACGATATCCAGAATCCATAACAGATCTAGCCCGGCAACCCAGAGACCTGGATTACCTGGCTGGGGGGCAATTATACTACTCAGTTGTCAATAACCAGGATTAAGGCAAACTCGAACGATCATTCGAAACGAGCGAACTAAGCGGTTTGCGCACATTCGTATTTCAGTCAATCAAACAATTAATCTCGGCTGCTCAGAGACCTGAACATCCGAGCTTGGGGGCAACTGTTACGGACCTAGTCAAGGCCCACTAGCCAACCGGCCAACACAGGGGGCAACCACGTAGGGATCGCAACCTCCTAACCGAAGGACCTAGTCACCAGGGTGGTTAGCTAAATCCTCGGGCATGCACGACGTGGGGGCCGGAGATCTAACCAACCAGGAATACTCTCTATATATACGTATAGGAGATACGCGACCAAGGTACACAGTTCTAATCCCTGAACTATTCTACATACCGTTACACAGTGCACACACCGCACCCCTTTGGCGAAACGCCTGGTTGTGTATTGTGATCCACCCTTCTCCTGCACGCTTGCCCAATAAGCTTACAGGAGGAGCACATCAATCCTAGATCAAACCCCCGGCCACTCACTAGGCCGAACATCTGAGTTCTACACCAGAACAGGATGTAATCTAATAAAGTAAGATCTAAGGCCATGGAATTTCTAGTAATTTTAAATGCCTAAATCCTTGTTAATAGCTATTAGCCGATGGGAGAATTTTGGTAAATTAAATATAAGATAATTAGAATATTATATAAATAATTAAACTGAAAAGGGTTATACTAAACTGGCTAAGAAACTATCAGATACTCAAAAAGTAAATAAGATAAATGAAAATCTATAGAAACTAAGCCATAACTTGAAATCCTTGAACTAGTTGCCTAACATCTGGACATATTATGAATCAGTGGATTTTTGTCCCGAAGATGTTACCCGAAGTGATTTCCGTAACCGACGGCGTTTATCCGAAAATGTTCGGCATGCAACGAAATGTTCTGAATGGGATCAAAAATTTAGTTGACCCAAACATTTCTAAAGAGGAAGAATAGATCTTCAGGGCTATGTTGTCGGATTTTTGAGATTTTCCAAGATTATGCGATTAGAACACCGAACAGGGAACTTTATCGGATAAAACCCCATAAAGCAAGGCATGACATCATATTTGATGATGTCATTTTTTCCAAAAAGCAAGGGGGAGGTCGGCATGGGCAATCCAAGGGCCAAGAGTTTGCCATTTCATGAAAGCAAGATCCAAGGGTCCAAATTCCATATGGTAAAGTGTGAATAGTAGCCAAAAATCCTCTATAAATAGCCTTGAACTCTCTTCACAATCCTCACACCAAATTTCACTTGCCTAGTTCAAAATTCTCAAGGAGGAAGAGAGGAGGAGGAGCCCGGAGAAATTTGTAGCGAAGCCCAAGGTAATTTCTTCTCTCTATTTCTTTTTCTCTTGTCAGTCTTTTCGAAGCCTTAAGTTCATTGATCTTTCTCATTCGAAAGACCTTATCATAACCCCAAATTTTGATGGAATTCCTCATCTTGAAAGGTTGATTCTTGAAGGGTGTTCTAACTTGGTTGAAATTCACCAGTCTCTTGGGCAACACAAGAAACTCGTTATTGTTGATTTGAAAGATTGCAGAAAAGTTAAAATCCTTCCTAGAAAATTTGAGATGAATCACTTGGAGACTTTTGTTCTATCTGGCTGTTCAAAAGTTAGAAAACTTCCTAAGTTTGGAAAAGAGATGGAACGTCTATCTAAGCTTGATTTGGAGGGGAGTGCTATAGCCAAACTGCCTCAATCACTAGGCAATTTGATTGGTCTTGTTGAATTAAATTTGAAGCATTGCAAAAGCTTGGTTTGTCTTCCTTATAATGTTTGTAAATTGAAAGCATTGAAAATTATCAGAATTTCTGGCTGCTCAAAGTTTTCAAGGCTGCCAGAGAATTTGACTGAAAATGAGGCTTTGGAAGAGCTTGACTTGAGTTACATTGCTATTAAAGGGCTATCACTTTGTGAGTACAATGATGCAGTACAATATTCATCATCATGGAGTTGCTTCTCACTTCTTCAAAGGCCTTCAAGCCCAAGAAGATTTATGTTGCTCCCGTCTTTGTCATTCTTGACTGACTTAATATTACAATTTTGCAACCTCCATGATGGATCACTCCCCGATGACATCAGCGAGTTATCATCATTACAATTTGTAAGCCTATGTGGAAACAATTTCATTGACTTACCATCTGGCCTCATTTCCAATCTTTCCAAGCTTGAAAATATTAGTGTCTGTTGTTGCCGATGGCTTCGGTCTTTGCCACAACTTCCGTCAAATCTATTAGTTATAACGGCAGTGGGTTGTTCATCAATAAGACATTACGGAAGTTCACAACAGTTGTGGGATTTGTTTGAATCATTTCAACCTCAGCAGGTTTATTTCGTTTGTCTTTACTTGCCCTTTCACCTTAATCATTATACTTCGTTAACATGGAATTTTTCTTCTTCTAGGTTTTCAGTCTCGGTGAACTTGTTGATTTAAATATCAAATCTGCAATTACAACGACATTGGGTTCACGAATTGTGAGTTTTTAGAATAACTTGATTTTCTTTTCTGAATTTGTTTGATGATACATATCTATTTTATTTGACTTGTATATATTTCCATTTCTTACATACTATAAAACAAACAATCTTTTATTTTTGTTCCAGCCTTTTGATTTGTTTGGGCTATCTGCTCGCCTATTAATAATTGAAGGTAGAGAAGTGCCATCATGGTTTTACAACCAAAACTACTTTGATGACAAAGAATTGGGGTATCCAAATGTGTCATTCAGAATAAGCATATCCCCTCATCATTGTGATTCAAGTGAATGGTGGGGCATAGCCATATGCTTAGCGATGGAACGCAATGTGGCAGAATGTGATAAACTTTATTGGACTTTCAGATATCCTAATCAAGGTTTTCCAATTACGTATTTTCAAGGCTGCAATGTTTTGTTTAATGCTCATCCAGGTCTTAGTCATCATCAACTTTATATTGGATATATTCGTTGTTCCTGTTTGGTTGTGGACGGACTTCAAATGGCATTTGTTTCTAAGAATGCTATCGAAAATAAGTCACCAGCGTTTAAAATAAGGAAGTGTGGGTGGCGAGCGGTGTGTAAAGAAGATGTTGAAGCTTGGAGAAGAACAAGGGACAATAAGCCTTGTGGCGATGAAGAAAATATTGCAGGTCACTCATAAATGGAAGAACTCTGTTGTGTCAAAAAGAAAAAAGAAAAAAGATGAGCCTACTACTTCCAAGGTACGTAGCGGTAGATTATCCCTTCTTGTTTTAGATTAAATTTTATATTAATGAATGCTTGATGGCTATTTGATTTTTTATTTGATATATTAATTAAATATAAAAAAACTTTCAATTCAATTAAATATTATATTTCCTTAATTATTTCATTTTTAATAGGCACTGTTCGATTTATATAGTATCAGCCGGATTTGTTTTCATAACTTGAATTTTTTTTCTTATTTATATGACTTTTCAAAACTTCATCAAATTAAGGCCAAACTAGATTTGAGTTACTCCCTCCCTCTATTTCTTAATATAAGATATATTTACTTAATTTGATTAAATTAAGGAAATTGGTTATATTAGTTAATATGACATGTACTTTCTAAAACACTCTAGTCACCTTCCTTAATTTCTCTATCCCCCTCCCTCTCTAATTGTTGTTGAGGGAGCATCAATAGGGATAAATTAGGAAAAAATTTAAAAATATGAAAACTTTGTATTATAATTAAGACTAATATCAACTCCTTAAATATGTTTTATATTAAAGACTGAAGGGAGTATTTCCTTAATTTTTCATTTCCATTGATTTGTGGCTGAAGATAAGTAGAGCCATAAGTTGCACAAGTGTTTACTTCATTTGTATTATTTAGCACATCATATAATTATGTGTTATAATTAGCTTTTCAAGAGAATTCATATGTAAAGTTATACATCATCATTATAAACCCGGCTTGGTCGTTCGAGTGAATGGTGGGACACAGCCATTCGCTTAATTTGTATCAGAAAGCAACTCGGTATTTGCATACCTTGATGTTGATTCATTTTAAGACTTCCTCCTGTCCTTATTATAAAAACATTAATAATTTTTTTATATATTTAACAATTCAGGTAAAATTAGTTATTAATATTTTTAAAATGTCAACATTACCATCAATGATCAAGTTCATTATATTGGAGGTTATTTAGTTAATAGAACTGAAACGAGATATTTACAGAAGCAACTTATACACTTTAGACAAAAAAATTTATATCAAGGACCACAGTAAAGGGTTTTGAAATAGGATGGGAGGAAGTATTAATATATGTACGATCCAATTGCTGGAGGTCATCAACTATACATTATGCATATTCGTTGTTCTTGTTTTATGTTTTAATTGAGCCAACTTGAAGTATCATTTTACATTGTATATTAAGTCAGTATTGTTTAAAATAAGCAAGTGTAAGTGGCGTGTGTTGTGCAGGAATATTGAAATATGGCAAAAAAATCGAAGGATGAAGTTGATATTGATTCAGATAACTTCAACATGAATCCCAATGAAGTTGAGAATAGATATGGCTTTGGCGGTTGGGACTGGATGTCAAACTTTTGGCATTCCAATTGAGCATTATAAAACCGATGTAAGAAGACCTTTTGCACTAGTGTCAGTAATCTTCTTTCAAATAAAAATGCATCGTATTCTATTGACATTTATTTGTTTTTGGGTCATAAGCTTAAGAGTGATGTTGATCAAGTTTTTGATGTGTTTGAGAAACTCCAAAAAAAAAAAAACAGTAGCTGATGATGATGAAGATCATCTTAATGATAACGTTGCTTCTTGTTACTATTTTTTACAAATTTTGCTTCCCTTCAGTATGGATGCTTAAATGTCTAATGTTCACCTGAGTCATTTTACAAAATCAAAGCAAGAAGTAGAATTCCAGAACATGATGCACAGAGTATTTTGTTCACATTGAGCATGTCAGTAATTTGTGATTATTAGGCTTATTTAATTAAGTATAACAAATTTGTTATTATTAGACTTATTTATAGATATTGCCATCAGTAGCTAATCTTTTTCATTAGGATCATTAAGAAACTTGGTTGAATCTAAGTTTTCCTATTCCTTTTTTACCCTTGTGATTGATGATAGGTACGTGTTGTATATGCTAATCTAGTTCTTTGCTTCACGCCCCTTCTTTTTTTTAAGCATAGGTATCCTCCTAATGGAGACAATTCTATTAACAAAATTTTATGAAACTAAATGTAGGCACATCTCCTAGCGGAGATTCAAACATTGGTTCACTAAATATTGGGACCTTGTCGGCTTCCAATGAAACTATGATTATTTTGTAATGGACTCGAGAGAATTGGGCCAATCAACATACAAGGATGGAGGCCCAGTGAAGGGAAATGAATAAGGCCTGTTAAGAAGGCTATGAATAATAATAATAATAAAGCCCTATAAGTTCTGTTTTTTCTTTTTGTTTTCTTAATGATTTGAGCTATATATATCCACTAGGCTATGCCATTATATTCAAGCTCATACTATTTAAACATATTTGAGAATCAGTTTTGATTGTTACATATTTTTGCCATTGTATCTCCCACTCTCTTCCAGGATGAGTGGATGGGTTAGTTAATGCTTAGGGTTTGTTTAGTATGAGGGAAGAGGAGAGAAAGTTAGTGGAAGAAAAAACGATAGAAGAGGGATTAAAAGTTTTCAAGTAATTTTTCTTACCTTTTCATTTTACATATATCTTCTTTATTAAGACTTTGCAACTTCAATTCTCCAATTTTTTAAAATCCAATCTATAAAAATTTCCCCTCCCCTCCAAATCCCACATACCAAACAGACCTTAGTGACCAATCGAACCAACAAACTCTTCAGTGTATTGCCCAAACTAAGTACTATGTTTCTTTTCATTCTTCATAGGGTTATCTGAATAAGATTCAAACTACAAATCATTTGTCGTCTTTATTCCTCTTAAATCTTCAAATAAATTTGATTTAAATAAGCAAAGTATCACAAAATACTCTTCACATTTTGTACGGCAAGAATATGAAGATACGATCTTGGGACTATTGCAAACCATTGGAGCCCTTATTCTTTCTTGACTAGTGACTTTATAGAACAAAAATGCATGCATTTCAAAGGCTTGTGTGTGTGTGTGTAAATCGAAGGCTTATTTATTTAAACCTAAAAATTAAGATATTTTGGGATTGTTTAGGGACTTTATAAAAATTATTTATAAAAATAAATACCCGGTCTTAAAAGTTCAAATTTTAAGACCGGATGTATTTATATGTCCGGTCTTAAAAATTAGTGTACATATTAGGCCGGTCTTAAGAAGTTGGTCTTTTAAAACTGATGTATTAATATGTCCGGTCTAAAAAGTTCACTTTTTAAGACCGGGTGTATTTTTATCTGGTCTTAAAAGTCGGTCTTTTAAGACCGGTCTAATTAGTCATATGGTCTTAGAATCACTAGTGCAAAAAAGGGCTTTAAGACTGCCTCATTTGGAGCGGATAATCGACGCACCGGTCTTAAAGGTGTGACCGGTGGCAGTTTTGTAAATAAAAAGAACTTCTTAAACAATGAAGGGCTATAAGACCGCCTCATTTAGAGCGGATAATCGAAGCACCGGTCTTAATGGTGTGACCAGGTGGCAGTTTTGTAAATAAAAAGAACTTCTTACACAATGAAGGACGCCTCATTAAGACCGGACTAAGTATCGACCAGGTCCTAAATCTGTGACCGGTGGCATATTTGTAAATATAAAGAACTTCTTATTCGATCAATTTTTCATAGATCTTATCCGACACTGTTAAAATAACAACCGGTCTTAAAAATGTTAATAAAAAAATTGAAATATCAAATACTTTTATGGAGAAATCTCATCAAGGCGAGACTTATATTTTCTACACTCCAAAATAATACGGAAAAATATAAATATAAAGGTATTAAAGTTTTAAGACCGAACATATATAAAAGCCGGTCTTAAAACTTTGATTTTTAAGACCGAACTTAAAATTTGTCCGTACTAAAGTTTAAAAAAAAAGTAATAAATGTTAAGACCATAGTTACAGAATGACCGGTCTTAAAAGTTAGACTTTAAGAACGGACAAAAATTTGGCCGGTACTAAAGTTTGAATAAAAATTAATTAATTTTAAGACCCGGACATATATAGAGATCGGTCTTAAAGGTTATCTTTTAAGACCGTATATGTGTATTTGTCTGGTCTTAAAAATGAAGCGCCAAACGTTAACTTCGCGCGGAAGCTTTTGTCACTCTCACACTCTCACTGAAGAACCCCTGTTCACGTTGCGAAACCCTTCCTGTTCCATTACCTCTCTTCCTCGCCCCGCGTACCGTTAGCCTCTGTTACTCCCTCATTTTCTCAGGCATTCCTCTCTTACTTGTCTTGAAAATGAACGGTGAAAACGATTCCACTCGTGTTCTTGAAACTCCGGATCTTGGTTTGACCGGGGAGGGTCGGACAAACGAACCCTCTTCATCTCACATTGAGCCTCCTCGGCGCCGTGCACGCCGTGGTAGAAGCGGCACACGAATGATGGAAGTATCCCTTAGTCGGAATTTCGGGACGAAGCTCGAGATTCATTTTGATGAAAATTTGCAACCTTTCGGTCCTAATAAAAGCACATATACTAGTTTTGTCGGCGCTCTAGTACGCAGCAAGGTTAGCATTTTGAATGATGAGTGGAAAAATGTGGACCAAAAAACAATAAAGGATCCTATGTGGGACACTATCCGGCTTACATTCACCGTCCCTGAGTCTGAGAAGTTGAAAGACTCAACATTGTCTTATTGTGCTGAGCGGTTCAGGAAGTTTAAGACCTTTATGGCTAACACTTATATTTTTGCCGAGGAGAGCGACCATCAACCCCGGGACAAGTACAAATTTATTGATGAACAAACTTGGCAACAATTTGTTCGAAGCGACCACTCCTGAAGCTCGGTGAGTTATATTTAGTTTTGTTTGCACTTTTGTTTGCTTATTAACCTGTGAGGATATGTGAATGTTATTGTGTACATCTAATCGTGTTAGTTAAATGGTTTGGTGCAACTCCCTTTCCTTTGGTTTTCCCAATTTCTTCTACAATGCTACATCTTCCTTAAGTAAAATGTTGAAACTTGATGAAGTGAATTTGACTAATGTTTGACGTTCATATCAAGCAGAAGTTCTCTAATTTCTTTAGTGACATGGCTGGAATTCATAATTGATATATAGTTGTTTTCAATCCTGATTCACATAAAATAAGGGAAAAATATCAGGAGATTGGGAGAAAGAATGATTGCCCACACAGGGCTTCTCGCGGCGGATATGAAAAGGCCGAAAAGATTTGATGGCGGCCAAACGGAAGAGATTGGAAGATGAAGCTGAATCCAATCCTTCTACGGTAGTTGACCAGCCGCCATCTCCAATACGTCGCGAGGAGCTGTGGTTGTATATTCGGCAAAAGCCAAGCGGCGCCTACACGAGTGAAAAAACTCGTGTAGTTGCTGAACGAATTGTAAGTATCGATATTGTTATTTTTTACTTACTAAACATGTTTCATCACTAAGCTTCTCGTTATCTGTATCTTACAGGAAGATCTTAAAAAGAAAGAGGCAGAGGATCTTTTGCGTCGGACGGGAGGAATGATGTTCTGACCGCTGCGACCGGAAAACCAGATCACTCGGGGCGTGTAAGGGGGATTGGAGGACGGGTAGGCCTAAAGCAATACTTTGGTAAATCCAAACGCCACAGACAAAGTATGGTTACCCGGGAGGAGATGGATCAGACGCTGGCCAAATTAAGTGAGGAATCAGCGGCGAAAGATGCTACATTGAGGATGTTTCAATCTGAGATGAGCAAGATGAAGGAGGAGATGGAGAAAATGAAGTTCCTCCTGAGCTCTCGGCCAGAGGCCAGTGTGGATCCCTTGACACCTTCAACTGAACCTATGCAGCAGCAGAGCACTAGAGGGAGCTGCATTGTTGGACAGTCAGAGTCAGAGCAACCTTGTCATCTGTATGTGGAGGATCGTGATGGTCATAGACAATTGGTTGCTAAAGGGACTGTCCACAACTTGGGATCAACTGTACACCACGAACAAATGGCTGATGATGAAGTCAGAGTGTCGATTGAAGAGGTGATCTTTGATGCACTGTCCCTCTCCCAACCGATGGTGAAGCTTGTGAGTGATGTCAAGGGAACCTTCATCTCTTGGCCGGTGAAGCTTGTAGATGTCTCTACTCCTCCTCAAGCTCCACCCCTCCTCAAGCTCCACCCCTCATTCGCTAACTTGACGGCCAAGGAAAAAATACAAGATTTGGTAGCCCAAAAATGGTTTAAAGATAAATCGTGGCCTGTCGATGAAGTAATAGGCCTCCCTCATCCTGGACCGGTTTACATTGATAATGAAGATGTAGAGTCCATGCTGCTTCCTGGAAAGCAGGTTACTAGTTCATGTGTTCAAATATTTATGAAGTAAGTATCTTCTTCCTTGATTACATAATTGAAATGCACCGTTTAGACACACATATATACATATATACTAATTCCCTCATCGATGTCATTCTTGTAGGTGCATGCACGAGAAACTGGTTCAACAGGCAGAATTTCGGATTTTGGATTCTTGTGCCCAGTGTATGCAAGTACAACACTACCTCTCGGAATTGAGACAGAGTACATATCAAATAGGTTGTGTAAAGTGCAAAGAAAGGTGTACTTGTTTCCACACTCGGCTCGGGTACATATATACTTGTCCGCAATTCACTTAATTATGCTATATATATATATATCACCGAGTACTTTATCATTTGTGAATTTTCAGCAACCACTAGCGGTTGGTCGTCATGAACATGGAGTTGCATTATGTTATCTTCTTATGCTCCACTCACGCGATCCATCGACTACGTTGAAGCAGATGATCACCAAGTAAGAATGTCATTTTGATTGTCTTGTCTCGAAATCTCTCGTTGTGAATTTTCAGTGAACATTGCGATAAATTTGTGATTTTGATGATAGTGCCATGAAGACCTTCCGTGTTGAGGTAAAAAAAAGCGTGGTGCTCAGCTCACAGATCCTAAATGGCACAAAATTAAGGTTAGTACATAATTGGACATGGCATAATTGCCTTCTGAAGTTGGTCAGTAAGCTATATATGCTCTTATATATATTTATTGTTATTTTTAGACCGTCGGCAACCGGAAGGATCGAACTTATGTGGCCCGTACGTCATGAAACACATATATGATATTGTGACGGAGGAAAGACTACATTCACTGTAAAGGTAAAATAATGTTATGGCTGAATTCAGTCACTGATGGCTTAATGTTACATATGAAATATGCACGTAATAATATGTTATTTCTGTTTCTGTCTTTGATGTTACAGAGGTTTTCCTGTCAAACGCCATTTTCTGATGATGAAGTGGAGCACATACGCGAATTGTTTTGTAATATCTCGTATAAACTGGTCTTAGAAAATCTAAGTCAGGACAATAATTAATGTCCTAATTAATTCATTTGTAAATAATATATGATGCTGTCGCAACAATAGCCTTTTGTACATTTGTTTATTTTTTCGACTAGCTAATTCATTCATTTGTAAATATAGCAATGTAATTCAATAATAAATTTGTTTATTTTTTCGAACAATTTGTGTGTGTCCATTTTGGTTTCTGAATGAATGGGATGGTTGATAAAGCTATTTAGTGCTTGAAATTTGAGGTACGGGCGGATGTTGAAAATGAGCCGAAGAGGCTCTGAAAAGTATTCGCGACTTTTAGGACCGTATATTTGTTAAAAGTACGGTCCTAAAGGTCTTCGTCCATTTTAAGACCGTATATTTAACAAATATCCGGTCCTAAAAGTCTTCGTCTAATTCTAAAAAATATGGGTAGAGACTTTTAGGACCGTATATTTGTTAAAAGTACGGTCCTAAAGGTCTTCGTCCATTTTAAGACCGTATATTTAACAAATATCCGGTCCTAAAAGTCTTCGTCTAATTCTAAAAATATGGGTAGAGACTTTTAGGACCGTATGTATGTCAAATATCCGGTCCTAAAGTCTAGAAAATATACGGCTAAAATATTAGGACCGTATATTTGTTAGTTGTCAGGTCTTAAAAGTCTTCATTTTATTTAATAGATTGCCGAAACCTTTAGGACCGTATATTTGTTAGTTGTCCGCTCCTAACTTTAAATTTTAAAATAAGGCTTAATTTTTAGGACCGATGATTTATTATACGTCCGGTCCTAATATTCTTCATTTAAATAGAGTTGGTGACTCGATTTTCAGACATATCGTTAGGGTTCAAGGCAACCATGTTTCTGGCATTCTTCTTAAGTTTTGTGCTTCGTTGTCCTCGTTTCTACTTTTACGGATGTGAAGAACGTCATCGGTGTCCCTTTTCTTTTTGTCGGAAAAAGAAAGAAGATAACGAAAACGACACGAAAATTTTCATCACATCGGGAAAAGTAGAGGGAAGACAACGATGGTCCAAACTTGAGAATAGTCGTCACTCTGTTTGTTTTTATTCGAAAAAGGTAAATAATGTTTTTTTGTTTTGTTTTGTATGGTCGCAACTGTTAACTTTATTCTCGCAAATTTTTAAGATTGATCACCACGAATAGGACAATGTTTTGTTTGTTCTTGTTGTCGGAGAAAAAGAACATAAAGTTAAAGACAAACAAGGAAGGCGATTGGGAAATAAAAATTTTATTTAATAATTTTTTTTTTGCTTGCCTCGTAAGGCAGCAGTACAAAAAAAAAAATAAACTTTAAAATTTCTAATCCTCCCCATCGTCGTCGGAGGGGAGGGAAGGGTCGGAGACGTCGTCATCAGAGATATGGTACTCAACGTCATTGGCGTCGAGTACCGCGTCCAGCTTGCTGTTGACGGCGTGATAGACTGAAAAGTTGGCCCAAGCGTCGGTCTATATGAGCGACGCGGGCTATCAGGTGCTCCATCATCTGCCAGAGGTTCGAGTTCGGAGGCAACGGAGGAGGATATGGAGGTGCTCGATCGCCCAGCAATAGGACCTCGTCGTGGTGGAGGAGCCATTACGGTGGAGGTTGTAGGAGGAGATGGAGATGAATGTGAAGAAAGTAAAGTAACAACGGGTTTAAATAGAGAACCCATCCTGAACAATGTGAAATGCCGGAAACATTAACGAGGAGACGCATATTTGCTCAGAATACGAGGAGACGCCTAGTTGGGAAGTTTATGTGGAAGCCGAAGAGACTCTGAATTCATTTCAACAATGGGGAAGAAAGAATGAACTTTTAATACCGGATACTGTGTGAGATCCGTTCTTAAAAGTAATATTTTTTAACCAAAGATTCTTACTTGAAAAAAATAAATTGAAATATAAAAATAAATGAGTTTTAGGACCGGATACAAAGTAATATATCGGTCTTAAATGAGTTTTAGGACCGGAGATGTGATAAAAGGACGGTCTTAAAAGTAATTGAATTAAAAGTAGGACCGGATATAAGATAAAAGTCCGGTCTTAAAAGTTTGTATAAAAGTAAAATGACGATTCATCATCGATGTTTATCTCTCCTGCTATCTGTCTTTATATACTCCACACACTACCTCTTTGTCCTTGTTAACTCCTCACTTCCTAGCTCTCTGCCCCAACTTCTCAAATCCTCAAACCATGGTTAGATACAAGCAAACTGCTCGTAGGGGTGCATACACGCCTCATGCTCGTTCCATGGTTAGATCATTATATGGTGCGCCTCCTCCAGCGACAGTGCGTCGTATTGTTTCCGAAGACTCTCGGGTCGTTGGACCCATTGTTATTTCTTCGGATGATGAAGAGATTGCTCATGCCGCACCCCCTCGATCCTTCGCCGATCCTTTCCTTGCTTTGAGTTCAACCGTCATCTTGAAGCCGGCCATGCAGATGTTCGTAATCCCCTCTCCAACTGTTGGCCCCAGCGCGCCTACCTCGACCCCTCTCCGCTCTCCGGTAATGATCCATTCATATTGCGGGTGGAGAGAATAAGACAACAACTTGCTGATCTCCGGCGGGAAATTAATGCTCTTCACGCCGAAATCGCCGAGGTTGTTGATCGATTCTTGTGGACGATAATATTCAGCTTGTTTTTCATTTGTGTTTTTGTTGTTGTGTATATATTCTGAAGTAATATAAGAAACATTAAGAACATTGTATGAATTTTTTGGCTCTTCTCCAGTAATTCATTAAAGAAACTTATTCTCCAATTTTGCTTTATTTTTTGTCCAAAAAATATCATTTATTTTATTGATTTAATATTGCAATCACGAAGGCCATTAAGACCGGACATTTTATTTTATAAGTAACGGATCTAAAGATAATTTGAATTTTAGGACCGGATGTTTTATAAACCTCCGGTCTTAAAACTTAAAAGTCTAATAAAATTTTAGGACCGGATAATTTTAAAACTCCGGTCTTAAAATGTTAGTTGTATCTTTAGGACCGGACATTTAATTAATAACCGGTATTAATAAAATCCAAAAAGCTAAATAAGGTATCTTTGTCGCGCGGAAAAATTAAATTTCCTCTCTCGAACTCTTGTCGCGCCGAAAGTGAATACTCGTCTCGAGTTCCGACTCGAAATTTCCCTCTCAGCTTCGTCGCTGCTTCGCGTACCTTTCTCGACAATCACTCTCTGGTTCCTTAGCTAAACGTCTATAGACGAAGCTGTAAGAGATGTTTCGGTTAAAACTTTATTACTTTCCAACTTATCGTTCTTGGTTTTTCATGGGTTTAACGAAATCGGTGTAATGTTGTTATGGGTATTCTCTGTTGTTAACGAATATTGTTTTTTGAAGATTATATTTGCACTTTAGACCTACCCAACTGACCAACAAGTGTTTTTAGGTTACTCTTGATGTCTTGTCTGCAACATCAACGTTCGTGAGCGGAGAAGTAAGACGACTCAGCAAACGCATATGCTACGAGTTAGTCCACAAGACCTTCATCCCCGCATTTAATTTCCTCGTCTTGCATTTATTTTGGTTCTTGGATTCACTGTGATGCATTTATGACCAAAAGTAATTCTTAATTCGTCTAAATAATATATAGGAATTCTACTATGGATCACAGTTGGATAGATGCTTTACGAACGAGTATTGAATATCAGAATGAGGTTAGGGAATTTATAGAATTTGCTAAACAAAATGCCCATGATGATGGGGAAGTATTATTGCCCTTGTGTAAAATGTTTGAATGAGTGTCGACTATGTCCACGAAGTTATACGCACACATTTAATTTGTCACGGATTTTGTAAGACTTATACGGTATGGGTATGGCATGGTGAACAAGTGCCATCAAGTGGGAAACAACATGGGAAGTGGCCTTTGATGATAATGACACGGATATGGATGATCGCATAGAGGACATTATCCGTGATGTAAGAGAAGAGGCTTTTGAGCGATCACATGCATATGGTAATATGTGCAGTGATGCAAAGACACCGCTATACCGTGGGTGTAAAAAATACCAATTGTTGAACGCTGTATTGAAATTGGTAAGCTTGAAGGCACGTCATGGATGGAGCGACAAGAGTTTTTCAAAATTGCTTGAGGCTTTGAAGGACATGCTTCCGGATGATAACGTGTTGCCGCATCGCTACTATGATGCTAAGAAGATACTTTGTCCACTTGGGATGGAGTACAAAAAGATCCATGCATGCCCGAATGATTGTGTATTATATAGAAAAGAGTTTGAAGAGAAGCAGAGTTGTCCGATATGTGAAACCCCACGGTACAAGTCAGATAATGGGCCTGTAAAAGTGTTGTGGTATCTTCCAATCATACCAAGGTTCAAGCGGTTGTTTGCGAATGAAAATGATGCAAAAATCTGAGGTGGCATGCAGATGAGAGGATTTCGGATGGACAGCTTCGACATCCGGCCGATTCTTCTCAATGGAAGAAGATCGATCAATTATTTCCGAACTTCGGCGAAGAACCTAGGAACCTCAGGCTTGCCCTTAGCACGGATGGAATGAATCCCTATGGAAGCCTTAGCAGCATACATAGCTCATGGCCCGTAGTCGTGATTGTTTACAACTTATCTCCTATGTTATGCATGAAACGAAAGTACATCATGCTGTCTATGTTGATTTCGGGACCAAAACAACCGGAAATGACATAGATGTTTACCTAGAGCCCTTGATCGAAGACTTGAAGGAGTTGTGGGAAGAAGGTGTCGATGTTTTTGACTCTTTCAAGAAGGAGGTCTTTAGAATGAGAGCCATGATATTTTGTACTATAAACGACTTCCCAGCATATGGGAACTTGTCGGGGTATAGTGTAAAAGGCCATAAAGCATGTCCGGTTTGTGAAGAAGGCACATGCTACCATCAACTTCAACATGGAAGAAAGACGGTGTATCTTGGACATAGGAGATTTCTTAGACGGGGCCACCCATATCGTCGATTAAAGAAGGCCTTTTTTGGTGGCCAAGAGTATGAAGAAGCTCCGGTGGCATTGACTGGGAGCAAGTGTATGAAAAGGTTAAAAATATCAGTGTCATCTTCGGTAAGCCTGGAAAGAGTAGAAAAGAAACAAATATATGGAAGAAGAGATCTGTATTCTTTGATCTTCCCTATTGGCGCAATCTTGATGTGAGACACCGTATTGATGTCATGCATGTGGAGAAGAACGTATGTGATAGTATTGTGGGCACGCTTCTCAACATACAAGGTAGTTCGAAGGATGGTGTGAAGGCAAGATTGGATTTGCAAGCAATGGGAATACGCGAAGACTTGCATCCAAGGCCATATGGGAAGAGAACTTATTGTCCCCGGCTTCTCATACTTTGTCTAAGGATGAGAAACGAAGCTTTTGTGAGTGTTTACATGGCACAAAAGTTCCCTCGGGGTATTCTTCAAATTTTAAGAGGCTTGTCTCGATGAAGGACTTGAAATTAGTAGGCCAAAAGTCTCATGACTGTCATGTCTTGATACAACAGCTACTCCCAGTAGTTATTCGAGGGATTGTCGAATATGATCTTCGGGTCGTTTTGACTAGACTTTGTTTCTTCTTCAATGCGGTTTGTAGTAAAGTTTTCAAGATTGAAAAGTTTGATGAATTGGAGAATGAAGGATATCTTATCTTGTGCCACCTTGAGAAGCTTTTTGTTCCTTCATTTTTTGACATCATGGTTCATCTCATTATTCATCTAGTGAGGGCATGCTGAAGGGGGTAGACGTGGGGCTTCGGTGTGTGGATCCTGATGAATTGTCACAAGTCCACTTATACATCTTGAATAATGTTGATGAAGTTCAAGCCAGCATATCTGCACATAAAGAGCTGTAAGGAAAGAGAACCATCGAATGACCGAACAAAGGTTGATTAGGGAGCATAACAGAACTTTTGCAAACTGGTTCAAACAAAAGGTCGAGGGATCTGAATGTGTTTCTGAGACAATGAAATGGTTAGCACGTGGTCCTGAGGTTGATGTCATAAGTTGGAATTCGTATGTGATCAATGGTTATACATTTTACACGAAGTCCCTAGATGATAGGAGCACGGTCCGAACGGTGGTGTTATGTTAGAGGTGAATCTATGCACTTCTCCGGTTCGAAAGACAAGAGGCCTAAATTGGAAGTCATGCCATATTATGGGGTTATTGAAGAGATTTGGGAGGTGGACTATGTCAAAGTTAGATTTCCCATCTTCAAATGCAAGTGGGTTAATGTCAATAATGGTGTTCTGATCGATCGACTAGGATTCACTTTAGTCGATGTCAATAGTAGAAGTTTTGGAGATGAACCTTTTATTATGGCAGATCATGCAAAACAAGTGTTCTATATCACCGATCAAGAAAATAAAATGTGGTCTGTAGCTCTCCAAGGAAAGAGGGTCATTGATATTGATGAGGAAAGTCATTCAAATTATGGTGATCTTCCTGAGAGTACTCCTTTTACAAGGGGTCTACTGTTGAATTACGTGCTTTGCATGTATTGTAACTCATTGCCTTTGTAATTAGTTATATGTTAGCTTATTGTATAAATTACTTTAGTTGTTTTAGACTTAATTAAGAGGCCACATAACTCATGGTGGATAATATTTGTATTCTTTTTCCCAATTCAATTTATTCATGTTCATAGCTTGTAGCTTAAAGTATATCGATTTTTATGTGTTGTTTTGGATGGTGGATTTGTGTATATATATTGATCAGGAAGAACAGAACAGGGAAAAATACGGGAAAATTTAGACCGCAAATAAAAAATACGCTCTTAAATGTTCAAATATTAAGACCGGATGTATATATAACACCGCTCTTAAAGGTGTTAAGCCGGTCTTAAAAGTTGGTCTTTTAAGACCGGTCCATTGAAAAATTCGGTCTTGAAAGTCAGTCTTTTAAGACCGGGTAATTAGTCCTCCGGTCTTAGAGTCCTCTATCTTTAGGACCGGATTGATATTTGTCGGGTCTTAATATTTGGATCTTTTAAGAGCGGTCGATATTTATTTAGTACGACTTTTAAGACCGAAGGTTTAAAATGTCCGGTCTTAAAGAAAATCTTTAAGACCGTGTAAAAGTCCGGTCTTAAAGGTCGACTTTTAATACCGCCTGGAACAAGACTGCTCGCGGGTCCGGTCCTAATGTACCTTTTTTGTCCGGTCTTAAAAGCATTTTTTCCACTAGTGTGGTGACTAGTTGCTTGATAGATGATTTGAGGTCTACTGTGAATTCAATAACTTTTGTTTCATTCAATTTGAATGAATAAAAAGTTTCGTAAATTTGCAGCAAACCACATATTATCACGCTACTCGTCACTAGAGGAGTAGCTTGAATCATCTGGGAGTATGTTAGGATCATGGTGGCCAATCTCATACTCATCAAGAATGAGATTGGCCTTCTTGTTCATACTCGACAAACATCTGGCCAAACTCCTCACTGCATGGTCAATGGATTTTGCATGCTGCACCATTTCCTCCACTTGAGGTGGAGGTGGAGGTTGTGGACAAGGAGAAGGATGTGGTGGAAGTTGTGGAGGAGGGGAAGGAGGTGGAAGAGGAGGATTACGCCATGGATTTTCTAGCAAGTCTTCAGCATGGCTTTTATCTTAGTGATTGAAAGAACAGAGGAGGATGATAAACATAAGGAAATTGAGAGTGTATATAGATTGTAAGTGACGATTCGAACCATCATGGCATATGTTGGAAGTTGAAGAAGAGCAGTCACGCTTAGTGGTGGGTAATGAAAGGGTGCTATTTCTCGTGCTAATCATTGAAAAAACAAAGAAGCACAGAGTATTCTCATCTTAAGCGTAGGGAAGGGCAAATGTTTGGACTGTCTAGTTGATGGTTATTTAAGAGAAACCATTATGTTGTTTTTATGATATATATGAAGTTGGAAGACAAGTCATTTATTTGTTCATCTAACATTTTATGATGGTGTTACCATAAGAAACATCATTCTCTTGAGACTATTTATGACGGTCATGAAATACAATTGTTATATATTTACATAGTATTCTAATAAGTGAGGGTTGTTACTTAATAAATGTAATGTATATTGATAATTGAATATTATTTCACTTATTTGTATCTCTTGGTTAATAATTTAGGAATGTTTAATAGGGAAATAATGGGTTTTATTACTTAATTTGGCTTTAGGCTTTTAATTAGATTAAATTCGTTTTTGTTAATAAAATTTCAAATTTACAGTGCTTTACTATTTTCACCATAACTTTTGATCTAGATATCGGATTAGCCTCATTCTTCTTTTATTTTTTAGATGATTCAGAGCTACAATTGTTATGAAAACTCGGAAGGCTGATTCGGACAAGAAGATGAACAAAATTGGAGCTAAAGGCAGATGCATTTTTCTAGATTTTTATTTTGCCCAAATTTTGTAGTAAAAGACCAATTTTTAGAGATTTCCTATTGATTATAGGTTTCCTATTTGTTAGAGGTTTCCTATTTATTAGAGGTTTCCTATTATTAGGGGATTCCTATTTTTGTTTAGTCATCTCTCCTATATAAGGAAGATTAGATGGTGGCTACAAACATATTCTCAATATTCTCAATTACGCTTTATGAGACTTTTGGATTAAATTAGAAGCTTATTATTTTCTCTGAATTGTTCATCATGTTCATGTTCTTCTTCATCTTTTCTTCTGAGTTTTGCCTAGCCATGCTTGGCTAAGCTTTTGTGGTTGACCCATGGATTGAGGATTCTATGAATCCAGAGGGCCCGCACTTCAATTGGTAATGTAATTTGTTTCTGTTTATTTTAATTGGATCCGATTATGATTGTGGAATGGGTATTAGATTTAATACCCAGATTGATATGCCAAGGACATAGGTCGGACCGGGTTACAAAGAGCGTTGTGCGATCGCATAGCGAGCTCGCTATGAGTTCGATCAAATGCTAGGCGATCGTCTAGTCGAGGGAGTTTCTGGATAAACGCAGATTTCGGTTTGTCCAGAATGGGTTAATCGTTTTTAATCTGATTAATCTCATTTTCTTATATTCTGTTCTAGCTTTGCTTCATTTTAATTACCTTGAAAAGCTCCCCCATTTTGGTTACTGTGTTACTTGTTTACTGTTGATTTTGGACCCACTGTGAATTCCTTGAGAGAAACGATCCAGGTTCTCTATACTGCAATCTTTATTGAACTTGGTTATTTTGTGAGGGCTCAGCAACTCTCATCAAAATTTGGCGCTTTTGCAGGGGAATTTGCATCGGTCTGATTACTGACAGTAAAATAGTTTTATTTTTTTATTTTTTTTGTCTCGGCGGGATATATCGGGTGTTTCAGAAATTGTTTGACTTACTCCGATTGGGCTGATTTTTGGTGAGCTGAAGGAAAATAACATTTAATTAAGAACATAGTGCTTTAGCACTATGGTCTTTGTATTTTAGCCAAATTCCATCGTTTAGACCACTTTTTCAATTTGTTTTAGTTCATTTTCGGGTACCACAATAGTGTAGAAGTTGTTCTGTGGTGGTCCCATAAATTTTAAAAATCATTTGATAGTGTTTCTAGATTTGTTTAGGTTAATTTCTAAACCTCTAGGATCTTAATTCTATTAGTTAGGTAGTTATCTTGTGATTCATTGGAATTATTGTATTGAACTTTCATTGCTTGGTTTTACGACAATCATAATCTACCTTTCAATTCTCACTCTTTTGTAGGCAATCAAGAATGTCATGGTCCATTCCACCACCCATTACATGTACCACACCACCAACCTCCCTTTCAATAATGTCATCAACCCTCTCACTTACCCTACCATCCTTCATTCCATCCCACTCCCACACCATGCCATCCATCTCATGAATCCTTATACCCATTTGAGCCACCTTATGGACCTCATTCTCAACTACGTGTGCCCAACCAAGAACCTTCCATTTGTGAAGTCATTGGAGATTTCCAAAATCAAACGACTTGGGCTATAAATGAGGAGTGGTCACATAAGGACGATTTTCATCAACAAATGGACTCTATTTTTAGAAGAATGGAACACTAAGCGAAATCGTGTGAGATATTAGGAAAGGAAATTGAGCAGCAATCACAAATGTTGAAAATGAAGTTTCAAGAAAATCCCTCTCTCATGGTCCCTTTAACTAATGCAACAATTCATGATTTGAGTGAAGATGAGGTTGACGAGGAAATCATTGTTGAATCCCCTCAATTGTTTGAAAATGTAATTGCTCAACCAATTGGCTTTAATAGCAGTGATTCGATTGTACTTGTTGATGAGTGTACTCCTATTTCTTCATGTAATGCTTTAACTGTTGAAAATGCTTCTCTTCTTAGTACTACGGATGATTGCGAAAATTGAATGACATATTTTCATGCTCTTGTGAGGAATATCAAATATGTTCAGATTGTTATCATGAAAAATGTCATTTACTTGTTGAGCTTCTAAAGAACGCATTTAGTGAAGTGGTTGATTCTACCATTGATCATAATGCACCTCTTGTACTATTGATGATAGTAAGCATGTCAATTTTGAAAAGATTGAATCAAGCATGGATGCCAATGTTGATGATGATGTTCTCGCTGAATGGTATGCTAATTATCCCGATTTTGCATCTATGAGTGACCTTGTTAATTGTGCATGTTCTAATAATGAATGGTGTCCTATTTGGAACCGGCTTCTCTCCAATTCTGTTAACATCCGCTCCCGTTCTTTTCTTTTTAAACGCTGTCGTTTTGGCCAGAAAAGGGAGTAGTTGGTCCTTTTTTTAAAAAAAATTATATATTTTAGGTACTGATAGATAATAAAAAAATATTTCAGGAATATTGACTGGTACTAAAAAAAATACTTCATGATCTTAAAAAATTATTTTAGGATCTTCAAAAAATTATTTGAAATATTTTTTCAATACTAGTCAATATCTTGAAGTATTCTTTTAGTACCAGTCTATACCCTAAAATATTTTTTCAAGACCTTAAAATAATTTTTTAAGATCATGAAATATTATTCAGTATTTTAAAGTATCTTTTAGTACGGGTTAGTATCTTGAAGTATTTTTTCAGTATCAGTCAGTATCCTAAAGTATCCCCTTAGTACTGGTCATTACTCTGAAATATTTTTTCAAAATTCTAAAATAATTTTTCAAGATCATGAAGTCTTTTTCCACTACCAGTCAGTATCTTAAAATATCTTTTTAATACATGTTAAGTATCTTGAAATATATTTTCAATACCATTCAGTATTCTGAAGTATCCTTTTAATACCCGTCAGTACCCTAAAATATTTTTTCAAAATCCTAAAATAATTTTTCAAGATCATGAAGTATTTTTTCAGTACCGGTCAGTATCATGAAATATCTTTTTAGTACCTGTCAATACCTTAAATATATTTTTTTAAAAAGAAAATGATCAATTGCCCCCCTTTTTTTTCAAAACGACAGCGTTTATAAAGAAAAGGACGGGAGCGGATGTTAACAGAATTGGAGAGAAGCCGGTTCTGTCCTATTTGCACTGAGATTAATGATGCATTATATGGTCACTGTGATTTGATTGGTGATTCTACATTAATTTTGGATTCTGTGTTGGTTGTGATATCCATTATGATGTTCATTCCCCTGACACTATAGATTTTAAAGATACTCCACTTACTGCTAACCATAATGATGCTTTGAATGATGGAAGTAATATCTCCATTGATTTTATTGATATTTTCATGATCTTGACATGACTGTTGTTAGTGGAGATACTATTAAAGATAAGTGTGGGGAAAGCCTTACTTTTGATATGCATTTACAGGGAAAGACTATCATGAATCATGATGTTTCACATGTAGAATTTGTCTTGTGTGATGATTTGAGCAACCATTGTGAAACTATTTTGAGTGATCACTTGAATTATTCTTTAGAGAGTTTGACTCTTACTGAGGAGAGTCATATTCACTAGTGCAAAAAAGGCATTTAAGACCGCCTTATTTAGAGCGGATCATCGACTCCCCGGTCTTAAAGGTGTGACCGGTGGCAGTTTTGTAAATAAAAAGAACTTGTTATACAATGAAGGGCTATAAGACCGCCTCATTTAGAGCGGATAATCGAAGCACCGGTCTTAAATGTGTGACCAGTGGCAGTTTTGTAAATAAAAAGAACTTCTTACACAATGAAGGACGCCTCATTAAGACCGGACTAAGTATCGACCAGGCCCTAAAGTCATGATTGGTGGCAAATTTGTAAATATAAAGAACTTCTTATTCGATCATTTTTCATAGATCTTATCTAGACCTGTTAAAATAACAACCGGTCTTAAAAATGTTAATAAAAAAATTGAAATATCAATTACTTTTATGGAGAAATCTCATCAAAATGAGACTTATATTTTCTACACACCAAAATAATACGGAAAAATATAAATATAAAGGTATTAAAGTTTTAAGACCGAACATATATAATAGCTGGTCTTAAAACTTTGACTTTTAAGACCGGACTTAAAATTTGTCCGGTACTAAAGTTTAAATAAAAAATTAAGAGTAAATACCCTTTTAGGTCCCTGGAAAAACACGCTCTACCCATTTTGGTCCCTGAGTAAATACCCTTTTAAGGACTAAAAAGGATGTTTTGGGAATTTGTGAGGGATAAAAATGCCCACAAAAAATGACGAAAAGGACTAAAATGGACCTTTTTTTTACTGTTTAAGGACTAAAAATGACATTTTGTTTACTTAGGGACCAAAATGGGTAGCGCGTGTTATTTCAGGGACCGAAAAGGGTATTTACTCAAAAATTAATAAATGTTAAGACCATAGTTACTGAATGACCGGTCTTAAAAGTTAGACTTTTAAGACCGGACATAACATTTGGCTGGTACTAAAGTTTGAATAAAAAATTAATTAATTTTAAGACCGGCCATTAATTAATTTTAAGATCGGACATATAGAATGACCGGTCTTAAAGGTTATCTTTTAAGACCGTATATGTGTATTTGTCCGGTCCTAAAAATGAAGCGCCAAATAAACGTTACTTCGCGCGGAAGCTTTTGTCACTCTCACTGAAGAACCCCTGTTCACATTGTGAAACCCTTCCTGTTGCATTACGTCTCTTCCTCGCCCCGCGTACCGTTAGCCTCTCTTACTCCCTCATTTTCTCAGGCATTCCTCTATTATTGTCTTGAAAATGAACGGTGAAAACGATTCCACTCGTGTTCCAGAAACTCCAGATACTGGTTTGACTGGTGAGGGTCGGACGAACGAACCCTCTTCATCTCACATTGAGCCTCCTCAGCGCCGTGCACGCCGTGGTAGAAGCGGCACACGGATGATGGAAGTATCCCTTAGTCGGAATTCTGGGACGAAGGTCGAGATTATTTTTTATGAAAATTTGCAATCTGTCGGTCCTAATAAAAGCACATATACTAGTTTTGTAGGCTTTCTAGTACGCAGCAAGGATAGCATTTTGACAGATGAGTGGAAAAATGTGGACCAAAAAACAATAAAGGATCCTATGTGGGACACTATCCGGCTTACATTCACCGTCCCTGATTCTAAGAAGTTGAAAGACTCAACATTGTCTTATTGTGCTGAATGGTTCAAGAAGTTTAAGACCTTTCTGACTAACACTTATATTTTTGCCGAGCTTCATCCTGACCATAAACCCTGGGACAAGTACAAATTTATTGATGAACAAACTTGGCAACAATTTGTTCAGAAGCGGACCACTCCTGAAGCTCTGGTGAGTTTATATTTAGTTTTGTTTGCACTTTTGTTTGCTTATTAACCTATGCGGATATGTGAATGTTATTGTGTAAAGTTAAATGGTTTGGTGTGTGAATAGAAGTATACATTTACTGCTTTTGTCCTGCATGAGAGGAGCATGTCCTAGTTCCATGCAAGTCTGATATGTAAACTGTGTAATGGCCATGGTTAGACGTTGATGTTAGTTAGTAAGTATGTTAACTGTGTAATGGTTTCGGTGCAAGTAGTTAGTTAGTTATTCTAATATGTGTAGGAACCATTTATGATGAATGAATGAATTGATGAAAAAGTTGAAACTTGATGAAGTGAATTTGACTAATGTTTGACGTTCATATCAAGCAGAAGTTCTCTAATTTCTGTTAGTGACATGGCTGGAATTCATAATTGATATATAGTTGTTTTCAATCTGATTCACAGAAAATAAGGGAAAAATATCGGAGATTGGGAGAAAGAATGATTGCCCACACAGGGCTTCTCGCGGCGGATATGAAAAGGCCGAAAAGATTTGATGGCTGAACAAATTGTAAGTATCGATATTGTTATTTTTTACTTACTAAACATGTTTCATCACTAAGCTTCTCGTTATCTGTATCTTAAAGGAAGATCTTAAAAAGAAATAGGCAGAGAGATCTTTTGCGTCGGACGGGAGGAATGATGTTATGACCACTGCCACCAGAAAACCAGATCACTCGGGGCGTGTAAGGGGGATTGGAGGACGGGTAGGCCTAAAGCAATACATTGGTAAATCCAAACGCCACAGACAAAGTATGGTTACCCGGTAGGAGATGGATCAGACGCTTGCCAAATTAAGTGAGGAATCAGCGGTGAAAGATGCTGCATTGAGGATGTTTCAATCTGAGATGAGCAAGATGAAGGAGGAGATGGAGAAAATGAAGTTCCTCCGAGCTCTCGGCCGAGAGACCGTGTGGATCCCTTGACACCTTCAGTGCACCTATGCGGCAGCGAGCACTAGAGGGAGCTGCATTGTTGGACGATCGGATCAACCTTGTCATCCGTATGTGGAGGATCGTGATGGTCATAGACAATTGGTTGCTAAAGGGACTGTCCACAACTTGGGATCAAGCTGTACACCACGAACAAATGGGCGATGATGAAGTCGAGTGTCGATTGAAGAGGTGATCTTTGATGCACTGTCCCTCTCCCAACCGATGAGTGAAGCTTGTGAGTGATGTCAAGGGAACCTTCATCTCTTGGCCGGTGAAGCTTGTAGATGTCTCTACTCCTCCTCAAGCTCCACCCCCTCATCAAGCTTCACCCCCTCCTCAATCTCCATCCCCTCATCAAGCTCCACCCCCTCCTCAAGTTCCATCCCCTACTGCTAACTTGACGGCCAAGGAAAAAATAAAAGATTTGGTAGCCAAAAAAATGGTTTAAAGATAAATCGTGGCCTGTCGATGAAGTAATAGGCCTCCCTCATCCTGAACCGGTTTACATTGATAATGAAGATGTAAAGTCCATGCTGCTTCCTGGAAAGCAGGTTACTAGTCCATGTGTTCAAATATTTATGAAGTAAGTATCTTCTTCCTTGATTACATAATTTAAATGCACCGTTTAGACACACATACATATATACTAATTCCTCGATCGATGTCATTCTTGTAGGTGCATGCACGGAAACCAGTTCAACAGGGCAAAATTTCGGATTTTGGATTCTTGTGCCCAGTGTATGCAAGTACAACACTACCCTCGGAATTGAGACAGAGTACATATCAAATAGGTTGTGTCAAGTGCCAAGAAAGGTGTACTTGTTTCCATCTGGCTCGGGTACATATATATCACAATTCTTGTCGTAATTCACTTAATTATGCTACATATACATATACATATATATATATATATATATATATATATATATATATATATATATATATATATATATATATATATATATATATATATATATATATATATATATATCGAGTACTTTCTGCTTGTGAATTTTCAGCAACCACTTGCGATTGGTCGTCATGAACATGGAGTCGCATTATGTTATCTTCTTATGCTCCGTTCACTGGATCCATCGACGTGTTGAAGCAAATCATCAACGAGTAAGAATGTCATTTTGATTGTCTTGTCTGAAATCTCTGTTGTGAATTTTCAGTGAACATTACTGATAAATTTGTGATTTTGATGATAGTGGCATGAAGACCTTCCAAGTTAATGTAAAAAAAAAGCGTGGGGCTCAGCTCATAGATCCTAAATGGCACAAAATTAAGGTTAGTACATATTTGGACATGGCATAATTGCCTTCTGAAGTTGGTCGATAAGCTATATATGCTCTTATATATATTTATTGTTATTTTTAGACCAGTCGGCAACCGCAAGAATCGAACTTATGTGGCCGTACGTTATGAAACACATATATGATATTGTGACGGAGGGAAAGACTAAATTCCCTTATTCGGTAAAATGTTATGGCTGAATTCAGTCACTGATGGCTTAATGTTACATATGAAATATGCACGTAATAATATGTTATTTATGTTTCTGTCTTTGATGTTACAGAGGTTTTCCTGTCCAAAGCCATTTTCTGATGATGAAGTGGAGCACATACGCGATGTGTTTTGTAAATATCTGTATAAACTGGTCTTAGAAAAGCTAAGTCAGGACAATAATTAATGTCCTAATTAATTCATTTGTAAATAATATATGGTGTTGTAGCAACAATAGCCTTCTGTACATTTGTTTATTTTTTCGACTAGCTAATTCATTCATTTGTAAATATAGCAATGTAATTCAATAATAAATTTGTTTATTTTTTCGAACAATTTGTGTGTGTCCATTTTGAGTTTCTGAATGAATGGGATGGTGGATAAAGCTATTTAGTGCTTGAAATTTGAGGTACAGCGGATGTTGTAAATGAGCCATAAGAGACTCTGAAAAGTATTCACGACTTTTAGGAACGTATATTTGTTAATATCCGGTCCTAAAAGTCTTCGTCTATTCTAAAAAAATATGGCTAGACTTTTAGAACTGCATAGTTGTGAAATATTTGGTCCTAAAAGTCTCTAAAAAATACGGCTAGAATTTTAGGACCGTATATTTATTAAATATCCGGTCCTAAAAGTCTTCGTCTAATTCTAAAGAATATGGCTAGACTTTTAGGACCGTATATTTGCTAATTGTCCGCTCCTAAATTAAATTTTTTGTTTATATTTAAAAAAATATGGCTTAACTTTTAGGACCGTTCATTTGAAAAATGTCTGTTCCTAATAGTCTTCCTTTAAATAGAATGGTGACTCGGGTTTTAGACAAATCATTAGGTTTCAAGACAACCAAGTTTCTGGCGTTCTTCTCAAGCTTTGTGCTTCGTTTTCCTCATTTTTACCTCTCCTTTTTTTGAAGATCATCATCGGTCCCTTTTCTTTGTCCTTTTTCTTTTTGTCGGAAAAAGAAGGTGATAATGAAAAGGACACTGAAAATGTTCAAAGAAGGGGAGGTTAAATCGACGACAACGATGGTCCAACCTTGAGAAGAATCGTCACTCTAATTTTTTTATTCGAATAAGGTAAACAATGTTTTTTTGTATGGTCTTAACTATTAATTGTATTCTGCAAATTTTAAATGTTGATCACCAGGAAGAGGACAATGTTTTGTTTGTTTCCTTTTTGTTGGAAAAAAAAGAACATAAAGACAAGTACAAGGTTGTTGGGAACTAAAAATTTTATTTTTTTTTATTTTTTTTCTGCTGCATTGTGAGGCAGCAGTAGTACAAAAAAAACAAAAATATCTAATCCTCCCCATCATTGTCGGAGGGGAGGGAAGTGTCAGAGACGTCGTCATTAGAGGTGTGGTATTCAACGTCATTGGCGTCGAGTACCACATTCAACTTGTTGTTGACGGCGTGATAGACCTGAAACAGTTGGCCCAAGCGTCGGTCTATATGATCGACGCGAGCTATCATGTGCTGCATCATCTAGTAGAAGTTTGGGTTCGGAGGAACGGAGGAGGATATGGAGGTGGCTGAGGATTTCGCCGAGCAGGAGGACCTCGTGGTGGTGGAGCATATAAAAGGTCGGTCTTAAAAGTAATTGAATTGATTTGAAAATATAATTGACTTTTAGGACCGGATATTTTAAAAAATACGCTCTTAAAGTAGAAACATTAAATTCATTTGTACCAATTGACTTTATCATCACCAGATGCGTATCTCTCCTGCTCTCTGTCCTTATTAACTCCTCACTACCTCCTAACTCCTCACTACCTAGCTCTCTGCCCCAACTGCTCAAAACCTCAAATCATGGTTAGATACAAGAGAACTGCTCGTAGGGGTTCTCTTACATCTGAAGCTTGTGCCATGATTAGATCGTTATACGGTGCGCTTCCTTCAGCGAGAGTGCGTCCTATTGTGGCCGAAGACTCTCGGGTCGTTGGACCCATTGTTATTTCGGATGATGAAGAGATTGCCAGCCCCCTCCAGCCTTCAGACCATGCAGAGGTTCGTGCTCCCCCACTCCAACCTGTTGGCCCCAGCGCGCCTACCTCTGACCTCTCTCCGCTTTCCTCTAATGATGCATTAATATTGAGGCTGGAGAAACTAAGACAGGAACTTGTTGATATCCGGCAAGAAATTAATGCTGTTCACGCCGATATCGCCAAGCATGTTCAGTCAGATTCTTGTGGATGATAATTTTCAGCTTGTTTTTCTTTTTCTTTTTTTTTCTTGTGTACGTGCATTCTCCAGCAATGTAAGACCACATTAAGAACTAAGCTTATGTTTTTTTTTTTTTTGTCTGTTCTCCAGTAATTAATTAAAGAAGCTTATTCTCCAATTTTCCTTTATTTTTTGTCCAATAAAAAAATTTCCTTTATTTTATTCATTCAGTTGCTACTGCAATCACCAAGGCCATTAAGACCAGACATTTTATAAGTAACGGGTCATAAAGGTATTTGAATTTTAGGACCGGATGTTTTATAAAACTCCGGTCTTAAACTTAAATGACTAATGAAACTTTAGGACCAGATGCTCTTAAAACTCTGGTCTTAAAAAGTTGGTTATATATTTAGGACCGGACATTTATTAATTAACCGGTATTAATAAAATCCAATAAGCTAAATAAGGTGTCTGTCGCGCAGAAAATTAAATTTCCCTCTCTGAATATCTCTTGTCGCGCTGAAAGTGATTACTCAGGTTCCGACTCCAGTGTTTGTGTGTAGCTTCGTCGCTGCTTCGCGTACCTCTCTCGACAATCACTCTCTGGTTCCTTAACTAAATGTCTATAGACGAAGCTGTAAGAGGTGTTTCGGTTATATAACTTTATTATTTTCCAGCTTATCGTTCTAGGTTTTTCATGGATTTATCGTTCTAGCTAAAAAACTTGGACTGAAAACTTGATTAATTCTTTTAGAAAAAAAATTCAAAAATTATATATTATGAATTTAAATAATTTACATAATCTCTCAAATAAAAAATTATAAATTTTATAATATTATCAAAATTTATAACATTTTATATTAACATTTTTTGGTTGTATAACTTTTTTTAAAAATATAAATATTTGAATAATTATTTTGTTAAATGCAGGTATTTTGGTCAAAATTTAAGTTTAAGAGTCAAATAAATTTAACAATCAACTAACAGTTGGATTGAAATTTCAAAAATATAAGTAAGGCTTATGTAAAAAACATTGTTATTTTAAGGGGGTTTATATGTATTTTCAAAATAAAATGAAGGTTTATATAATTTACGTAAAATAAAATAAAAGAGTAGTTAATATATTTTACTCAAAGGAAAATGGTCGGCGACGCAAAAAAATTTGAGGCGTAAATAGGATGATTTTGTTCTCTGTTCATTTATGGGCCTGAACAACCAAATGCAGGCCCAATGGGCCATCATGACACAGTCCCAACCTATATGGGATTCGTTGAAGTCAACAAAAGATGAGCGAACATGTTATCCGAAAACAAAGTATGAGCGATCAAACCATAGTGATGTATCCAGCGGGGCAAATATACTGATAACGATGGGCTCGTTTATGATGAATACCGTGTACCATACGCAGTGGGTTCATGAATAAATAATTGATATATTATATTTTCTTTTTGCTATATAATATATTGATCATTAAATTAATAAGAAATGTGATATTGGATTAGCATTGGGAGGTACAGTGGAATGCAATGTTCCATCATGTAGCACCAATTGCCACTCTGATCCATTCATGAGAAGTGCCCACTCGTCTTTTTCCCTTTGATTCATCTCCTCTCTTTGTTTTTGTTTTTATTTTAGCTATTAGGAAATTTTGAAATCTAAACTTATATTCACACACTAGCTTACCTTGATCATTAAAAAAAAAAAAAATAGTTCATCCGGTCCTAAATATATGATATATTTGAAGAGTTGATCTTGGTTCTAAGTAATACATATTTTTTATATTTATTAATATTTTCTTAACTACCCGTATTGATGGTTCCTCAAAAATAATCAAAAATAGATGGACTAAGGGAATACTGACATATAGTTGGTTTAGAGGTGCAAGGCCCCGTAAGATCCCTCTGGTTCTCGAGTTCAAGTCCCAATGGAGATACTTGTGTTGGGAGGGGTAAACACGAACTCCAAACCGGATACCAGATACTAATATTAAAAAAAAAAAAGAGGGAATTAAGGAAAATGACTATAGTGTTTTAGAAAATACATCTCATATTAAGTAATGTAAATAATTTCTTTAAATTAAATCAAATTACATAAATATATTTTATATTAAAAACTAGAGGGAGTGCAATTTAAAAATGTTTATTTCAATAATTGATAAATTTTAAGTGGAAAATGAGTCAAGCACCATTAAAAGAGGGAATGAAATAGAAGTGCTCATATTTTAAAATGTGGTCCATTAAAAGCCTAATTTTTTAGGCGAAAAGTTTAAGGCTTATCTGTGATCCAAAATTTTAAAGAATTTGTGCACTTACCCTTGAAAAAAATTACTCCTTTGATCTTTAATGTAAGAGCAAGACTTAATTAACTAAGTTAAATTTTAAAAAAATTAGTCAATATAACATATTTTTTCTAAAACATTCTAGTATTTTCCTTAATACCCTTCCTCTCTCTCCTACTTAATTATTATCGAGAGAATATGTTAATTTGAAAAAAAAAATTGAGAAATATATGAAATAGGTATAACATTTAGGACCAATATCAGCTCTTTAATTAGGTCATATATTAAAGAGTATATGACTATTTCCTACCTTACTTAAATTACCTCTCCATAAATATGAAAAGAAAGGTAGAGTTTAATTTCATTATTTTCTTTCAACATTTTAGCTATCCGATCCAGAACATATTGATATTCATATTGCTTAGTTTAAAATAGAATCGTAAAGTTCACACCTGATAAATATTGTGACTTTTTATAACTTATTATATGTTAAATTGTTCGACTTTTTCTGGCTCTAAAATTGAAATCCAGATGCATGAGCTATAGTCATTGTTATCAAACTCATGAGTTTATTTTCTGAGTTTACCATTTATATTTATATCTTACAAAATTGTGTCAATTTGTTTTTAAACTCAGTTAAATTTGTGAGTTAACACACAGAAATTATTGTTTTTATGTTTCCAATTTACAATGTTGTATTAACTAGCTTTTAAACTTGTGCTAATTCATTCAATTTGTGACTTTATATATGAATTTCAAATAAATTTCTTTGTTGATTATGATAAGTTATGGATAGTGTTGGATTTAATTTAAATTTAATTAAAACATATTTAAATCAAATTATTGTCAATTTTTTATATTCTAATAATTTAATTATACACTTGTAATATATATATATTTTTTTTTATAAAATGTGAACTAAGTAACTTTTATGAGATAACATTTAAGTTAACTAGATGAGTTTAAACTCGTGACAACCTTAGCTATATTTGTTAAAGAGTTTATGTTTATCTGATAAAAATAGCCAAATAGGAGATTAGCTATTTCCTCTTTTCCTAAACAAATATAAAATAATGTTGGAAACCAGGAAACATGTCGTGCATTAGACGGATAGGTACTGAGGACTCAATCAACTCTCAGTTCGTCGTTGCTTCCTCTTGTTTTTTCAATGTGAAACCAGGAAACATGTTGGAAATCAAAGCAACGTATACTTTGGGACATACATGTCGTGCACCCTAAAACACCACCGCTCTTTTCAAAGTCTTTGTCGTTTTTCTCATGTATAAAAAAAGACCGAAGTCAAGAGAAGCTTGAGCTTATTTCCCACCATTTTACTTCTCATTTCCCCTTTTGTCTTTCTATAGAATATGTAGCAGGCTGATGGACTTTATCTTACCATAAAATGGTGACATTATTCGTTTTTTTTTAATAATCTTCAAAAAAACAACTTTAAAATTGTATGGTTTCGATTTTTTTCTTGCAAAATCATTAAAAAAAAAAATTTGGGGGAAAAAAGAAAATACACTTCAAAATTCTAAATAAGTCTTATTGTAAGAGTATATATGTTAATTACTAGAGTATAGTAATTAACAACTCATTTTTGTGGATCCAATGATAAAAAGGGGAAAAAAGTATTTAAAAAAAATATCCTTTATCACAATTTTTTTTTTATTTTTTTTTAAGATTGCATCATTTTATGCTTATAAAATATTAAAATGTTACTCATTTTATTTAAAATCTAGTGATCAAAAGATGAGAAAAAGAAAAAACTTTGAAAAGTTGAGATAATACAAACGGTATTAGCGTGCATTAGACGGATAGATACTGAGGACTCAATCAGCTCTCAGTTCATCGTTCCTCTTGTTTTTTTCAATGTGAACCCAGGAAGTATATTGGAAATCAAAGCAACGGATACTTTGGGACATACATGTCGTGCATCCTAAAACACCACCACTCTTTTCAAAGTCTTTGGCCTTTTTCTCATGTATAATCGAAACTAATATAACTATATGTTTTCCGGAAATAATTTAAATATTGAAAGTATTAAACATACTGTTATGGAATAAATATTAGGCTCATATCCCATATATGGCCCAACAAGGAGCATATTGCATATCGGGATCTGCCTGTCATAAAGGAGGATCCAATCATAGCAAAGAGGCCGATATGGTTGTTGGGATATGCCGGCCGAGGTTAATGAGACCGATATGATCTGATCTCGAATCAATCATATTAATGAGGCCGATACGATTCCACCTAAGGTACACTCTATAAATAGGAGTTAAACCCTAAAGGTACACATCATCTTCTAAGCTCTCTCTCAATTGCATATACTGCACACAGAGCACACACACCACCCCCATTGGCTAAACACCTCCAGTATCATCGAACTACGAGGACTTTGATCCCTCCTCAGGGTACGTAGGCCCTAGGTATCGCACCTAGGTCAAGTCCTTGTGCTATCCTCCTGTGTATCCAATCCATGGATACTTGGGAGAGAGCTATTTGATCTTACATCTACATCCTAGCCCACCTAGGGTTAGAGAATTATGTTCTATATCAGAACATTGGCGCCGTTTGTGGGGAACGATAAATTTCGATTCCCATGACCAAAGATGGTCAATACCATAAACAACACATTCCGTAAAGAAGGAATCCATCAAATAATGCCATTAGCATCTACGATTTAATGGCGAATTTGTATAATCGATGCCGGCAGATTAACCACAGGTTAAACAAGGCGTTCCATCATTATCCTCATAAGCTCATTTTCGAAAATCATGTCCAGTTTAAACATGTATGAATTCAGGGTAAATAAACTCGTTTTCGAAAATCATGTCCAGTTTAAACATGTATGAATTCAGGGTAAATAAACTCGTTTTCGAAAATCATGTCCAGTTTAAACAGGTATGAATTCAGGGTAAATAAACTCGTTTCCAAAAATCATGTCCAGTTTAAACATGTATGAATTCAGGGTAAATAAACTCGTTTTCGAAAATCATGTCCAGTTTAAATATGTATGAATTTAGGGTAAATAAACTCGTTTTCGAAAATCATGTCAAAGCTAAACATGTAGGAACCTGAGGTACATAAACCCATTTCCAAAAACCATGTCAAAGCTAAACATGTAGGAATCTCAGGATAATGAAACCCGTTTCCGAAAATCATGTCCAAGCTAAACATGTAGGAACCTGAGGTACATAAACCCATTTCCAAAAATCATGTCAAAGCTAAACATGTAGGAATCTGAGTAAAGAAACTCGTTTTCAAAAATCATGTACAAATAAAACATGTAGGAATTCTGAGTAAATAAACTTGTTTTCGAAAATCATGTCCAGTTTAAACATGTATGAATTCAGGGTAAACAAACCCGTTTTCAAAAATTATCAATCTGGAATCTCGGTGATAAAGTAAATAACCCAGAATCTCGGTGTTAAAGTATATCAATCTGGAATCTCGGTGATAAAGTAAATAACCCAGAATCTCGGTATTAAAGTATATCAATCCGGAATCTCGGTGATAAAGTATATCAATCCGGAATCTCGGTGATAAAGTAAATAACCCGGAATCTCGGTATTAAAGTATATCAATCCGAAATCTCGGTATTAAAATATATCAATCCCAAATCTCGGTGATAAAGTATATCAATCAGAAATATCGGTATTAAAATATATCAATTCCAAATCTCGATGATAAAGTATATCAATCCGAAATCTCGGTATTAAAGTATATCAATCGGGAATCTCGGTGATAAAGTATATCAATATGGAATCTCGGTGATAACACGTACGGAATCCCAACAATGACAAACACCTTGCCCGGATTTGGAAAGTAGCACATCTTGGCAGCTCAGAAACCTGAACTACCAGGCTGGGGGGCAACAGAGTGGACAACGATTTGTTGAATGGAAGAGCTTCCTATCAATAACCGACATTAATGCAAACCAGAAAGTTTAATGCAAGCTCGGACAAGTATCCGAAATGAGCACGTTGAACGATTTGCACAACAGTAAGTATTTTCCATTTATTGTGATTTGCTTACATGTTATTAAATGCAGGAATATAAACCAGACAATTAGCCCGGGAAAATTACTCTGAAAGCAAAGTCGGATTCAGGGGATCTCGGATAGCAGTCAGTTAATCTCGGCAGCTCAGAGACCTAAACTACCGAGCTTAGGGGCAACTGTTATGGAATAAATATTAGGCCCATATCCCATAAATGGCCCAACAAGGAGCATATTGCATATCGGGATCTGCCTGTCATAAAGGAGGATCCAATCATATCAATCATAACAAAGAGGCCGATATGGTTGTTGGGATATGCCGGCCGAGGTTAATGAGACCGATATGATCTGATCTCGAATCAATCATATTAATGAGGCCGATACGATTCCACCTAAGGTACACTCTATAAATAGGAGTTAAACCCTAAAGGTACACATCATCTTCTAAGCTCTCTCTCAATTGCATATACTACACACAGAGCACACACACCACCCCATTGGCTAAACGCCTCCAGTATCATCGAACTACGTGGACTTTGATCCCTCCTCAGGGTACGTAGGGCCTAGGTATCGCACCTAGGTCAAGTCCTTGTGCTATCCTCCTGTGTATCCAATCCATGGATACTTGGGAGAGAGCTATTTGATCCTACATCTACATCCTAGCCCACCTAGGGTTAGAGAATTATGTTCTATATCAGAACACATACACTATTATTTAATAATTACTTTCTCCTGTCTTGCACTTAATAAAAAATTTGTATAAATTTATCCAACATTCAAAATGAGAGCAAATATGCTAAGATGATCAAATATAACTTAACACTGTTATATATGAATATGCATAAATAATGTAGGCTTCACCACAAAAAGTATTGTTGTTAAGTTATATTTCACTGTTGCGGTATTTTTACTCTTATTTTGAATATTCATACCTATTTTTTCATTTTTCCGAAAAACGTATGATGTTAGACGCATTTTGGGTCAAAGCTTATGGGTATTTTCACATATTAACCCTAAAAAATAAGATGGAGATTATTACATGAAGATGAGGGTGTACGTTATATATGCATAAGGGTGTACGGTATTTTAGTACGTTATCTATAAGATGCATATATAGAAAGTCAAGAAAGAAAATAAATTAGATGGTTAAAAAACTATTATTTTTTGGGAGTTAGAAATCTAATTTAGTTATTCATCAGATGAAAACACATAAATGTGCTACATAGTACCATGGTCTTTATTTTATATCCAACAAAGAAGAAATTTTTGGTTCAAAATATAAGTTTACCAAGAGTGTTATTTATAGCTATATTCAATTCTTGTTGGAAAGAGAGAAAAACGAGAAAGGTGGGAATGATCTGTAAATGAGGAGAGTTTTAAGCTTTTAATATGGTTAAACTTTGATTTGTAACATCCCGTTTTCACAAGCAGTATAAATTTTTTTTCTTTAAAACATCATTTCAAATCATCAGAGTAAAGCAACGGAGCAATTGAGTAACTGATACTTGTATTCAAAATGCCGTAAGTCTGGCTAGTTACAACAGCGGTACAGCAACCGCGTGGTTCAAAAGTGATATATAACAAAAGAAAAGCTTCCGTCGAAACAACAAAATGAAGTCTTCATCTGGGTTCCTATGCGGGCTGCTTACTTTTCTCCTCGATCCTCAGTCCACCCGACCCTGAAGCTATATTAAGGGCTGAGATCCGTTGCATTCGGATCTCAGGTAACGGTTAACCTCATGTTCATATACACTATATATGTACGACAGACATTCATAGACTTTCGGCAACATTTACTATGGTCAGACATAGGGTACATTTACTACAGTCAGACATAAGGTATACATATCAGATATGTATGGTAATAACAATACATTCGGATGACAACAATAAACATCGAGTTAGTATTACTATTAATTACACTAAAATCTAATTTTATATTAATTATTACTTTCACGTACCTTCGCAATTTGGAAACAAGCGGAATTTACTTGTTAGTTGATGCGAACTAAAATGAGTAGGTTTATTTTTGGTCGAACGTCCGCCACTGGTCAGAACGTAATCAGAACGTAATCAGGGATATCCTATCAATATAACAACGTATTTGTTAAGGATATATCATTACGACGGACATTTTTAGTCATAACGACCATTTTACCCCTGACCCCCTAATCGGCGGAATTTCGCCAGCACTTTGTTACTTTGACTCTAATCTTCCAAAATTTTGCCATAACTCCGACCCCATCATGAATTTCGAAATTAATGACTAAAATACCCCTAACATATGATATCTAATCATACTTGGAAGATTAAAGACCAAAACAACATCTCTACTATAACTACCGAATCGAAAACTAGAACTTAAGACTCGGTACCGAAAAACTTACCCAGAGCTTCGCTGCTTTTCCTCTCGGACTCCTCCTTCTCTCTACACTCACTCTCTATTTCGAAATATGAGAGATGTTGGTGAATTGGTGAGTTTTTGAATTGAAGAGGAAGGGCTATTTATAGCCAAAAGAATTACTATTCATCTTCAATTCTAACCATGGAATCTAGGATATTTTGCAACTCCAATTCTCCACCATGGAATGCTAATGCCGACCTCCCCCCACACATAATTTCAATTCAACAATTTTGGTTTATACTTATATGCAATAATCAATTCGGCTCCTTCCTCCAATTTGACTTTTCTTGCTTTTTGATTAATTGATTGATAATGAAATCCCTTGCCGACATCATTTTTTTTTTCAATCACAAAATACTTCTATCCACTTGCATCTTCATTTACTTCACTTTTCTTTCTCCAATTCGGTTTATACACTCACAAACACCAATCACTTCTTTTGACTTTTCAAACTTTGCTTTTGATTTATTTATGCTTTAATCATCATCTTTTAAATACTTGGCCTACATTTACACACCACATATACACTCTTATACGTTTCCTTTCTCCTCCCTTCTTCCAATTCGAAATGTATGATGGATTTATGACCAAGGACTCTTATCATCTTATCCTTTTGTTCCCTAATTAAATACTTGCATGTGCTTATTTATTATTTTAACAATTCACCCTTCTTCAACAAGCAAGAGTGGACCGTGTTTTACTCTCTCTTTCATTGAAAATATTGGTCATTATTTGACCAAGGAATATGCTCTTCCAATATATCTAATGATCAAGTATTCCTATTGGCTATTTTAATGACAAGAGGATTAAGGCTTAATTAATTAGGTTTTAGGGATTTTGACACTTTATTTCTTCTAATAAAAATTGCCCTAAAAAAAAAGATAATTATAACTTAATATTTGATACCTCATATTCACCTATTTTCAATAGGTATATTTTACTAAATTATGATTCTTATCATAAATACGATTTTTAGAGTATTATATGATTATTTTAAACTAAGATATATATAAGGGAAAATCACAGTGAGGTCCCAAGGTATGGAAATAATCATAAAAAAGTCCATACTGAATTCCCATCGCAAAAAAGTTCCTAGCAACTTTTTTGTGATTAATTATGAATAAGTGACAAAATTCCCTTTACAAAAAAGTCCGGTTGTTAAAATTAATTTTTATGTTCTCAACATGACTTTATTAGTTGTTCAAATGTTCCTATGAAAATCTCGTTGTAAAAATGATTTTTCATGTTGCCAAAAATCCTACATGCCAGAGGAAAAACTTGGAGAATTTTTAACAGTATTAGAAGCCATTTTCACAATGATATTTTCATAAAGACATTTTAACAACTAACAAAGCTATTTTGACAACATAAAATGCCATTTTCACAACGAGACTTTTTTGTAAAGGAAATTTAGTAACTTATTCACAACATAACTAATCACAAAAAAGTCCTTGGGGAGAATTTGGTATGGAACTTTTTTGTGATTATTTCCGTACCTTAGGACCTCACTGTGATTTCCCCTATATTTAATGACTTAACTTTTATTATTTAATTTGTAAGAGTTAATCGAGAGGTACTCATAGACCTGGACCCAGCTAGCATCCTCTTCTCCTTATCATCCACTATGGTCCTCTTCTCAAAATTGTGCCGTTTTGGCACAAAACAGTGGCAACTAATTTTATTTTTTTTAATATTTCATGTTTCTCAAAGGTTCTAAAAAGACACTTTAGGATACTAACCGGTATTGAAAAAATATTTCATGATCTTCAAAAATTATTTTAGGATTTAAAAAAAATATTTTAGTATATTGACCGGTACTAAAAAGATACTTGAGGATACTGATTGGTATTGAAAAAAAAATACTTCATCATCTTGAAATATTATTTTAGGATCTTGAAAAAATATTACAGGGTGCTCACTAGTACTAAAAGGATACTTCGGGATATTGACTGGTACTAAAAAAAATACTTCATGACCATGAAAAATTATTTTAGGATCTTAAAAAAATATTTCAGGGTACCTACTAGTACTAAAAAGATACTTGAGGATACTGATCGAAACTGAAAAAATACTTCCATCATGAAAAATTATTTTTGGATCTTGAAAAAAATATTTAAGGGTACTCACTGACAATAAAAGGATACATCAGGATATTGACCAATACTAAAAAAAAAAAAAAATTCATGATCTACAAAAGTTGTTTTAGAATTTTAAAAAAATATTTCAGTTTATTGACTGGTACTACAAAGATACTTGAGAATACTGACTGGTACTGAGAAAATATTTCATCATCAAGAAAAATTATATTACGATCTTGAAAAAATATTGCACGGTACTGATTGTTACTAAAAATATACTTCACGATATTTCTTTCTGTACTAATTAGTATCCTAAAATAATTTTTAAAGATCATGAAGTATTTTTTTCAATACCGGTCAGTATCCAGAAATAACTTTTTAATACCTGTCAGAACCATGAAATATTAATCTCTCCAAAAAAAAAAATCAGTTGTCACTGTTTTACCCCAAAACGGCAGTCTTGAGAAGAGGACCATAGTGGATGATGAGGAGAAGAGGACGTTGCGTCCTCTTATCTTTTCTCCTACCTTCAGAAGAATAAAGCATAGGCATTTACACTCTCATTAGAATTTTTCTGAAAGGTAACTATCTCGGTTTCCTATATCATATACTTTCATATATGATATATAAATCTTTATAGAATCTATGAAAAAGACTTTTCTTCATAAAAAAGAAAAGACTTACTATCTTTGGGATCTGATACTACATCGTTGCTCAAAACTTTAGGGGATCAACTCTATTACATAAGTGGATTCCTAACCTTTCTATCATGATATAAGTAAGCAGTTCTTCTTGTATTGGCCCACGATCCCGATAAGGAAAAGGGAGGGGGATTTTTTTTTCACAAAGTTTTCGTGTTGTTGATTCCTAAACGTAGTGCTTCTTCCCCCATGCCGCTCGTTGGTACTAGTGAAGTAGAGTTGACCTAACCCATAAGTATAGGTATAACCTTTCGCTTAATACTATAAATCCAAAATTTAAGCATATGAGGCTGCATTAATCGGGGATACACGACAAAAGGAATTAATTATTTTATTTCCACAAACTTCACCTTCAGCAAGCGTAGGTTTTTTTCCATTTTTTCTTTCTATCCGAAGAATGTGCCTTTTTTCTCCTAACACTGAGAGCAAAAAAAAAGGAAAAAAGAATCAAATCGCACCATCTCGTAATAGGTGAATACCTCTTTTTCTCCTGAAGTTGTTGGAATTATTCGTAATAAGATATTGACTACAATTGAAAAGGTCTTATCAATAAAATTTCCATTTATCCGAGATCTAGTCATAGGTAGCAATCCATTCTAGAATTTAATTATCTCTTGTGAGAAAATAATCCCACAAACAAAGGAATTGTACAATAGAGTACGAAATAACGTAAAAAGGACTCATTAAAAAAAATGGTTTATGAAGGTTTTTTTTTTAATTTTTTTCTATTTTTCTAGTTAAATTTGATTGGATGGGCTATCCAAAAATTAGAATATGAATGACTCACTATTCACTCGGTTTCTAGGACATAATCATTATGTAGGAGAGATGGCCGAGTGGTTCAAGGCGTAGCATTGGAACTGCTATATAGGCTTTTTGTTTACCGAGGGTTTGAATCCCTCTCTTTCCACACCTTTACCTAATTCATCAATATTATTGACCGCAATCTTTCAAATAACAAAGGGTACCATTATTCCAACTTTCTTTGGTGTGGATTCTCTATTCCTAATTTCGGGAATACTGCAAATACTGGAAAGAGGGGGCAAGGAATGAAAATCTTCCTACCTGATCCATGTCTATGATAGATGAATAGTAGGGAAAATTCCCGAATCAAACACCTTACCCCTTTTTTGGTTTTTTGTTGGTCCCCTTACTTAGGCTCAAAGGGAGTAAAAATCTATTGTTATTTTAGTTAGGTTTAAGTTTGACAAGAATAATATTCTACAACCAGCAATTCATTTATTTTCAAACCAACCCATTTACTATCTATTATTTGATTGACTAATCCTTTATATTGGAATGGGTAAAGAGTCAATTATTGTTTTGGTAATTCCTCACAGGGGATGAATCAAGGTAATTTTGAATCAGAGTTCTAGACTTTTGTTCATCCCTCGCTGTAATAATATCTTGGGGTTTGCAGCGATAACTTGGTATGTTTGGACCGACATGAAAAAGAGTATGTCATTTCCTCGTTAATAGGAATACTTTGTATCATATAATATAGAAAATTAATCATCAATTAATTTCCCAAACTTAAAAAATCTGAATATATATTAAAGTATAATAATAAAACAACAGGAAATGCCATTAATTCTACGCGTTTTGGAGTATAATAGATTTTATTCCAAGTCCGTCTCTTTTGGTATTTACCTCACGCACGACACGTCAAAATCTTATCTAAAGTTTTCTAAAAAAAATGCGACAAGTAAAATATAATTATCAAATTAATAAAAAATAATCCTGGCCAGAAAAAATATGAAAAAGATTATTGATTCTGCATACGTATTTTGAATTTTCTCGGAGAGAAAAATCACTGTCATGAAAGGTCTTGCAATGTGGAAAACAGCAACGTGGTTTTGTACCCGTAAAGAGTAAATTCGAGCTGACTTCAAAAGCTTCATTCTCTGAACTACAAATTTGTGCCTACTTAAACAAGCTGGGATTCATCTTCTCTCGCAGATCAAAGAAATCATTCACTCGAATTTCATCCATCAGGTTCCTATTTTCCTCCTTTCCAATTATGTTATCTATTTTCTATCTGTAATGTTTTGTTCTAATATGTGTTTGAAGCGTGAATCTTGCGATAACACCGTCGAGGCTTCCACTGTCTCTTTAAGTTTAATTTATATTAATTTTCTTTATTCAGCCAAATGGATTTAGCTCTTCAAGCATTAATTTTGTGATAATGCTTTCTTTGGACGAACTATAAGTAGACGGTAAGGAATATAAACGTTATGAATTCAATCAATCAACCAGCCAGGGATCTATTTTCTCCCTAGTTTTTTAAATCTTTATTTACTATCTTTGAAATTTTCATCAACTTTTGAATCTGTGAATGAGATTTATTAACTCCGGGACTCTATCAATTACTAGGAAGAGCATCTCGACAAAAACAAGGGATATTTTAAATTGATGATAGATGTTGCTCTTATTATACAACTTCAATCTATTAACATATTGAGTTAGGACCAATGGAAATTCAAATTTAGCAATTTCTACCACCTACATCATGTACTTCAAGAAATCTAATTGTAACATCCCATTTTCAAAAGCCGAATATTTTTTTTTCTTTAAAACATCAGAGTAGAGCATCGGAGCAAGAGAGTAACTGATATATATTCAAAATAACCATTGTCGTATGTCTGGCTAATTGAAGTAACAGTACATGGATTCGAATGTCTAACGTAAACGTAACTGCATAAACAAAAGAAGTCTTCCGCCGAGTCTCTAAGCGTGCTGCTTGCCTCTATCCTCGGTCCTCGGTCCTCCCGACCCTGAAGCTATGTTAAGAGCTGAGGTCCAATGCATCCGGACCTCAGGTAACGGCTAACCTCGTGTTTACATACACAACATATGTATTACAGATATTCATATCATTAACAGTATATGAACACGCAACCAAAAGTACAACAAACGTATCCCAATAGCACATAAGCCCCCTGGCAGATGTGTGGCCCTTAGCAAACGTATCCCATTAGCACATAAAATGTGTGGCCCTTAGCAACCGTATCCCAATAGCACATAAAATGTGTGGCCCTTAGCAAACGTAAACATATCAAAAGTACATAGACATACAACAAAGCTATCAGCTACCACATACAATACACCTAGCGCATACATGCATACCATAAACATCAGAGTTAGTGTTACACTACGCGAACGTACCTTCGTTGACGAAATTTTGGTATGTCTGACAACCGAAACGTGATTACAGATATCCTATAAGGATAATAGCGTATTCATTAATGATCAATATCATAACAGTCATTTTAGTCACAAATGACCGTTTTGCCCCTGACTTTACTAATTGACTAAATTTTGCTAGAGCTTCGCTACTTTGACTCTAATCTTCCAAAATTTTGCCATATCTCTTTCCCCAACATATTTTCGAAATAAATATCATATTAAATCCTAAAACATGATATCAAAATTATACTTGGAAGATTAAAGATCAAACAAACATTTCTACTATAACTACCGAATCGAAAGACTAGAACTTAAGACTAGGGACCGAAGAATTTACCCAGAGCTTTGCTACTTCTCATCAAGAGCTCCTTCTTCTCTCTTCTCTCTATATTTCGAAGTCTCCAAGAGGATTTGGTGTGAGGATTTTGCAAAGAGGATGCAAGCTATTTATAGAGAAATTCTAGGACCCAAATGGCATAACAATTTCCCAACTCCTTCCCTTACAAGTTGTCTCTACTTCCGCAACAAGGCTTCTCCTACTTCTTTGACAAATTGATGATGTCATCCAATGTGATGTCACTCCCTTTCTTTATGGATTCAACCGATAAAATCCCCTGTTCGGTGTTCTAATCGCGTAATCTTAAATAATCTCAAATATTCCTTAGCATAACCTTGGAGATCTAAACTTCCTCTTGAGAAATATATGGGTTAACAAAAATTATGGTCCCTCTAAGGGTATTTTCCACCTGCTAATCATTTTAGGATAAACCCCGCCGGTTACGGAAATGACTTCAGGAATAACCAACTTCGGGACAAAATTCCACTTGTTCATAATATGCCCTGATGTTAGAACCCTAATTCAAGGATTTTAAGATAGGATTTAGTTTCTATCGGTTCTCATTTATCCTATTTGCTTTTTAACAAAATATCTTTGTACTTTTCATTTTTCTCCGCTTGCTCAACCCTTTTCACACACACACATATTTCTCTTCTTTTTCTTCTATTTATTTCAAAATTCATGCTTATTTTTAGCCAAAGAATATGCTCATCCACTTGCACAAATATCCTATGCTCATGTGTTCCCATTGGTTGATTCAATTTGACAAGGATTTTGTAACATCCCATTTTCAAAAGCAGTAAATTTTTTTTTTCATATATCAGAGTAGAGCATTGGAACAAAAGGAGTATTGAGTAACTGATACAACATAATACAGTGGCGTAACTGCCTATTCATAAAGAACATTACATTATCTGTTCAAATCTTAGATGTCCTCGACAAGTTCTTTATGCGTCTTCACGTGTGCTGCTTACTCAGCTTACGCTCATCTTCCGTTCGCAAGTCTCCGGACCCTGAAGCTATAGTAAGAGCTGAGGTCCAATGCCCATCGGACCTCAGGTAACGGTTAACCTCATGCTTATATAAACAATACATGAACAACAGATATTTCTAGTATTACAGCATTGATCAATCCGGTACGTCGTATGATCATTAGATAACAACTACACTATCATGAAAAGTTATCCCTGATTTGCAACATTCGTGCCACGATGTACAGTCGTGTCCTCAGCGCTAGAAAAACATAACGGTGTTATCATGTCTATAACCCGTAAAGCTGTAAATAGTGATCTAAGTCTACCTTAGTCACAGTGCATGTTCAGGACAGAGTCCCATTCATGGCTTTATGAAACTATCCACAACATATATAAGCATATAAACATCAGTGTCATTATTACAGTACGCGTCCGTACCTTCGTTGACGGTATTCAGGTACGTTTGACGGAAAACGGAAAACAGCACGTCAGACAGCGGTTCGACAGCGGTTTGACAGCGGTAGGTGATCACAGATATCCTATAAGGATAATATCACGTTTATCAATATCTAACATCATAACAGGCATTTTAGGTACAAATTACCATTTTGCCCCTACCCTTACTAATCGACGGAATTTCGCCAGAGCTTCGCTACTTTAACTCTATTTCTCCAAAATTTTAACATATCTCTTTCTCCAACATATTTTTGAAATAATTACCATATCTAACCCTAAAACATGATATCTAAATCATACTTGAAAAATTAAAGATCTATCTAGCATTCCTACTATAACTACCGAAAGAACTTAAGACTAAGGACCGAAGAAATTACCCAGGGCTTCGCTGCAAATTTCTCCGAACTCCTCCTCCTCCTTGCTGCTCCAAATTTTTGAATTGAGCTAGAGCTCTTGGGTGTGAATTTTCAAATGAGAAGGGAGGCCTATTTATAGGCAATTTCGGTGCACTATTCATGCTTTACCAGACGGATTCTGGACCGCAGGATCGCACTTCATTGAAATGGCAAGATCTTGGCCTTACACATGGGGCTGCCGACCTCCCCCCCCCCCTTTTTGCAGAATTTACATCATCCATGATGATGTCACAAGTTTGCTTTATGGTCTCGTACCGATAAAGTTCCCCGTTCGGTGTCCTAATCGCGTAATCTTGGAAAATCTCAAAAATCCGGAAGCGTAACCCTGAAGGTCTAATCTTCCTCTTTAAAAATGTCTGGGTCAACTAAATTTTTGATCCCATTTAGGGCATTCCGTTGCCTGCGGAAGATTTTCGGATAAACGTCTTTGGTTACAGAAATCGCTTCAGGTAATGTCAACTTCTGGACAAAAATTCACTGATTCATAATATGTCCAGATGTTTACCACTAACTTCAAGGATTTTGAGTTATGATTTATTTTCCATAGCCTCTCTTTTCTACTATCTGTCCTATTTCTTTTTCGTCTTATTCCTTAAGCATTCCGCCGGTTACGGAAATGACTTCAGAGACAGCCTACTCTGAGATAAAAATTCACTTGTTTATAATATGCCCTGAGTTTAGAAACTTAGTTCATGGTTTTCTAGATAGGATTTAATTTCTATCGGTGATCATTTTTCCTATTTGCTTTTTCAAAAAAATATCACAACTTATATTAATATTAAATTCCATAATATCATGATATTATTTTTGATCCATTCTTATCCCTTTGACTCCAAAAATTCGGCCAGCACATTATATATATATATATATATTTATATATATATATATATATATATATATATATATATATATATAAAATTCGGCCATATACATTATATATATATATATATATTTTTTTTTTTTCTGTTTTAATTATTTATTTTATATTCTATTTATCTTATATTAATTTCCCCCAAAATTCTCTCATTGGTCCATTTATAATTACATGGATTTAAGCTTTAAAAATTACTAGAATAATTCTAAACCTTTGATTTCACTTTTCAATATTACATCTTAACCCTTAGTAATTATTTAATTTATCCCATTTGATTAACAAGTTTAATTAGGACTCTTAATCATGAGATTAGTAATCTTTTAGGATTAGGGATTTTCATACACTTAATCTCATTTATTTTTCTTAATCTTTTCCCAAATAATTAGCAAATATATTTTATGTTAATTTTATCAATTAATATTTAATTAAAGGGTTTCACATAATTTACCTTGAATATTCCCTTGTTTGAGCTTAAATAATTAACCAATAATTATTTAATTAATCCCTTACTAATTGTTGATAATTTTCTTATTTAACATTTCCTCACGCATATTGCACTGACATTGGTACTTCATGTCCTATGCATTATATTAAAAATCTTGGGGTCATTTTGGTCCTCAAAATACTTTTTGATTTTTCCTTTTTAATTTTTCCAATGTTATAATTTATTAAATTTCTAAAATTAGAGACAATATACTCTCTAAATTTTAATAACTATTTTACTGCCCCCGAAGATTTATCATAATTTTCTTAGGCCATTTTATGCTCCACAAGGGCATTTTAGTAATTTTGGCACATTATTATTTTTTTCCCAATTTCCAAGAGATTTTTCCTTAGGAAATAAGATAAATATAACACAGTAATTGAGACCACATATTTACTTATAAAAAATAGTCATTTTATTTATCCGGGTATTACAGATTTAGGCTTTAATTAATTAGAACCATTAGATTCACTTTATTAGATTCAATCGTAGCCCTTGATTAAATGTTGACTTGTCAAAGTTTGTTACTAAACTTGTTTAGTGCCTTAAACAAATTCTTTGTTGGTTAATTAGGCTTTAGGGTTCTTACATAATTCATCTTATACATTTTATTAATCATTTCTAATTAATTAACAATTATATTTATGACAATCTTAACCCTTTATTGGTCATTAATCTCCAATTAGGGATTGTATATAATTAACCTTGGACATTTCCCCTGATTCATGCCTAAATAATTAGCCATTAATTATTTATTTAATCACTTACTAATTGTTGATAATTTTCTTAATTAGGCTTAATCATTTTCTCACAACTATTTTACTGACATTGGTAATTTATGCACCATGCATAATATTAAAAATCACGGGGCAACTTATGTTCCCCAAAATAATATTAAATTTTGCCTCATTATTTTCCAAGGAAAATAATCCCATAAATTACCTAAATTAGAGACAACATACTTTCTAATTTTTAATAATTATTTAATTGCCTCTTAGGATTTATCATAATATTCTTAGGGTATTTTATGACCCATAGGTGTATTTAGGGCTTTTTGGCACTTTTATTCCTTCTAATTTCAATAGAAATTGCCCTAGAAATACCATATATAAATTCGAGACCACATATTTACCTATTCCCAATAGGTATTATTTACTAAATTGTGATACCTATCATAAGTGAGATTTTTAGGGTATTACACTAATTATGTTATCTTTATTTTCTATCTGTAAAATTTTGCTTTGATACCTGTGATATCATTGTAACAATATAGAGGTTGTTTAATGTAACACCCCAAATTCCACACTTCAAATTGTGTCGGTTGACACTTGGTTTTATAAAGATCAACGTAGTTTGAGGTGCTACATCAGAGTAATGCAGAACGTAGAGCATGCACTAACAATTGGACAATGAGTAACTGATATAAAAATACCCTGACATATGATGATGTCTGACATATGCTGGTTAAATTGAAAATCCCGAAGGAATATTCATGTGATACATTAGTACAAAGCTTTGTATATTACAAATCTTTATAGTAACTATACAATCTTCAACCAAGTCGTAGTTAGACTTGGGGCAATGAACCTAACTCAGTTAATCAAACAGATTGGCCAGGTAGGTGTCTATCATGGGAGTCTCACCAAGTTCACGGCGACTTATTGACTGACCCACATAGACTAGCCCTGCCTTCGGCACCAAACTGTTTGAGGTAACTTTATTAGATCCATGCCAAAAAGTAGGCTTTGTTAAACTTCTTCCGGCTCTCGTCTTGACCGGTGCCTCTTCACGGCTCTGTCCTTCGGTGCCTTTTCACAACTCCATCTACCAGTGCCTTCTCCGACCCTGGTTCCTTTCATGAACATTAGACAAATCTGAGGTCCAATACCCATCGGACCTCAGGTAACAGTTAACCTCATATGAAAAGTATAAACAGTATATGTATGACAGATGTTCATTACATTTCAGCATCAACCAAACATAGCACACAACACATGTAAGGTTACGACAATATAAAAGCACACATCAGATGTAATGTTAACAACACAACAATACATATCACATGTAATGTTATCCACGTTTGCACTAACCAGTGCCAAGACAGCTCCTCGTGTCCTCAGCGCTAGGAAAACAATACTATGGCGTTATCAAGACTAAAACCCGCTTACAGCTGAATGTATGACCTAAGACCGAGTCTTAACCACTCAATGAATCATCTTATCACATATATTCACACCTTTGAATCCTACTTAGGACTTGATCCCAGATATCCTATACAATATTGTCAGATTATTTCCTTTTCCATAACTTATATGATATTACACTTAATATCATATCACTTAGAATAATATCCTAAAGGTATAATTTACCTTTCTACCCTTGGTGGATTTATTATTACAATTTTGCCCTTACATTTTATTAAAGACGAAATAATGGATTTTCTGGGCATATTTTCCAACAACTTTGAAAACTCATAATTAATTATAAAAAACTCCTTTTTGAGTGCTTAAAAATTCCTAATGACCCTTGTCATGTCTATTTTCCCGAAAAAATATTCCCATAACCTATAACATCAAGAATCATTCCCAGTTTAATTGTTTCTCAACGCTGCCCAAATTTTCGTCTGGAAAAATAGCTTAATTTCAAGGATTTTTATCTCCTTATGTAGAACTCCAAATGATACATATTTTATATATTTGGAAAGCCCTACATGTCTTATTTATTCATAAAAAAATTCTCATTTTTGAAGATCATTTGAAACATAAAAAAAAATAGCCTTAGTTTCGCTAGTTACACAGGATTTTAAACCGAAAATTATACAATTTTTACAATCTTGTTCTATCGATTTCAAAACTTATTCCCCCACGTGTTCTTACCTCATTAGGCATTTTTCAATGCAAGGAGGCCTAAAAATAAGTAAAGGAATTTTCCTAACACTTTTCTAGATTAAACTAACATTTATATTAAGAACTACAAAAAACTAAAAACTAGAAACTCAAAGCTTAAGAACCTTACTTCTTGAAGATCCTACTCCTTCCTTCCCCTTGCTCCAAGAAATTCACTCTAGCTTAGAATGGTTTTGGTGTGAAGAATGAAGAGTGTGAAGCCTTCTATTTATTGGCAAAATCCCAAAGTGATCCAATTTCCCTTCTTTCTTCACAACCTTTGGATTAGAAACACTTTATCAAATTGAATCTCATCCATTGGCTTGCTTGGTCGACATACTCCCTCTAATAGCCATTAAATATGCTTTTTCATTTGCAAAATATCCCTTGGTCCATTGCTCCCATTGGCTCTTGACATCTTTGACTTTTCAAAGCTAACTTTATGCTTTATTCATCCCTTCTTTTCCTTCCTTATAGCTGCACCTTTTTTATATATTTTTGGGGCTGATTAAGAAGCTTAACTAACTCTTTAATCAAGTATTTAAATGACCACTAATTACATGTGTCAACATAGGATTTGTTGGTTAGCTAACCATGGCCATTTATGCTTATTTAGACAAATATTATTTCATTCTCTTTGGCTTAATTATTTTCAAATATAATTAGCCCTCTTTTGATGCTTTTAGCTTGTCTCTAATTAATTAGAAGAATTATGCCATTCATCTTAATTAATTGCAAGCTAATTTGCCTATTATTTTCTAATTAACACTTAATTTGATTAAATGTTTTATAATTCTTCCACGGCTCTTTTAACTTAAAATAGCCATTGTTTTATGTGACTCTATGTCACATATGTTAACCAATTTAATATGGTAACATATTCCTAAATACAGGATTTTCGGTAAGTCGAAAATTGGGTATTACATTTCTCCCCATGTTAAATTAAATTTCGTCTTTGAAATTTCTAGACATCTAGTCTAATCCTTGTCTATGCATTCTTACCAAACATGCACCATAACATTCTCATTCTACATGTACCCAGGTATAGTACATTTAAATACAGGATCTACTGATCCATTCTCTCAGTGCTAGGTTACGCAAGCCTCATTACCTGACTTATTTAGCCTCTCGGCTTAGCATATATTGGCCTTCCGGCTCAATCTATTTCCATAGCACTAGAGATTCTAGCCTCACTACCTAGGAAATCATCCTCAGGCCTTAGGCATCTCATCTATAACCTGGTATAATGAATGTTTTGCCAGACTCAAGATGTACTCTAGACACTAGTCTAAAGTCACCATGACAATCAGCATTTCACACAGTCTAAGTACCACCGGTCTTATGGCCTAGGTACACCGCCCCGTGCACACTTGCACACCAGGTCTTATTTCCTCAAGCATCTGCTCGTCTATTTCATCTGAGCCTTTCTCATTTAAGCTCTTAGACTACTTCCACTTACTTAGCACTATAGCTGACAACTACTATATGGCTTAACCTTGTTCTAAACCTTTCTAATAGTTCCTGTTCCTATATCGTAATCTCCAAATACACCGCTTCTCAACATATAGCATTGACCAACATGTCATCGCTACCCAAAACCATTATGCTGTCTCATTTTTAAATTTTCACACATTGAAAATTTTTCATGGTCTCAGACATTTCGCAATCCGCACTATACCAGAAAGTAATAGTGCTATCACATTTTCAAACTTAATCGCTGCCAACACAAATTTGTGAAAACATATTTACTGCAAAATCAGTTTCAAAAACTTTTACTACCAGCACATATTTTTTAGGGTATAATTCACTTTACAAAATTTTTATCAATTGAGAGCTCACACCACCACTTCAACCACTTGGTATAGTGAGCGCCCTATCCTAATCCCCAAATCTGGTCTCTGCATAAGCAATATCGTCAAACAATGTGGGAGAACCTTCATCCCTCCCATAAGAGACCCAGTGTTCACACTGGCACTTAAAGTAGCAACCCTATCTACCGGAACTTAGTCCAGCCATAGACAGTCAGGTTCCACTTAAACAAAACATATGCCCTTGGCGAAATGTTATGGGTTGGGTGCGTTCCATTGCTGGTGCGGTTTTCATTCTCTCAAAACAAATCCCCTAAAAAACTCTTTGTTTCAAAAAGAACCTTTATCGAAGGCCAGCGATTTCAAACATTTCAAAACATCTGGCAAAACCCAGCAAACCGTGTACATCTACAACAGCTTTTGTCCTTCTACTTCTGTACTGCCTTTACCACAACATAATTGAAAACTCAATTTCAAACTCTGGGTTCCAATAAACCCTTTTTATAAGACAACATCATTTCAAAACTGGCCATCACTGTGGTCTCAAATTCTATTGAAACATTTCACTTGAAAACTCTGTTTCAAAAATTCACAAGTTCAAAAAAATCAATTTCGAAGAGTTTCACAAACATAGCAGGTGTATTGGCAAGTTTAAAATTTCAATTTTTAAACCTTACTCGTGAATCAGACAACTAATCTTAGAAGGTCGTCATAGACTAACTAAACGCATTTGGACCTATGTCCTTGGCTACTCAAGCCATCCATAGAATGCTTAGTCTATTCTACCTTAGTCTCCTGACTGTTCTGGACATTGCTTGTTATTCTCAGGCTTCACAAACATTTCGGGACACTTCCCAGTATTTGTTGTCTAACAATTGTGGGCTTTTGCCAGCCTATAGATAGAATAGTCTCACAGGACTTAAGGCTTTTAATCGAACATATACATGTCCAATGACCTATGGACATACCAGTCCCAAAGGTCCTACTGCCTACCATGAACATTTGAGAGGTACATATCACCACTTTGTCCTCACCAGGACCTACCCAATCTCGTGCAGCTTCAACTGCAACTACTGGATCTAGCTGATCCATGACCATCACATAACACAATATATGATATACATCATTGGAGCACCCTACTGGATTACACAAACCTTTTCTTTAGGGAATCTATTAGATGCGGAACTTGTTATAATGTACTTACCTTGAGAACTGATACACTGGTAGCTCTACTCTATGGTTCGTTGTCACGGCGGCTGCACTCTTCGGTTTGACATCACGGTGGTTCCACTCCACGGTACTTCACTCGGTACTTCACTCAATCCCTCCGGCTGGTCATCTTCTCCGGTCAGAACCCTCCGTAGGTAGCCCTTTTCGATCAGAACTCCCCGTAGGTAGCCATCTCCGATCAAACTTCCCATTAGTAGTATTGTCTTCAGCTGATCATCTCTGAATCATTATAACAAGAACTCGAATCTTATCAGGTTCCTACCCTTTAGTGGTTTCGTAACCTACTGTCTCTATTTTTGCCATCACATCTGGGGTCATTCAACTTACAGACTTTCACTATCAGTCCAGCTCCAAGCAACATCTTTTATCTCAACTTTCTCTTTCGGGTAACCACCCACTTTTCAGGGAAATCTATTGGTCACTAACATCACTATGGTTATCGGTCCCACCTTGAAACCATAACCCGTAGCTATTGGGGTTGTAACTATCGTATGGTTCCATTAAGGAACTAACTCTCAGGTATTGAAACCTAAGGCACCTCACTTATACTTCCTCAAGGTTCCTACTCTCAGGTACTGGAACCTAAGGTAATGCTCAGTCATATCTTGACCTAAGCACTATCTCTGCTTCAATCAGGTTTAAGCCTATCACTCTATCTACTCTCATGGTATCCCAAAGGATTACTATGTTTCATACCGTAAGGTATTTAGGCCTTAGCTTAAAGGATCTCAAATCCTCAAGCTACTTCTCTAGGATCACTCTCCCGAGTTTCTCTCGCCTAAGCACGCTTAACCTTAAAGCGCCTATCGAATCTGGGTACTAATACCGGTACACATACCACTGGGTACCGACAACTCCCATAGGTACTAGTGCAGCATAACTGCCTCCCCAAAAATGTTGGGTACTTTCCCTTATCTATCTATCGGTCACCACTGCCAAGGACTCAGTCAAAAGACCTTCGTCCCCGGAGCTACACCCCGTTGCACGCATGGTGTCCGGCCTCTACAAGGCAGGGATTGTTCCCTCAGGGTAACTTAGCAAATTTCTGTTCCTACATGGAACTTAATCAATAGGTCACTGTTTCTATAGGGAAACCTAAACAGTAGGTTGCTATGTATAGGAAAACCTAAGCAGTACCGACTTCTCTGTACAGCTTCCCCTGAAACACTGGGCGGGGATTTAACGCAGACTCCGATTTCCATATTAGAAGTCCTAGAGTTTAGCAACAGAAACATATTCTGTGCCATTTCTCCTATCTCTGGGTTTTAACTTACCCGAGTCCAACCCTTTTCCTTAGGGTGTATGTCCTTTTTGTATCACATAACCAGTACCATATCAGTACTCCTAACCTACATGTCCAAACCATGCTCTGAAACTAGCTCTCATACCAAAATTTAACACCCCAAATTCCACACTTCAAATTGTGTCGGTTGACACTTGGTTTTATAAAGATCAACGAAGTTTGAGGTGCTACATCTGAGTAATGCGGAACGTAGAGCATGCACTAACAATTGGACAGTGAGTAACTGATATAAAAATTCCCCAACATATGATGATGCCTAACATATACTGGTTAAATTGAAAATCCCGAAGGAATATTCATTTGATACATTAGTACAAAGCTTTGTATAACTACAAATCTTTATAGTAACTATACAATCTTCAACCAAGTCGTAGCTAGACTTGGGGCAATGAACCTAAGTTAGTTAATCAAATAGATTGGCCAGGTAGGTGTCTATCATGGGAGTCTCACCGAGTTCACGGCGACTTATTGACTGACCCACATAGACTAGCCCTGCCTTCGGCACCAAACTGTTTGAGGTAACTTTATTAGATTCATGCCAGAAAGTAGGCTCTGTTAAACTTCTTCCGGCTCTCGTCTCGACTGGTGCCTCTTCACGGCTCCGTCCTTCGGTGCCTTTTCACGACTCCATCTACCGGTGCCTTCTCCGACCCTGGTTCCTTTCCTGAACCTTAGACAGATCTGAGGTCCAATACCCATCGGACCTCAGGTAACAGTTAACCTCATATGAAAAGTATAAATAGTATATGTATAACAGATGTTCATTACATTTCAGAATCAACCAAACATAGCACACAACACATGTAAGGTTACGACAATATAAAAGCACACAACAGATGTAGTGTTAACAACACAACAATACATATCACATGTAATGTTATCGACGTTTGCACTAACCAGTGCCACAACAGCTCCTCGTGTTCTCACCGCTAGGAAAACAATGGCGTTATCAAGACTATAACCCGCTTACAGCTGAATGTATATAAACCATGACCTAAGACCGAGTCTTAGCCACTCTATGAATCATCTTATCACATATATTCACACAAGTCACATCAGAGTTAAAGTTACTAGTATGCGAACGTACCTTTCACCGTATAATTACCAAAATGCCCATCCTTTGAATCCGACTCCGGACTTGATCCCGGATATCCTCTACATTATTGTCGGATTATTTCCTTTTCCATAACTTATATGATATTACACTTAATATCATATCACTTAGAATAATATCCTAAATGTATAATTTACCTTTCTACCCTTGGTGGATTTATTATTACAATTTTGCCCTTACATTTTATTAAAGACGAAATAATGGATTTTCTGGGCAGATTTTCCAACAATTTTGAAAACTCATAATTAATTCTAAAAAAATCCTTTTTGAGTTCTTCAAAATTTATAATGACCCTTGACATTTATATTTTCAAGGAACAATATTCCCAGAACCTAGAACATCAAGAATCATTCCCAGTTTAATTGTTACTCAACGCTGCCCATATTTTCGTCTGGAAAAATAGCTTAACTTCAAGGATTTTTATCTCCTTATGTATAACTCCAAATGATACATATTTTATATATTTGGAAATCCCTACATGTCTAATTTATTCCTGTAAAATTTCATGATTTTTGAATATCATTTGAAATAGAAAACAATAGCCTTAGTTTCGCTGGTTGCACAGGATTTTAAACTCAAAAATTCTACAATTTTCACAATCTTGTTCTATCGATTTCAAAACTTATTCCCTCACATGTTTTTACCCCATTAGGAATTTTTAAATGCAAGGAGGCCTAAAAACAAGTAAAGGAATTTTCCCAACAATTTTCTAGATTAAACTAACATTTATACTAAGAACTACAAAAACTGGAAACTAGAAACTCAAAGCTTAAAAACCATACCTCTTGAAGATCCTACTCCTTCCTTCCCCTTGCTCCAAGAACTTCACTCTAGCTTCTCTCCACTCTTGCTTAGAATGGTTTTGGTGTGAAGAATGAAGAGTGTGAAGCCTTCTATTTATTGGCAAAATCCCAAAGTGATCCAATTTCCCTTCTTTCTTCACAACCTTTGGATTAGAAACACTTTATCAAATTGAATCTCATCCATTGTCTTGCTTGGTCGACATACTCCCCTCTAATAGCCATTAAATATGCTTTTTCATTTGCAAAATATCCCTTGGTCCATTGCTCCCATTGGCTCTTGACATCTTTGACTTTTCAAAGCTAACTTTATGCTTTATTCATCCCTTCTTTTCCTTCCTTATAGCTGCACCTTTTTATATATTTTTGGGGCTGATTAAGAAGCTTAACTAACTCTTTAATCAAGTATTTAAATGACCACTAATTACATGTGTCAACATAGGATTTGTTGGTTAGCTAACCATGGCCATTTATGCTTATTTAGACAAATATTATTTCATTCTCTTTGGCTTAATTATTTTCAAATATAATTAGCCCTCTTTTGATGCTTTTAGCTTGTCTCTAATTAATTAGAAGAATTATGCCATTCATCTTAATTAATTGCAAGCTAATTTGCCTATTATTTTCTAATTAACACTTAATTTGATTAAGTGTTTTATAATTCTTCCATGGCTCTTTTAAACTTAAAATAACCATTATTTTATGTGACTCTATGTCACATATGTTAACCAATTTAATATGGTAACATATTCCTAAATACAGGATTTTCGGTAAGTCGAAAATCGGGTATTACATTTAACAGTATAAAGCCCCATGTGTCTCGAGTCTGAGTCCTATAAAAGATACTTATTTTAGGAGGGGAAGTTTCAAACCTCGAAATTAGAGTATTTAGTTGTTCGATTCCAAAAAAAGGGCTAAGTAGCAATTGAAAGTATTAAAAAAAACACCTTACCATTGTATATTTAAGTATAATTTCTATTATTTTGTTTTATTTAGTGAAATGGATTTAGAAATTCAAGCATTAATTTTGTGATTTTGCTTTCTTTTTCTTTTTCTTTTTAATGATATGAAGTATTTCGCTTTCAATGCTTAGAGCGCAAAGAGTTTTCACCTTTACCAATAAATGTTATTTCTAAAATTCAAACTTGTGTTTTTCTTCTTATGGGGTGAGGCCGCTAACCACCTCAACAAATATTTTGTTGGGAATTACATTTTCTATGGATATATATCGTTTGCTCTAAACTATATAGATGCACAGTAAGGAATGTAGATAGACATATACCTATGTTTCCTATATTAATTAATTAGTAATTCAATCAACCTAGCTGGGATATACTTTCTTCCTTGCCAATTATTTTAGATATGTATTTACTATATTTGAAGTTTTCATGAATCTTTTGAATCTGTGAATGAGATTTATGTTCAATGTAAAAGTTTTACTTGGTTTGGTCTTGTGCAAAGATTTATACCAGTCATCGGATTAGGTTATCTCTCATCCTCAAGTTTATTTTTTATTTTATTCATATCTAAAAACGATTATTCAAGTAGGAATACTATTGTTGACCGAAAAAAAGTAGGAGTACTACTCCCTCCGTCCCTAATTATAAGAGCAAATTTTGGAGTTGGTTTTGGTCCTAATTATAAGAGCAATTTTTAACTTTTGTCAATTTTTTCCTATAATACCCCTATTTATACTTATTATTAGGAGCATTATATATGTGTGTGTTTACATATATATGTATATTTGTGTTTATGTGTGTCAATATATATGTGTGAACACACACACATATATAAACATATGTGTGTGTGTGTGTGTGTGTGTGTGTGTGTGTGTGTAACATCCCATTTTCTAAAGCGGAATTTTTTTTTTTCAATCAGAGTAGAGCAATGGAGCGATAGAGTAACTAATCATAACAAAACATGAACCATAGTGTAACATAATGTTGATACAGCATCCTATTGTTCCCCTAGGTAAATACGAAAAACGATAAAGTGACATCTCTGTCTCAGAGCTCACTCGTGCTACATGCCCTCCAACTATGAGCTTACTCGTGCAGCTTGCCTCGATCTCCGATCCGTGGTCCTCCAGACCCTGAAGCTATAGCTGAGATTCAATTTATCGAATTGAATCTCGGGTAACTGTTAACCTTATGCTCAAATAAAACAAGATACGGATGACGGATATTCAAAACATAACAAAGAAGATATCACTTATGCATATAGCAGATGCATGATTGCATGATTGTGACACGCATGTAACATAAGCGTTAAAGCAGTACGTATAAGTCCTACACAATAATAGCCTGCACAAAAACCAGTTCCACGATGATCGGTCGTGTCCTCAGCGCTAGGAAAACTCTAACGGTATCATTAAGTCTATAACCCGCGTGAAACTGTATGTATAATCGGTAACCCTGAACAGAGTCTCTAACCGTGAATGTATCTCGGTGACCCCTTACAGAATCTCTATCCGTGAATGTACCTATCACATATATGTATATGAGTGGCACTAGATTAGTGTTAAAGTACGCGAACGTACCTTCGTTGATGTACGTAGATGTTTCTGGCGGAAACTGTACTTTCTGACGGAAAATAGCGGTTTGTCCGACAGCGGCACGTTGGACAGCGTAACGGCAGCAAACTAGGATTTCTGACGTCCTATAAGAGTAATATCACTTTCATTAGTGATTTGATACAATAATCTGGCATTTTAGGTAAAAATTACCATTTTGCCCTTCTACCCCTAATTGGCGGAATTTCGCCAGCACTTCGTTACTCTGACTACTTTTCTTCCCAAAATTTCGCCAGAACTTCGACGCCATTTTGATTTTTGAAAATAAAGACTAAAATAGCCCTCCCATATGATATCCAATCATACTTGAAAAATTAAAGGCTATTCTAACAAATTCTACCCTTACTTTTGAAAAACTGCGAAAGCTTCAACTTTTCGGCGACTCGATCCCTACTATGTTTTTACCTCTGCATATTTTTTCAACGCAAACAAGGCCTAAAACAAGAATAGGAATCTCATCACCTACTTCCTAAATCTAACTAACAATTCTACTAACTACCGAACTAAAAAACTAAAGACCGAAGGACTTACCCGTTGAATACTTCTGCAGAATTTCTCCAGAGCTTCTCTCTCTTCTTTCTCACTCAAGGATTTCGGCCAAGAGAGCAAGAGGAAGGTGTGAAGAATTCTCAAGGGGTATGCCTCCTATTTATAGATTTTTCAAGGGACAAGTTTGGCATTTTCCAAGTTGTTTGGACCCTTGGATCTAACTTGAGAAAGAAGCCAAGATCTTGACCATTCAACCATGTTGGTCGACATCTAGGGGCTGTTTGGCAGCCAATATTTGGTCCAAAAATGATTAATGAGCTTGCTTTATGCCCGTCTAACTGCTTTTTCCCGATCGGTACCCGATTCGAGTGATTTCGGAGAAATCTCAAAATTCTGGATTTACAACTTTGAAACCATTTCCTCACTTACTAGAAATGTCCAAGTTAACCTAAATTTTGATCCCATACAGGGCTCCAACAGTCCAGTTGAAGTTTTCTCGAAAAACGTGTCCGAACGCGTCCGGTTTCAGAATGCATTTCTGGAATCATCAACTTCTTCAGAAAAATTCACTGAATCCAAATATGTCCAGATAAATTCAAACTCATTCCTAGATGTTGAGTTAGAATTTATTTTCTTCATATCCAAAAATGTGCCTATCAGCATTTTTCCCTATTTCGTCCTATTAGGAAAAAGCACAAACGGCTTGAATTAACTTAGTAAGAGTCTAACGGAAGATAAAAACCCACTGATCAATATTTTACCTTGACTTTGGAATTCTCATTCCTAGATCTCTAGATAGGATCCGTTTCCTAATTTCTAAATTACTATTCATAACTTTTTACTTTAATTAATTATAATATATTATAATAGCAACTTGCATTACATCTTATATACATATATATTTATTTTTTTCCCTCATTTTCCTTGGGCACTTTCGGCTGGCCCTTTTTTATTTATATTTATTATTATTTTTTTATTTAATTTACTTATTTACTTATTTACTTATTTAATTTTTTTTTTCCAAAAATTTCCACAAAAATCCCTAATTGGTCCATTCTTGTATTTAGGCTTAAAAATACCTAAACTCATCCATTTTTCTCCAAAATTTCCAATTAATTAACAAACATGTTTTTACTAATTTTAGGCCAAAAACCACTAATTTTAGGGTTTTACATAATTTTTCTAAGCTATTTACCCTTTTCAGGGGCATTTTGGTTATTTTGGCACTTTGGCCCTTAAATTCCCTGATTTCCTACAGAATTTAACTTTAGAATAATAGACTATATTTCCACGAGTCTTACGATCATAATTTCACTTATGAGAAATAACCCATTTATTTATCAAAATATAATATTTCAGATAAATAAATATGCGGGTATTACAGTGTAGATATATGGGTGTGTCTCTATGTATGTAGATAGATTTATATGTATACACATATATATACGCACATATATGTTTATATAGCAATACCATTATTTCAATTAGAAAGCGTGTGGAAAGAAAATTAGATCTATATGTATACACATGGCTATATAAAAAACAACTAATATACATATATAAACTAATATGTCATGGATATCTAACGTAAGACAAATTAGAAACACTTATAATTAGGGCAACTTGTGTCATTTTAAATTTATATAAGGACATTTTAGGAAAATGAGTAAAATTAACTAATTTAACTCCTCTCCTTAATTCTCTCAAAATCGGTTAAATTGCTCCTATAATTAGGGACGGAGGTAGTATTATATTTGATGATAAAATATGCAGAAATTAAAAAGTGAAATAATTTAAGTAGTTATGAACTAATTTATTTATCATTCATGTGGTCATGCCATACCATAACGCATATATAAAAATATGTGACACTTGAATTTAAATACAAATGAATATGTTTTAAATAATTGTTATACAGCGATATAGTTCTAAAATGTAAAATTGAATTTAACTTAAATACTAGAAGTATACACATAGTGATATACAATAATTACATTTATGTATGTATGTACGTACCTACCTCTGTGTGTCCCCATAAAGTAAAAACCCAACCAAGAGATAAAGCACTGACATAGGGTTCCATGTTGTTCTGTAATAGAACACAGATGTCTAGCCTCGATGGGATAGGTATGATTGATATTGGATCTGGTGCAGCGCCCACTGATATCTATGAAGAAGATAATAGCAGTCGCCGGTGGATCACTGTGCTACACGGGGGTGGCTATTCGCCTTGGAGTGATGTGTGTGCACAGTGAGACTGAATGGTAAAGAATGGACTAGTGAGTCTTAGCGTGTACCTGGTAGGTAATCCCTATTTATAGAGATTACCTAGGGTTTCGTCCTTCTTGGCCACATTCTGTCATCGTGCGCCTCCCACCTCTTGATCATGTGCTCTCCATATCCTGCATGATCCCTGCAATAACGGCACAGTCATGGGTGATTGGCAGTTTACCTATTTCATGGAAGGTCTCCCGCCTAGAGCCGTTCAATTGGGCCTCGCACATATCAGGCCCATTATTTGGGTCCATAACAGTTGCCCCCAAGCTCCGAAGTTCGGGTTTCTGGGTTACCGGGATTAACTGCTCTTTATCCCTGGGTATTCCTTCCCCATTTACCTCGGTATTGATTAAGCTTTAAGAACTAGTTCCCGACTTGTCTCTGTACCGGGCTCCTTTATCGTGACACTTCGTTGTCTTTCTTAACTCGGGCAGCCGAGCTAACAACCATGACAGTGTCTCTGTAGCCACTGAGATTTGTCTTTATCGGATTGTACGAAGTTTTGTCATTTTAAACTCTCCATATGCATATTGCGCCCAATCTTGAGTGAGATAGAGACATGTGGCATGGTTCGATTGGATGACCTTTCGGATTATCCCTCTGCCATCATATTATCACAGCCTGGTGTCTATTGGGCATTTTCTGCCTTCTTGGTTTTCGCGCGCAGTAATCCCTCACGCTTTCCTAACAACAGTCATGATCTCTTTTATGGGAATCTGTTACGCCATTTCCATTAAAGCATCATTTACTGCAGCGTGGCCCTTGCACTCCGCTGGGCCTATAAATTCTCTTCATCACTTCTCATTTATTGTTGTTATTTTCTTCATTTTCTCGTTCCTCCTCGTGTTGCCGTGCTTCCAACTATCTTTGTGCTTCTTCATCTTGTTGATTCTGTCTTGCTAATAGGGCATCTATGAGAGCCCTCTGTTCTTGGAGAGTTCTCCTTAGTTCTTGCACTTCATTTTCGTCTGGTTGATTCGGTATATTGTTTTGCTCGGGAATCGCTCCTATTTGAGGCTGTCTGCCTCTTCCTCTACCTCGGCCTCGGCTTCTGCCCCGGCCTCTGGGAACTCCAGCTCCTCTTAAGATCGCCATGTCTGGTTCTTTTCACCTTCATGAGGGAAAACATTAGATGAGGAGTACAACGATGATCATATCATAATTTCTATCGCACTTTATATCTATACTACTAACGAATAGATACCCGCAACATGTCTGTAACATCCCAACTTTTAAAAGCAGTATAAATTTTTTTTTTTCAAAATATCATCAAACATCATTTCAAAATGATCAGAGTAGAGCAACGGAGCAATTGAGTAACTGATATGTATATATAAAGTGCCATAAGTCTGGCTGGCTATTTACAACAGCGGATTAATATCCGAGTGTTTCAAAAGTACATCACAACAGAAGAAATCTTCAGTCGGGTCTTCAAGCCGTCTCTGTCGAGTTTCTACACAGCCGCTTGTCTCTTTCTGCAGCCTCTCGGTCCTCCCGACTCGACGCTATATTGAGAGCCGAGATCCGCACCGGATCTCGTGTAACAGTTAACCACATGTTTATGTATACGAGACAACGAGACATCAACAATACTAACATCGCTCTAACACAATCACAACCCATGCATATGTATTGCCCCAAAGATGCGCATGATTGCACCCAAGATACGAGACAGATTGCACCCAAAGATACAGACATATTCTCTAACCACTATATGCACTCAAACCAGTATAACACCTCTACACACACATACCACATATATGCATACCATAAACATCAGAGTTAGTGTTACAGTACGCGAACGTACCTTCGTTGACGGTGTTAAGTACTTCTGGGCTGAAAACGTACTTTTTACAGAAAAACGTGAAAACGTCCAACAGCGGCACGTTGGACAGCGTAACGGCAGCAAATCAGGATTTCTGACGTCCTATAAGAGTAATATCACTTTTATTAGTGATTTGATACTATATCTGGCATTTTAGGTAAAAATTATCATTTTGCCCTTCTACCCCTAATTGGCGGAATTTCGCCAGCACTTCGCTACTTAAATCTCCAACTTTTCAGGAACTCGATCTCTACCAAGTTTTTACATCGTCAAGCATTTTTCAATGCAATGAGGCCTAAAAACAATAGTAGGAATCTCACTCCCTACTTACTAAAACTATCTAACAATTCTACTAACTACCGAACTAAAAAGCTAAAGACCGAAGGACTTACCCGTTGAAGACTTCTGCACAATTTTGCCCAGAGCTTCTCTCTCTTCTTTCCCTCTCTAAATTCAGCCAAATGAAGGAGGAATTGGTGTGAAAATTTCAAGAGGTCTCATGGCCTATTTATAGAAAATCCTAAGGACACAAATGTAATTCTCCAAGTTGTCTACAACCATGGAAATTCAAACTTGAAATGGTGTTTATTCCTTTTCCATGGAGAATGCTGGACGAAATTCAAGGGTGATGTGGCAGCCCTTGGTTGGTCCAAAAAAATGATGACTCAAGCTCACTTTATGCCCGGTCTGGCAGACTTCCCCGATCGGTACCCGATTCGCGTAATTTCAGAGAAATCTCAAACTTATGGATTTACAACTTTGAAGATATTCTCTTCCTCATCAATAATATCTAATTTAACTTAGATTTTGGTCTCTTACAGGGTTCCAACAAGTCGATTTGCTTTTCGAAAAACGTGTCCGAACGCGTCCGGTTTCAGAACGCATTTCTGAAATCATCAACTTCTTCAAAAAACTTCACGGAAGAGTCTAACGGAAGATAAAATCCCACTGATCAATATTTTACCTTGACTTTGGAAATCCTATTCCTAGATCTCTAGATAGGATCCGTTTCCTAATTTTTAGATTACTATTCACTATTTTTACTTTAATTAATTATAATATTAAAATATTACAACTTGCATATTACATTGATTAAAATTCTTATCTTCTTCCATTTCTAAGATTTCGTCCAGCCAACAATCTGATCCTTTTCTTTCATTTTCGTTTTTATATTTTATTTAATATAAAATAATTATTTAATAATTATTTTATATAATTTCTTACATAATTTTCCTATTGGTCCAAATTTGTATTTAGGCTTAAAAATACCTAAACTCAACTATTTTTCTCCAAAATTTCCAATTAATTAGTAAACATGTTTTTACTAATTTTAAAACAAAAACCACTAATTTTTGAGCTTTACATAATTATTTCTTAATTTCCTTTGCTCAGGCTTAAGTAATTAGCCAATAATTTCCTAATTACTTTCTTATCAATAGTTGATAATTTTCTTACTTAGGACACCTCATTACCTCATAACTTTTGTATTGACATTTTTGCTTTCATGTCTCCTGCATTATCTTAGCATTTACGGGGGTATTTCGGTCATTTCCTTACTTTTTGAGTATTCTTCTACAATTTCTCCAAGTTTGTAACTTAATAAATTGCCTAAATTAGGGACAATATCCTTCCCTATTTCAAATAGATTTTTACTTGCCTCCTTTATAGCTTTCACAGGTATTTATAACCCATAATGTATTTTAGGGACCTATATGCAATTTTCAACATTTTAGGGACCTAATTGCAATTTATCTAATTTCAAGAGAAATTACCCTGACAACAAGGTAAACTCAATACAAGGTGCTCGAGACCTCATATTCACCTATTTTTAATAGGTATTATTTACTCATTTTATGATTTTTACCCTAAGTCAGATTTTAGGGTATTACAATGTCCCTTGTTCAGAATTCCGTAGGTTTGTTCCTCCTAGAAACGGGTACGGAAATACGTATCAGAAATTCTTATACATGAGTCGAATACTGCATGTACGTATCTTTATTGGTCTCGGAGTTTCATCCTGCGTGGCCCAGCTCCGTATATGAGCTCTGTGCTAGAATAGGATTATCGTCCAGTACAAACCGACGATTATAAGATTTATCAGAGACTGATATCAGAGTTATCAAGGTGATCAGAATCTTCAAGGTCATTGGAATTGTCAGGGTTTTGTATTTCTCTGGAACTACAGATTTACGAACGTTACGTCTCCTTTTCCTGGGGTATAGGGCGTACGGATTTCTATCTCTGCCCATCACTACATTACACCAAGCTCATATCAGTACTCATTTTCAAAACGTGCTCAAAGTTTAAAAGGCTTTTTGAACATAACTCCGTTATCCGAACAGAATGGCCAGGTAAGTGTCTACCATGGGGGCCTCACCGACTTATACGGCGACTCAATGGCATACCCACATAGACTAGCCTTGCCTTAGGCACCAAACTGTTCGTGGTAACATAGTTAAATTCATGCCAGAATGTCATGCTCTGATACCATAAGTGTAACATCCCAAATTCCCAGAGCCATTTTTTTTTAAATCAGAGTGGAGCGCTGGAGCGTAAGAGTAACTGATTCCCATTCAAATAATAACCAGAGGGTAGCATAGTGTTGATACAGCATCCTATTGTTCTCATAGGTAAATACGGAAAACGATAAAGCGACTTCTTCGTCTAAGAGCTCACTCGTGCTACATGCCCTCCAACCATGAGCCTACTCGTGCAGCTTGCCCTTATCTCCAATCCTTAGTCCTTCTGACCCTGAAGCTACAGCTGAGATTCAAAGATATTCATGACATAACAGCTATGATCAATATAATGACAGTACATAAGCGTAAAGCAGTATGTAAATCCCATAAAGTGCCTGCACTATTCACTAGTGCCACGATGTACGGTCGTGTCCTCAGCGCTAGGAAAACTCTAACGGTATTACTACATCTATAACCGTGTGAAACTGTATGTATAATCGGTAACCCTGAACAGAGTCTCTAACCGTGAATGTATCTCGGTGACCCCTAACAGAATCTCTATCCGTGAATGTACCTATCACATATATGTATATGAGCAGCACTAGATTAGTGTTACAGTACGCGAACGTACCTTCGTTGACGACGTTAGGTACTTCTGGCGGAAAACGTACTTCTTGACGGAAAACAACGGTTTGTCCAACAGCGGCACGTTGGACAGCGTAACGGCAGCAAACTAGGATTTCTGACGTCCTATCAGAGTAATATCACTTCCATTAGTGATTTGACATAATAACTGGCATTTTAGGTAAAAATTACCATTTTGCCCTTCTACCCCTAATTGGCGGAATTTCGCCAGCACTTCGCTACTTAAATCTTCAACTTTTCAGGCACTCGATCCCTACCAAGTTTTTACCTCGTCAGGTATTTTTCAATGCAATGAGTCCTAAAAACAATAATAGGAATCTCATTCCCTACTTACTAAATCTAACTAACAATTCTACTAACTACCGAACTAAAAAGCTAAAGACCGAAGGACTTACCCGTTGAAGACTTCTTCAAAATTTTTCCAGAGCTTCTCTCTCTACTTTATCCCTCTTGATTTTCAGCCAAAGGAAGAGTGAAATGGTGTGAAAATTTCTTGAAGAGCACTTGGCTATTTATAGAATTTTGGAAGGATATAATTGGAATTTTGTAAGTTGTTTTCAACCATGGAAAATCAAACCAAAAATGGTGTAAAATCCTTGTCCATGGGAGCCTCTTGGTCGACATACTTGGGTGATGTGGCAGCCCAAGATTGGCCCAAAAATGGTGACTTGGGTTGCTTTAAGCCCGGTCTAATAGAATTTCCCCGATCGGTACCCGATTCGCGTGATTTCGGAGAAATCTCAAACTTCTGGATTTATAACTTTGAAGACATGTTCTCACTTACTAGAAATGTCCAAGTTAACCTAAATTTTGATTCCATATAGGGCTCCAACAGTCCAGTTGAAGTTTTCTCGAAAAACGTGTCCGAACGCGTCCGGTTTCAGAATGCATTTCTGAAATCATCAACTTCTTCAGAAAAATTCACTGATTCCAAATATGTTCAGATAAATTCAAACTCATCCCTAGATGTTGAGTTAGAATTTATTTTCTTCATATCCAAAAATATGTCTATCTACATTTTTCCCTATTTTGTTTTATTAGGAAAATGCACAAACGGACTCAGAATTGATTTCCGGAAAAGGTCACTTGAAGGTAAAAACTCACTGATCAATATTTTACCTTGACTTTGGAAATCTCATTCCTAGATCTCTAGATAGGATCCGTTTCCTAATTTTTAAATTATTATTCATCATTTTTACTTTAATTAATTATATTATTAAAATATTTGCAAGTTGTAAAAATTATTTTCCATTCCATTTTTCATTTTTTTCTTGGCCCAATTTTCGGCTGGCCCTTCTTTTATTTTTAATAAATATTTTTTATTTAATTAATTATTTACTTATTTACTTATTTAATTTTTCCCAAAAATTCCACAAAATTCTCTTATTGGTCCATTCTTGTATTTAGGCTTAAAAATACCTAAACTCAACTATTTTTCTCCAAAATTTCCAATTAATTAGTAAACATGTTTTTACAAATGTTAAAACAAAAACCACTAATTTTAGGGTTTTATATAATTACTTGTGAATTTCCTTTGCTTATGCTTAAGTAATTAGCCCAATATTACTTAATTACTTTATTATCACTTGTTGATAATTTTCTTAATTACAATGCCTCATTACCTTCACACTCTTGCATTAACATTAGAATTTTCAAGCCTCTTGCATTTTTAGAGATTACAAGGGTATTATGGTCATTTCACTTCTTTTTGAGTATTTTCCAACAATTTCTCCAAGTTCATAATTTATTAAATTACAATAATTAGAGATAATATACTCTCCTAATTCACTTGGTCATTTTACTGCCTTTTAGGATTTTTCATAATTTTCCTAAGTCATTTATGTCCTTTAGGGGCATTTTCGTCATTTTGGCACTTTGGCCCTTAAACTCTCTAATTTCCTAGAGATTTTTCCTTAGAAAGTAAGATAATCATGACTTAACATTTGACACCTCATATTCACCTACTTTCTATAGGCATAATTTTACCAAATTATGATATAGATTTTTAGGGTATTACATTTCTTCCCCCCTTAAACAAAATTTCGTCCTCGAAATTTGTACTCTACCATCTAAACTTTGTACTAACTAAAACCCATCCTACTTGGATTTTGGACTATACGCGTCGGATCTTCACGTCGTCTGTTAGCCGCCCTTCTTGGTGATCAGGAATTCGCCTTGGTTCGTCCATAAAGATCTTATCATTTCGTACTTTGATATATAATGTTTCCCCGTGGTTCCCACACACCGCGGTTAACACTACAAATACCAAAATGGATACCAAAAATGTCCCCATGGTTCCCACACACCATGATAACATAAGATACCGCCTACATAATGACATGATCACGGTCGAATATAACTTAAACAATATGGAAATTGTTATGGAAGTCTAACCATGTTCGTTTTCGAAGAATATATGATTATCACAATCACCAAAGATTCTTACGAAATAAGGCTATCCAATAGTGACGAGAATCAAGTGCTATTTCAGCTTTGACATGAAATTTGGTACGGCGATCGAATATTGAACTTATGTGAGGCATCACCAACAGAGAATTAATTTCGGTTTATAACTTGGTTAAAAAATAAAGCTCTGCTCATCCTCTATCAATATGGAAAATTTCATAGTTTATTGACTTCATTTAAAATTTCAAAAGCTTTGCACAACATGATTGCCCAGATTTCACTTTCCAAAATATTAGGTCAGTTTGTAAAAAATCATATATCCTTGTATATAACTTCAAAAATTACAAACTACCTATCAAATTAAATCTCTTCGTGTCCTCTTTAGATCTGGAAATTTTCAGAATTATTAGAGGTCATTTACCCAGTCAAAGATCTCACACAATACGTCTGCCTCCAGAAACTTAAAAGCTGGCAGATTTTATGATTTGTGTTATTTTGATTCTTTTGGTTCCAAAAATTGTTTTCTACCAAAATTTTACACCATTTTTTGAAATAAACCCTTTATACACTTCAGATCTTCGTTATAATCCAGAGAAACACACATGCATGTTGATTTTGCCCCTTAAATATGACATGCAATGAAGTTTGAAGGTGGAATTGCAACTCATCACCTTGTCTTCTATGGTTTCTCTTCTTCCTTTCTTTGAGTTCCTAGCTGATCAGCCCCAAGAAAATTGTCGGGAGGTTGCTGACCGTGAGAGGAAAAGATTCTTGATGGTTTAAAGTAGACGAGGATACGGTTGTGTTGTTGGATGAGAAGGGTTCACGGTTGGAGGTTAAGAGGAGGAGGAGGGCCGGATGGAGAGGAGAGGAAGGAGGGTTTGAAGTTGAAGATTGAAGGATGTATATCTGTGTGTTTAAGTGGTGTCGGATGAGAGAAATAGGAGAAATGGAAGTGTGTGTGTGTGTTGGTGTTTACGGAGGGAAATAAGGAAGAGGAACGAGAGATGGATTGTGTGCGGGTGTTTAAATTGTGTATGTATGTCTGTTTACGTGCTGGAGAAGAAGAATAATGGACTGAGTGATCTGTTGAGTATATGGGCTGAATTAGATAATTGAAGTGAGAAAGTATATGTGCAGTGTTTTGGCTTGTCTGATGTAACATCCCATATTCAAAAGCGGAATTTTTTTTTTTCATCAGAGTAGAGCATCGGAGCAAGTGAGTAACTGATACATATATTTAAAATATCAACTGTAGTATGTCTGGCTAATCACAGTAGTGGTACATTAATCCGAGTGTTTTCAAAAGTACTACATATCAAAAGAAAATCTCCGGACGGAACTCTAAACGTGCTGCTTGCCATTTTCTTCGGCCCTCAGTCCTCCTGACCCTGAAGCTATGTTAAGAGCTGAGGTCCAATGCCCACCGGACCTCAGGTAACAGTTAACCTCATGCTGAAATATGACAGTATATGGATTACAGATATTCACAACATTAACAGTACATGAGCACACAGCAAACGTATCCCAATAGTACATAAGCACACAGAAGATGTATCGCACACAACAAACGTATCCCAATAGTACATAAGCATATAGCAGATGTATCGCACACAGCAAACGTATCCCAATAGTACATAAGCATATAGCAGATGTATCGCACACAGCAGATGTAAAGTTATCATCTATCACATATACGCATACAATAAGCATCAGAGTTAGTGTTACAGTACGTGAACGTACCTTCGTTGACGAATACGGTACGTTTGTCGGTCGGAACATGACCACAAATATCCTATAAGGATAATATCGTATTTATTAATTCATAGCCAATATCCTAATAGATATTTTAGTCACAAATGACTATTTTACCCCTGACTCCAGAAATCGCTAACCGATAAAATTTCACCAGAGCTTCGCTACTCTGACTCTTGACCTTCAAAACTTACTTCCTACCATGTTTTTACCTCGTCAGGCATCTTTCAATGCAATGAGGCATAAAAACAAGAATATGAATTTTATCTCCTACTTCCTAGATCTAACTAGCATTTATACTAAGAACTATAAAACTAAAGACTAGAACTTAAAAGCTAGGGACCGAAGAACTTACCAAGAACCTTGCTCCTCCTTCTCCAAGACTCTTCCTTCTCACTTCTCTCTATAATTTTGAATTGCTCTTTGCAATTGGTGTGAGATTTCCAAATGAGAGAAGTGGCCTATTTATAGGAAATTGGTGTGGCACATTGATAATTCTCTTGAACTTTCTCTACTCAATTTTCAACCATTGGATCTAGGGTTACTTTGAAATTCCATCCACCTCCTCCCAAACGTCCCTCTCACTCTCTCTCTCCCCTATCCTCTTCCATTCATAATGAAATCTTATCTCTTTTGGATTTCCTCTTACTGATTAATTCCTCTGCTTAATGTTCTAATTGTATGTGCTTATAAAATCACAAATACTTTTAGAGGTAAAGTTTGAAGTTTATGTAGCCTCTTGAGAGGTATTTGGAATAATAAGGATTATGGTCCAATTAGGGGTTTTTACTAGCCTTCTAGTCATTTTAGGATTAATCCCAAAAGTTACGAAAATGACTTTGGAGATAACTTACTTCAAGCTAAAAATATACTTGTACATAAAAAGTCCTTATATTTGATCTATGATTAACATATTTCAGTACACAATTTATTTTCTATCGGTTCTCATTTACTTATGTCTTGAATTAATCCTAATAGCTTTTGAATTCTCAAAATATCTTCTTCAAACACTTGGCTCACAACTCTCCACACGTCACAACACTTACACACCACACATTACACACACACACTCACAACTCTCCTTTTCTCTCTACTACACTCACAACACACACACACACTCACAACTCTCTCTCTCTCTCTCTCACACACATACACTCATACACACACAAAAAAGTCCCCCCTCCCCCTTTATTTTAATTTTGTTTCTTTTTAATTAATATCATTTTATCTAGAAAAATCCCATTGGATGATCCTTCTTCATAAGGATTTCACTTTATGGAATTAACTTATATATGGCCTTAGGATTAACTTTATAAATTCTAATCCAAGCCTTTGATTTATGTTGACTTGTCAAAGTTAACTAATAAGCTTGATTAGTGTCTTAATCTTATGCTTAGTAATCTTTAACACATCCTTTGTTGGTCAATTAGGCTTTTAGGGATTTTATGTATTTAATCCTATACATTACTTAATCATACCTTTAAAACATGCTATTTACTTAACCATGAAAGTTTTTGGAATTAATTTAATAAATGAAGATTTAATTATCTACTAATTGTTGACAATTTTCTTTAATTGGATTAATTATTTTCTCACAACTTTTGGGTTTACTTTGGTCATTTATGCACCATGCATTAATTTAATAATCATAGGGCAACTTATGGTCCCTAAAATAAAATTAGATTTTTGCCTCTTTAAATTCCAAGGAAAATAAACAAATAAATTACTAAAATTAGAGACAACATGTTTTCCTATTTCAAATAGGTATTAATTGCTACATCTGATTAGCAAATGAATATTGAATGGAATGGTTGCGCATGAGAGGGGGTGAGGTGGCGTCATTTGGAAGAAGGAAGGGGTGGTATGTGGCTGAAAAATAGAGGGAAGGAGTATTGTGGTGTCTGACATGCAAGACACTTACTAAAAAAAAATACCAACTTGATTTCCTACAAGGCTTTTGTTTGCAATCTAGTCCTTTTCCAATATAATTGCAAACATTAGTTAGATAATCAAAATTAATCCTTAATTCCATTTAAGGATTTATCATCCTCAATTAATTTATTTAGGCCATAAAATATTATCTCCAAAATATTTAGGCAAAAAATTATTCCCTAACTATTTGTCCTTAATTTACTGAAAAATGTCTTTAATTCCAAATATTTATTCTAATAATAATTAAGGCCAATTTTCCATAGTTAATCACATATCAAATTTTAAATTCCCTGATTCCAAATTTTTGGGATGTCAAAGGAATGTCCGGGAATATATAGATATACCAGCATTTTGTGATTCCGAATTTTTTCTTTTACTTTATGTATTTGAATATGCCCAAGAGATCTCAAGATTTTCCTTCGAAACTCAAAAACTGGCTTACTTTCTTCTGTCTTCAGTACCCCCTTAAAGATCACTACACTGTTTGTTGAAGTTCCTATTAGATTTGTATCATTCTTTCTGTTTTTGACTTTTTACTTTTGATCTAGGCTTCAGATTCCAAATCCTTGCAATGGCACATGATGCTGATGGAGTTCGGTGTTGTTCAAGCTCTTCTTGTTCGACTAAGAGATGGAAGTATCATGTGTTTTTGAGTTTTCGAGGGGAAGATACTCGCACAAGTTTTACTGATCATTTGTATGCTGCTTTAAAACGCAAAGGGTTAAAGACTTTCAGGGATGAGGAAGAGCTTGAAAGGGGACAATCTATCAAACCAAGTTTACTGCAAACAATTGAAGAATCTCGTTCTGCAATTGTTGTGCTCTCCCGAAGTTACGCATCTTCAACTTGGTGTTTGGATGAGCTTCAAAAGATCCTTGATTTAGAGGAAGAGTCGAGTCTTCAAGTATTTCCAATATTTTATGGTGTAGATCCATCTGATGTTAGGAAACAAAAGGGAAGTTTTGCAAAAGCATTCAAAAAGCATGAAGAAAGATTTGCACAAGACAAAATGAAGGTGCAAGGATGGAGGGATGCTTTAGAAAAAGTTGCTACTATATCTGGTTGGCACTCGAAAAATCGGTAATTTCCACTTCTCTCAATAATTATCTTCATTTATTTCCCTTTTGTTGAGCAATAAGGATGAGGATATTCGATTTCAATTCAATAAAGTCTAAACCCCATCATGGTTTTTCTGGTGAAAAGCTTTCACTAAAAAAGTACTATAACTTCATTTATTTAGTTGTGGGCGTGTAGTTCTATTTGTTGGAAAAATAAGCTTGTATTGATTGTTGATGAAGTAGCTTTACCCATAGAATTCAATCAAAGATAGCATTTTGAAATGGTAAATTTTTCTTAAATTATCAAGTAGCTATGCCGAATTTTAATACATTTACATAATAATAATGATGATTATTATTATCTAATTCAATAATTAATATTAATAACTAAGAATTTTCTATATTTGGAAATTTTATTCTTTATTAATTATCAATTTAAAATACTTGTTATTTTTTATGGCGTGAATCGTTAATTACCATACAGTGTTAGATTTGAACTTTTAATACATTGTATTTGTGAACAGCTCCTTAACTAAAATTAAGAAATAAAAGGAATCTCAAACCATAATCTGTTGATTAAATGACTTCGACATCCAGGATTTAGCAAGGTCTGTACACACACATAATGGTGACAATTATGTTTCATCATTTAATTAGAAAAAATCTAGGATTTTGCTTCTTTATATAAACACTAGACTATATTGTAGTTTTTTCCCCCCTCAAAACTATATTGTAGCGTCTCACTCTTCGTGATTGTCTGTAAATACCAGAAGCTATGTACAACTCTTCTCTAAATGAAATTATCGCCTATTCTTGCTAAGTTAAATTAATTTTCAAGAACCAAAGGCCTAGTGGTATGGGTACTTCCCAACTAGTGGGAGGTCATGGGTTTTATCCAGCTCATTTTAATACATGCGATTAGTGCATGTTGTTGCAATGCAAAAAAAACAAACAAACAAACAACAACAACAAGATTCATGATAAATTTTAAAATTGCTATACATGTGATCATATTTTCTTTTTATATCCCACATGAACTATTTATCGCGTTTATGCATAAAATTTTAAAATTCTATTAAATGATCATGATGTTTTCATGTCCAAAAAGATCATGCTATATTTTTTTAGGGTAAAGATGTAAAAATGCACATGTACTTTACTCTCAGGAGCGTCCAACACCAAGTATTTTTTCTAATTGCAAAAATTTTGAAAATTGGAGCAAAAGTCACAACACCATTCAATCCTATTTGACGATGTTAGTTTTTGTTGTGGGGCCTAAATTTTATTCTGAAAAAACAATAATGCCCCTAGCTTTAAAAAAATCAAAGTAATTCACAATTTTCCCAACTTTCCCAACAAAGAAGATGAGGATGTTTCTGAGATGGCCAAACTTAACCTTGACAGATCGGCCTTTTGGGATGTGCAAAACGCATAATTGCCTTTTGCACCAGTGCCTGTGGAACTATTTAGCTGGTAGAGCGTCCCTCTATCATCTAATGTTGGTGGAGGTTTGACGATGGTTCAATCAAAAAAAGGGTCTCGCTCCTTTCAAGCCTGCGTAACCCACCAACTCTACCGACAAGCCTGAACTTGGAGCTTCAACATAGATCTGCACCGCTTGGATTCTGCCCCCACCAAATCCTATCGTTTTTCTTCTTTTTGGTGATCTACACCTCAGAATCTACTTCCTGATCTGGAATCCCCCAATTTCAGCTTTATACTTCTTTATCTGTTGCCATTTTTCTCCGATTTACAGCTTCTTCGTGTTGGAGTTGTGAATTAGTGAGCTGTGCTTCAGTTGCAGAGTCATGTCGTTTTGATGAAAATTTCCAACTATAGCAAGGTTTTTGGTTTGTGAAGTTTCTCTGTGTTTTCCTTTTCCAATATTGATTCATCGATCCAAGTGTGTGAAGCGTTTGTATTTAAATTTCTAATTATTTTCTGCTGATAAAAATTCTGGCAATTATACCTTCGGTTTGCGCTTTTCTAGTTCGTTTGCCTATCTCATTTTTTATCCAGACTACCGACCTAGAAGGAGGGGGGAAACAACAAGAGGAGGGACAGGAGGTGAAGAGCCATAGTGGGGAAGATCTTCACTGGTCTGAGAATGTACATTAGTCTGATTCCTATTATATGCTTCTATTTTTTAAGCTTGCAGATTTAAAATTTTTGTTTTGGTGTTTCTTTTCGAGTCATTTGCTATAATTATTGGATCAAAGAACTACATTACTTCTGTCGCTCAATGTGGTCTTGTGTAGAATCCATCTTAGCATCGTAGCTCTGTTTTGAACAAAGCGACCCTCGTCTTTTTCGTTGGGAAAGTTGGGAAAATTGTGAATTACTTTGATTTTTTAAAGCTAGGGGCATTATTGTATTTTCAAAATAATAATGTGGGCCCCACAACAAAAACTAACACCATCATGCAAGATTTATTGGTGCTGTGATGCTCCAATTTTCAAAGTTCATGTGTACTTTTGTACCTACATAAAGCACTTAGTGTTGGATGCTCTTGAGGGAAAAGAACATGCACATGTGCATTTTTGCCACCCTTTTTTTATACCAAAGTCAGGCTAGTATAACTTTATTTTCCTATGCAGGCATGAAACAAATTTCATTGAAAGCATTGCTGAAAAAATGAAGTCAAAATTACTTGATGAATCGCCATCAAACGTTGGTATATTAATTGGAATTGAACCAAAATTAGATGAGTTGGAGTCAATCGTAGCAAGTGAACCTGAAGGAGTTCGGTTTGTAGGAATATGGGGCACTGGAGGCTTAGGAAAAACCACTCTTGCTAGAGCTTTTTATGAGCGGAAGTGCAAAAACTTTGAGATACACTGCTTTCTTGATAATGTTAGAGAGGTACATGAAAAAGATGGTTTGATTTCATTGCAAAGAAAATTTGTTTTTTCTATAGATAAAAAGGGTATGGAAGTGGATGATTGTTATGAAGGAAAGAAGTTGATAAAAAACTTGTTATGCGATAGAAAACTTCTACTTGTCCTCGATGATGTGAGTGATATAAGCCAACTAGAAGAGTTGGCTCCAAAGCAAGGATTGTTCAGTGAAGGGAGCATAATAATAATAACAACTAGGGATAAGCATTTACTATCATCACATGGTGTGTCTGCTAAGTATGATGTCAGATTCTTGAGTGATAATGAGTCCTTTGAACTTTTCCTTCAAAAAGCTTTTAAAGGAGATCAACCCAATGAAGCTTATTTGGACCTTGCAAGAACCGTCATTGAATATGCTAGAGGCCTTCCTTTAGCACTCAAAGTGTTAGGTTCATTTCTTTGCAAAAGAACTATAGAGGAATGGAAGGATGCACTAGCTAAGTTCAAGAAGGTTCCTCCAAATGACATTTTGAAGATACTTCAAGTGAGTTTTGATGGATTAGACATTAAGGAGAAGACTATATTCTTGGATATTGCTTGCTTTTTCAATGGGATGGACAAAGATTATGTCATAAAAATTTTAGAAATTTTGGACAAGGATCTTCACCCAAAAATTGGAATAAGTGTTCTTATTGATAAATCACTAGTGATTGACTATGAAGGGGTTTTGTGGGTGCATGAAATTCTCCAAGATATGGGTCAATATATTACCTGTCAAGAATCGCCTGATGATGCCGGCAAGCGTTCTAGGATATTGTCTCTGGAGGATGCCAATCATGTATTGGAAAGAAATAAGGTGACATTTCAAAGTTCTTGTTTGTGATGCACTCTTTTTATAATAATTTATTTGATAACTCTTGTTCATTTTTATCTTGACTGGTTGTTTTATAGGGGACAGAAGCAATCCGGGGAATAGTTCTAATGTTAGAAAAGTCATGTGATGCATTTTGGGATCCTAAAGCCTTCTCAAAGATGAGTGACCTTAAGTTACTCATCATTTCAAGATACTCATATGTTTCCCAATATTGCCAATTGAATCTTCCATGTGGACTTGAGTCCCTTTCCAAAGAGTTGAAAGTAATAAAATGGGAGGGGTTTCCATTATTTTATTTGCCAAGTCAAGCTCAACTCCATGAACTTGTTGATCTAGATATGCCACATAGCAAGTTAAAAGAACTTTGTAGAGGAAGACAGGTAACTATAGTGATTTTTATTTAAATTGTTTGTTTATGTTTTAACAAATTACTAATAACTTTTGGTTTTTGAGGGCTTATTGTTTCCTCTCCCTGTTTCTTTTTCTCTTGCCAGTCTTTCCGAAGCCTTAAGTTCATTGATCTTTCTCATTCAAAAGACCTCATCAAAACCCCAAATTTTGATAGAATTCCTAATCTGGAAAAATTGATTCTTGAAGCGTGTTCTAACCTAGTTGAAATTCACCAGTCTCTTGGCCATCACCAAAAACTTGTTGTCGTTGATTTGAAAGATTGCAGAAAACTTAAAACCCTTCCAAGAAAATTTGAGATGAATCATTTAGAGACTTTTGTTCTATCTGGCTGTTCAAAAGTTATAAAACTTCCTGACTTTGGAAAAGAGATGGAACGTCTATTTAAGCTTGATTTAGAGGGGACTGCTATAGCCAAACTGCCTCAATCACTAGGCAATTTGATTGGTCTCATTGAATTAAATTTGAAGAACTGCAAAATGCTGGTTTGTCTTCCATATAATGTTTGTAAACTGAAAGCATTGAAAATTATCAAAATGTCGGGCTGCTCAGAGCTTTCAAGGCTGCCAGAGAATTTGACTGAAAATGAGGCTTTGGAAGAGCTTGATTTGAGTTGCATTGCTATTAAAGGTCTATCACTTTGTGAGTACAATGGTGAAGGACAATCTTCATCATCATGGAGTTGCTTCTCCCTTCTTCAAAGGCCAACAAAATTTATGTTGCTGCCGTCTTTGTCATCCTTGATCGAATTAAATTTATATTGTTGCAACCTCCGTGATGGATCACTCCCCGATGACATCAGCCAGTTATCATCATTAAAACGTTTATTGCTAGGTGGAAACAATTTCATTGACTTACCATCTGGCCTCATTTCCAATCTTTCCAAGCTTCAAGTTATTAATCTCTATGGTTGCCCATGGCTTCGGTCTTTGCCACAACTTCCGTCAAATCCATTAGCTATAGTAGCAATTGGTTGTTCATCAATGAGACATTGCGGAAATTCACAACACTTGTGGGATTTCATTGAATCATTTCAACCTCAGCAGGTTTATTTCATTTGTCTTTACTTGCCCTTTCACCTTAACCATTATACTTCTTTAACATGAGAAACTTTTTCTTATAGGTTCTCAATCATGGTGAAGTTTTTGATTTAAATCTCAAATATGCAATTACAACATTGGGTTCACGAATTGTGAGTTTTTCGAATAACTTGATTTTTTTTTCTTAATTTCTTTGAGGATAAATATCTAGTTTATTTGACTTGTATATATTTTCATTTCTTACATACTAACACAAACAATTTTTTTTTTTGGTTCCAGCATATTGATTTCTTCAGACAATCTACTCGCGTATTGATAATTCAAGGTAGTGAAGTGCCATCATGGTTTTATAACCAAAACTACTTTGATGACAAAGAATTCAGCCATCCAAATGTGTCATTCTTAATAAGCATATCCCCTCATTATTGTGATTCAAGTGAATGGTGGGGTATAGCCATATGCTTAGTGATTGAACACGATAACGCATTTGGAGGAGGGTGGGATTCAATTTATTGAACTTTCGGATTTCCAAATCACGGGTTTCCAAATAAGTATTTTCCAGGCTATAATGTTTGGTTACATCCAAGTCATAGTCATCAACTTTATATTATATATACTCGTTGGTCTTGTTTGGTTGTGGACGGACTTCAAATGACATTTGTTTCTAGAAATGCTATTACAAATAAGTCACCAGGGTTCAAAATAAGGAAATGTGGGTGGCGAGTAGTGTGTAAAGAAGATGTTGAAGCTTGGCGAAGAACAAGGGACAAAGGTTGTAGTAGCAATATCAGTGAAGTTGAGAAAAATGAAGGTTATACTCATTGCTGCCCGAGACATCATGATCAATTACTATAAAGTAAAATATTGTAGAACTTGATGGCACCTATTGTCATTTAAATGACAAAGCAGCTTGTGGAGGCATTTTTAAAAATGGCAACACTTGTATGATGGAGGCTTTTCTTCTAAAATTAAGTGCTGGGGATACTCTCACAAACAAAACTATTTTGTTGAAAAGAGCACTTGATGGAGCAATGGGTTTGCAAATCCTGGGCCCTGAGGCGATGATGAAAATATTGCAGGCGACTGATATGGTAGAGCTCTGTTGTGTCAAAAAAACATAAAGATGAGTACTTCCAAAGTACGTAGCGGTAGATCAGCCCTTCTTGTCTTAGATTAAATTTTATATTAATGCATGCTTGATGGCTATTTAATTTTTTCTTTTATACATTAATTTAATTAAAAAAAAAAACCTTTCAATTCAATTAAATATTATATTTCCTTAATTATTTTATTTTTATAGCACTGTTCGATTTATATAGTATTAGCCGGGTTTGTTTTCATTAAGTTAAAAAATTCAGTTAAAATTAGTTATTCACATTTTTTAAATTTCAAGATTACCACCCTTAATGATTAAGTTCATTATTGGAGGTTATTTAGTTGATATATAACATGCATGCAAATTCATGTTCTTGTTTTATGTTGTAATTGAACCGATGTAAAAGGTCCTTTTTAACAGTTGTAAGAAGACGTTTTTGCACTAGTAGACTCTTGTTATATTTTGCACATGTTTCTAATAAATTTGTGGTTATTGCTTAGTTAAGTATAACAAATTTGTGATTATTAGGCTCATTTATATATATTGCCATGATAGCTAAGATTTTTCATTAGGATTATGAAGAAACTTGGTTGAACCTAAGCTTGTTTCTTCCTTTTTTTCCCCGTGATTGATGATAGGGTATGTACATGCTGATCTAGCTCTTTTTTACCCCTCACTTTCTGGTGCAGGATGGCAAGAATACGAAGCTATGATCTTAAAACTTTTGGAAACCATTGAGTAATCTGAGTAGGAAATACCAACAAAGAATAATACTGCATGCATTTTAAAGACTTGTTTATTTAAACCTAAAAATTAAGTTTTTTTCAGATTGTTTGGGGACTTTATGAAAAATGATTTATTATTTAGATTTTTTAAGAAAATATTGTTGGATTTAGTTATAACCATAAATAATAACTTATTGCTTATTATTTCAGTATATTTTCATAAACAATGTTTTGATCTCTGGATATCTTGCATCTTCATCATATTCTCCACTTGCAATATGCAAGTCAGGACAAGGAGTCTTCAAATAGTCATCAACTTGTAATCAGTACCAAAGGAAGTATTAATACATAAATGGTCAAATTATCGCAGGTCATCGACTATATAGAGTATTATTCATTGTTCTTGTTTTATGTTGTTATTGAACCAACATGATATATCGTTTTACACTCTATATGTTAAGTCAGTATTGTTTAAAATAAGCAAGTGTGAGCGGTGGTGTTGTGAAGAAATGTTGAAAGAAGGTAAAAATCTAAAGATGAAGTTGATCATGATTTAAATAACTTCAACAATCCCAATAAAGCCGAGAATAAAGAAGGCTGTAGCTGTTGGGAGGCATGTATATATGTCAAACTTTTGCATTCTATTGGGCATCTATTTCAGGCTTGGTGTTAAGGTATATTAATTTGCTCAGTTCTAGGTACATGTTTTTTCCTTTCAGTAAAACATGATGCAGACAGTATTTCGTTAATAACGATATATCCCTAAAAAGTTAACACTCTCAACTCTTATTATTTTGCACATGTTTCTGATAAATTTGTGATTATTAGACTTATTTATCATAGATTGATATAGATTGCCCCTTGTTGGGCCATATTGTACATGGTCCTAATATAGATCCATAACAGTTGCCCTCCAGCTCGGTAGTTCAGGTCTCTAGACTACTGGGGTGCCTTTGTTGTTTAACCCTGATATCATATCTGAGTTGTTTCAATTTGATTTTCGTTCACCTTTTGCTTGGGTCCAACAAACTCCAGATTTATTCACATTCTAGTTGTAACTTACCCCCAGATATATGATCTGGGTTGATTCAACTTCATTCCTTTTCACGATTGCCGGGATCTTCATCAATCGTCCGGGTTTATCTGCTTCAACAACGGGTTTCCCCCCAATCTGGTTTGTGATGAAGAAGAAAAAGCTCCATTTGCGCCTGTTGCCCTTACATTTGTACACCTTCCAATGTTACAACGTAAAACCGCCACCTTTAACGTAGTACTATTGCCCCCCAAGCCCGGTAGTCAAGGTCTTTGGGCTACCGGGTGTATTGATTGTTAAACCCGGATCTCATTTCTGAGTTTTAACTTAAATACAACAATAGGTTTTTTGTATGAACTCATACTTTCATAGTTCTATTCAATGATTGGGCCAAAGTCAAAAATATTTACACAAAGTCTGCTTTGACATTCATCCAGTATTAAAACCAGGTATCATATTTGTGAAGATTTTAATCAACCTGTCACATCACATTCTAGCTCATTTGACCAAAATTTAATCCGAAGTAAGGGCAATCTGTCACATGTTCAAATTCAGTTTGGTAACCAAAAAGTTAAACATTTCGACCTGATCAGGGTCAGCATGACAATTCACCTCATTACCCCAGAATACAACTTTTATCCAAGTTCCAAACTTAACATGGAACACAGATTTAACTGTTTTATACTTTGTTTATCCGGGTTCCAAACGTACCTTGGATCTACCAGGATTTAATTGTCTTCCTCCTCAGTTTTACCGGGTTCCAAACTTAACATGGAATATGGATTTAATTGTCTTATACTAAGTTTTACCGGATTCCAAACTTAAATAGAACACGAATTTAACTGTCTTCAAACTCAGCTTATCTGGTTTCCAAACGTAACATGGATCTACTTGGATTTAACTGTCTTCCTCTTCAGTTATACCAGGTTCCAATCATAACATAGAACAGGGATTTAACTATCTTCTACTCAGTTTTACTAGGTTCCAAACTTAACATGGAACACGGATTTAACTGTCTTCAAACTCAGTTTATCCGGGTTCCAAACATAATATAGATCTACCTGAATTTAACTGTCTTCAAACTCAGTTTATCCGGGTTCCAAACGTAACATGGATCTACCCAGATTTAATTGTCTTCAAACTCAATTTATCCGGATCCAAACTGAACATGGAACACGGATTTAACTATCTTCAAACTCAGTTTTACTGGGTTCCAAACTGAACATGGAACACGGATTTAACTGTCTTCAAACTCAGTTTATCCAAGTTCCAAATTGAGCAAGGAACATGAATTTAATTGTGAGACTTGGATTTAATCAGGTTCCACGTTCTTTCCCTTTTGGAGGTGCACTCCTCCTTTTCTCATTTCCTACAAAAACTTAACATGGAACTCAATTTTTAACTACAATACATTCAGTTTAACCGTGTTCTGCCTTCTTTTCCTTTCCTGCAAAGCTTAACACGGAACTCGAGTTTTAACTGCATAATATTTAGTTTAACCTGAAGGTCAAATATCACCTAGAGGGGGGTGAATAGATGATCTCAAATTTTTTTTGCGAATCACACAATCAAAAATAAAACAGAGACAGGAAGAGCAAACAGACACAGAGCAATTTATACTGGTTCGGTCTAATACTTCAACCTACGTTCAATCCCCAGAACACCTGGGATTTTCACTATCTTTCAAAGACAATTACACTGTACTCGATGATCCTCTTACTAGGACTCACTCCCCCTTACAAGTTGTAATTGTATACCCACTTAAGGTTCCACAACCTTAAGATTTTACAACACAATAATCAAATAAGTGTTTTGAAACTCCTCACGAGTAGATAAAGATAAACACTGAGGTACACGATATCTGAAGATATCAATGGAACAGATACAACAATAGAATACAATAAGAATAGAATGCACAACGTTTTTCCAGTGGTTGTAGTGAATTCAAAACTTCAAGTATATATAGTTGATCTTATGACCGTTGAGAAGCTTGAATAAATATCCGTGAGGCCCTTTAAAATGACCATTAGAGATAAAGCAAAAGGGTCGGAATAATCGCTGTCATTTATTCCTGTGATTGTGATTATGACCGTTGAGACCCACCAAAGGAAATGAAATATTCTTGCCCAGAATGTTGCAGAGGTATGTTTGTTGGTTGAGTTTCTCGAATAGGCAAGTTTAATAAATGCCGAATTGCTTTAGTCAACATCCTGTGTTGATCTTCATTCTAATCATCTGTAATTCATTAATAAATTGATTAAATGCAATTAAAGATAGCAATGAGTAATGATTTGAAGAAACAAAATCAAAATTAGTTGATTTTGATTTTCCAGAGACGGTGATTTGATAATTAAAAAGATATGAAGTAATGAAATCACAATCAAGAAGTTTGGATTTACGAAGACGGTGATTTTGAAAGACAATGAAGTTTAACTTTCAGTTAAAGAGTTGATACCTTGAGGTAGTGACTCGAGGCAAGAAAATAAATGACTGGAGGCAATTTCGTTCTTCACAGGTTAAAAACACAAGTAGAAGGAAATCGCAACTTGACCTGAGGTAAAAACAATTGCCTTGAGTTGTAGAATCATGTAGTCTAGTAATACTTCAACACCATCAATGCGATCAGTCCTCAAGAAGGACGAACTCGATGAGACAAACTTTCTTGACATGTTTGGGAACTTAAGCGTTGATCCTAAACACAAAAGAAAAGAGTATCTCATCAATCAACCCATTCCTGACGAGCCTGCAGCTGCTGATCCAAGAGCTCAGACTAATGCTTATACGAAGCATAAGGATGACTCTGTGGATGCAGGATGCCTGAATATGGAGATCTAGAACATGTGGAGGCCTCTTGAAAGTGGAGCTTGAATCACCAAGAGGGGGGTGAATTGGGGATTCTCAAAAAAAACTTTTTCGGTATGCTCTGTTTAAGGGATAAGAAATGGAAGAATAACAGAGTATAGAGAAGAGAAGCAAGACACAAGGATTTATACTGGTTCGGTCCAACCACTTGACCTACGTCCAATCCCCAGACTCACTAGGATTTCTCACTATATCAATTGATTACACACTCTGCACTCAAGAGTAATTCTTTCTCTCTAGAACTTACTCCCCCTTACAAGTTGTAATCAATAACCCAATCTCCAAGTCCCCTTGACTTGAGATAACTTTACAATGAATGATTTACAATCAAGAAACTCTCTCTAAGAGTAGATGATAAACACTGAAGAGTAATTGTATCAAAAGATACTTTACAATAGAAAACTCAAAGAGTAGTTGAAACTTTTAATGATTTTTCGTTTTCTCACAGATTGGTTGTTTTGAAGAATTGAATGCATCTCTATTTATAGGTAGAGATCATTAAATGACCGTTATAATCCCAAATATTACCGTTGGTGATGTTGGGAGATGATTAGTGAAGGTTTTAGTCTTCTTCTCTCTCTACTCTTTGGTTAATCCAGCTTTGTAGAAGATCAGAGTTGACTCTCTGACTTTTAATCCGTTGGAAGAGCAGTTTGCTGGATGTAGAAGGCAAGCATTAACTTCTCCTAAACTTGTGGAGAATGTTTATCCAAAAGCATGCAAGGTTTCTGCACTTTTGCATTTAATATGCTGACATGCTTTTTGCTTTATACTCATTCTTCATTTAATTATGTCTAAATCATCTGAAACTCACTAACAAACTGATTAAACATAGTTAGGAATAGTAATGAGTGATGATATAGAGTATTGAGATCAAACACAAAAGTTTCGCAAAATCATTCTGTTAGAAATTCAAATTTCGCGATGGAAACTCGAGTTAGTTCATCAAAACTCGAGTTTTCATGCTTCAGTGTTTTCAGCAAAAGACCGAAACTCGAGTTTTCAATCGAAACTCGAGTTTTCTCATTTTCAGTGGCGAGCATCGCGATTTGGCATTTTGGACAAGTTTGGTGAACAGTGCAAAACTCGAGTTGATAAGTGACTAACTCGAGTTTTGGACTCTTAGTGAAAAATCATGTTTTAGTCCAAAATCTCAAAACTGGAGTTTCCAAAACAAAACTGGAGTTTTCAAAACGTTTAAACTTGGCAAAGCTCTCTGCCTGATCAAAACTCGATTTTCCAAATATTAACTCGAGTTTTCTCATTCTTTGAAAACTTTGGAAACTTCTTTGTAAGGACAAAACTCGAGTTTTCTCTTTTTATGAGAAAACATTAGAATACTTAGATAATTTGCACAAGTGAGTTTTCGCAAGATCAGAGATGAGCATTGTTCTCGGGTGATGGAAACTCAAGTTTTCAATGGCAAACTCGAGTTTTCATGAACTTTGAAAAATTGAGAGAACTCTTTGATAAACCTAAACTCGAGTTTCCCATGGAAACTGGAGTTTTGGTTTCTTTGAAAAACTTGGTTGCTCTCTGTCTTGTCAAACCTCGAGTTTTCAAAATGGAACTCGAGTTTGCTTTGTTAGACGAAAAACTCAGAAGCTTTCTGTATGACCAAAACTCGAGTTTTCATAATCTTTGAAAACCTTAGCTTCGTTCTGTCAAGTCCAAACTCGAGTTTCCAAACTGAAACTCGAGTTTGCCTTTGACAGTAAGTTTTTCAACTTACAAAGACAAACTTCTTCTGTGTTTACAATTGTCTGTTATCATCAAAACCAATTGAGAACTAACACCTCTGAGATGATTGTTCATCCTACGGAAATGTTCCAGTAACAGGCAAGGCTTGAGAGGCTTGGATTCCCCATATCCCAGGAGTTAGCTACAGATGTGATCTTGAACTCACTCCCAGGAAGTTATGATAACTTTGTCATGGATTACAACATGAACAACATGGAGGAATCAATTTCTGAACCGCATGGGATGCTCAAAGCGTAAGCCGAGCCTTAGAGAGGCCCGCTTTTGTTTTGTCCGTTCGTAAAGGAAGGGGTATGAAATGGAAAGCCAAGAAGGCAAAACCTCTGAAGGATAGAGTCTGCTTCTTTTACAATGAACTTGGTCATTTGAAAAAGGAATTGCAAACTCTACCTCGAAGATCTGGAGAAGAACAAGAAGGATAGCGGGGCTATCGCTTCAAGTATCTATGTCATAGATATTCGCTTTTCTACTTCCTCAACATGGGTATTGGATACTACATGTGGATCTCACATTTGAATAAATGTAAGGGTCTCAAGGACAATAGAAAATTGAATGGACAAATCTATGACATAACTAGTAAAAGGTTCAAGTCAAATGATTTGAATCCGACCTACCTATGGCGTTGTCGTCTAGGCCATATAAATGAGAAACGCATTTCGAAACTCCATCAAGATGGATTTCTTAACTCATTTGATACATGTGAGTCTTGTTTATTGGGAAAGATGACAAAGGCACCTTTTACTAGGCACAGTGAGAGAGCCACTGATTTATTGGGCCTCATACATACTAATGTGTGTGGACCAATGAATACATCTGCCAGAGGGGGTCATTTGTACTTCACTACATTCATAGACGATTTTAGTAGATATGGGTATATCTATCTAATGAAACAAAAGTCTGAATCTTTTGAAATGTTCAAAATATTCCAAAATGAAGTGCAAAACCAACTTGGCAAAACAATTAAAGCCCTTCGATCCGATCGGGGTGGTGAATATTTGAGCCAAGAGTTCTTTGACCATCTTAGGAGTTGTGGGATCATCTCACAACTTACTCCTCCAGGAACACCTCAAAGGAATGATGTTTCTGAGCGGAGGAATCGAACTCTATTAGATATGGTTCGATCTATGATGAGTCAAACAGATCTTCCTCCTTCCTTTTGGAGCCATGCCCTAGAAGCAGCTGCGTTCACACTGAATTGTGTTCCGTCAAAGGCAGTTGAAAAGACACCATATGAGATATGGACTGGGAAGAAATCCAGTTTGTCCTTTCTTAAAATTTGGGGATGTGAGGTTTATGTTAAACAACAAGCCTCTAATAAATTATCATCCAGATCCTCAAAATGCCTTTTTGTGGGGTATTCTAAGGAAACTAAAGGATACTATGTCTACAATCCCACCGATCACAAAGTGTTTATTATTCGGAATGGTATCTTTTTGGAAAAAGAGTTTATCTCTAAAAGAACCAGTGGGAGTAAGGTGAACCTCGAAGAAGTTCGAGAGTCACAGGACAATGTAGAACCACAGATAGAAACTGGAGAAGACTCACAATAAGTTGTTGAGCCTACTCATGTAACACAAGGCCCACGAAGGTTCGATAGAACACGACTACAGCCTCAGAGATATGGATTTCTGATTACTAGAAGCCGTGATGTTTTGCTCATTAAGCAGAATAAGCCAACTACCTATCGAGAAGCCATGGTAGGACCAAACTCTGAAAGATAGCTTAATGCCATGAAGTTTGAAATGCAATCTATGTACGACAATGAGTTATGGACCTTAGTCGATCCACCTGAAGGTGTAAAAAATGTTGGGTGCAAGTGGGTTTTCAAAGAGAAAATTGATATGGATGGCAAAGTAAATATCTTCAAGGCACGACTGGTTGCAAAAGGATTCACTCAAACTCGTGGTGTGGACTATGATGAAACCTTTTCCCCAGTTGCAATGGCCAAATCAATCAGAATCCTTCTTGTCATTGCATCATATTATGACTATGAAATATGGCAGATGGACGTCAAAACAGCCTTCCTTAATGGAAATCTCTTTGAGGATGTATACATGACACCACCTGAGGGTTTTGTGCGTCCAAAGGACTCTGGTAAAGTTTGTAAGCTTCAAAGATCCATTTATGGATTGAAGCAAGCATCTCGGAGCTGGAATCATCGTTTTGATGAAGTAATCGAGTTTGGATTCATTCAAAACATCAATGAACCTTGTGTTTACAAGAAGGTCAGTGGGAGCACAATTGTATTTCTAGTGCTTTACGTCGATGACATCTTACTCATTGGGAATGACATTCCTACCTTGCAGAGTGTCAAATCATGGTTAGGAAAGTATTTCTCAATGAAAGATTTAGGCGAAGCCACTTACATCCTTGGGATAAGGATCTATAAAGATAGATCCAAGAGGCTGATAGGCCTAAGTCAGAGCACATAGATAGACAAGATACTGCAGAGATTCAGTATGCAAGATTCCAAAAGGGGTTACATGCCCATGTCTCATGGCATTCATCTCAGTAAGGATTTGTGTCCTAGTACACAAGATCAAAGAGACCGCATGAGTACGATTCCATATGCCTCCGCCATTGGATCTATCATGTATGCCATGTTATGTACTCGACCGGATGTCTCATTTGCCTTGAGTATGACCAGTAGGTATCAACAAGATCCCAGTGAGGGTTATTCTTGGTATATGGTGTCTTGGAGGATGAGCTCTGTGTGACTGGTTACACATATGCGAGTTTCCAAACTGACCAAGATGAATCAAGATCGCAATCAGGATATGTATTCCTGTTGAATGGTGGTGCGGTAAGCTGGAAGAGTTCTAAGCAGAGCATTGTAGCTGATTCTGCAATAGAAGCTGAGTTTATAGCAGCATCGGATGCAGCTGAGGGGGCCTTTTGGATTAGTAAGTTCATTAATGAACTAGGGGTGGTTCCTACCATCTCAAATCCAATAGACTTGTTCTGTGACAATCACGGCGCTATTGCGCAGACCAAGGAGCCTAGGTCACATCAAAGGACTAACCTTATACTTAGGCGATTTCATCTTATCAGAGAAATCAATAAAAGAGGTGATATAAACAAATGCAAAATACCAGGAGAAGACAATGTAGCTTATCCTCTTACTAAGCTGCTTGCACAAGTAAAACATGAGTGTCATGTTAGGGCAATGGGAATTAGGGTAATTAATGATTGCACCTAGTGCAAGTGGGAGTCTGTTGGAAATTATGCCCTAGGGGCAAGTCATTGTACTTTAGACATTTATGTTATTTAAAGTATTCTCTTTTAGTTATCATTTCGTTTGCATGTTTACATTGATAATTGTATCCCTGGATATATCTAATAGATTATCCTAAATGTCCCTGGTCGGTCATCTACGCGGGAGCGAAGATGAGATAAGACCAATTTGACTTTGATGAGGTATGGAGATACGAATCAAAGTCCTGGGCACTTGTAAGAGTACAAGGTGCTGGAACGACCCACTATGAGAAAGCTACATGGATTTAGTCATAAGCTTATCTCATGTATAATCGCGTCACGACGCCCTATGACCTAAGATTATCATGGATTCCTACATGATGAGTCATGGATCTTTGACCTAGTCAAAAGTCATCTTTGACCGGGTGATGATAAAGGCTTGGATCGGGATCAGTAATTCTCATGCAGAGGAATGTGAGTGGTCAAGATGGGATTTGTCCCTCACATTTGTAGAGAGATAATACTGGGCCCCTCGATGAGTGAGTCTGAGAAATGTATGGCCATACTACGATAGAAAGGAGTTTCCATTTCAATTAGACTACTCAAGAATCGAGAACGTAATGGTCAAGAACAGGAAGTTGACTTTCTCCATGCCTCATACTTGACCAAATTATCACGTGACAAAAGGGACTTGACATGGTTATACGATAGGTTGTATCGTATCATCGATCCCTATATGAATTGGGTAGTCGCAATGTCTTGCTAAAGGCTGCTTGCGACTTGTGGGCTGGTACAGAATTGGCCCACTGCCAATCTCATGTAGGCCTACAGGGTCACACACAAGAATAGCCCAACACGAGCAAAAGTGTCCAGATTCATTGAATCTTAGATACGTCTAAGATTTAATAAATATATATATATATATATATATATATATATATATATATATATATATTATATAATTAATATAATATTATTATTATATAATATTTTTTGTATTTAATTTATTTGATAAATTAAATATCTAAAACAAATAGAGATATTGTATCTCAAATTTAATTTTCAAATAAAGATATCATTTCTCAGATTTAATTTATAGAGATAAATTAAATCTGAAGGCTCTTAATTTGGATTAAATAAATAGATTAGATTAGATCTATCAGATAGATTTAATTAATATATTTTTTAATCTAAATTCAAAATTGGTTTTGAATATAATACGCCTACTAGGTTTAGAAAAACCTACGGGACTTTTAGTCAAGCGTATTAGAAAGCCGCGAGAAACCCTAGAGACGAAAATAGAGAGACGCACAGTTCAAAGCGCTAGCACGCTTCTGTTCGTGTTTCTGAAGGCTGTTCATGTGGATACCGGTAGAGGAAGGCGATTCTAAGAGTCGACTTCTGTTGATCAAGAAGGTAGCCCACCAGTCCAATTGTTCGGTATAGGTAAAATTCGGAAACCCTAAACCTTGATTTAAACGCCGTTGATGGATCCTCGGATGGGATTCGTAAGTTTTATAATTCCACTGCGTGTACGGATCCCAACACCTTAGATTCCTACATGTTTAGCTTTGACATGATTTTCGAAAACGAATATCTTTACTCATAATTCATACATGTTTAGCTTTGACACAATTTTCGGAAACGGGTTTATGTACCTCAGATTCCTACATGTTTATCTTTGACATGATTATCGAAGACTGGTTTCTTTACCATGACTTCATACAATTTACCTGGATCCCGGATTTGAACTAGATTCAGTTTAAATCGGGTTCGGCATCAACAATTTACCTGGATCCCAGATTTTAACTAGATTCAGTTTAAATCGGGTCCGGCTTTTTTCCTATTTGGAGGAAGGCTCCATACATCTCTGGCATCTTTCAACGATAATTGGGAGATGAACGATGCATGTTTCAAGGTGTCTCCTTTCTTGTTGAAATATCAATTGAGAAGTCTGGGCACTAGATTAGCCACTGTGACAAGAAGTGGAACTTTGATTTCAGGTTTCTTTGCACTAAAGTTATTGACATTGAACGGATTTATAGAAGAGCTTTTCTTGTTGAGCCCTTGGTTTTTCATTCCAAGTTGACATAATGTGCTCATTCACTTTACATCCAGCCATATATTACTAGCGCCAAAAGCTCTAGTGACTTCAAACCAATAACCTGCAATAGCCTCGCATGTGCATCCCGATTTTCAACAATAGGATCACCAAGCTTCTCCAATATCACTTCAAGAATAGGATCACCAAGCAGGGAATATGTACTTATGCTTCAAAGAGGATATTATTTCCACTTTCTGAGCAAAATCTTTAGAAGCCAAACGGAAATGAGGCAACTGCTAATATTCTCTTGCTTCAAAGAGGATATCATTTATTTATCACCTGCATTAATCTCAAACTTGGAACTTGTAAGGATTTTAATTGGTGGGCCACCACCTATATATCCTTGACAATGAGGTGAACCACAACAATATATTTAGCGAGACTGGATTTTTTAACGAGAGTTTACCCCAATGCAATACTCAAGGATTCATATATCTATAATACCATACATCTTATACAGCACCACTGATAATGTTTCAATGATCAAGAATTACCATCATTGCAACATTATACTTGATTCTATCAAAATTGTGAAGTAGATGATGAACCTTTTTCCTCCAGATGTTGTACAGTGTCATGTATTAGAAATGGTCTTTGATTTATGCAGATGCTAAATTGCTCAGTCACTATCACAGCCATAGAAGTAGCTACAATTATATGACCTCCTTGCATTCATATCCGAGCTCAAGAAGAACATCATTTAGTTGCACGAGATAGCCTACGCTAACCACAAATGCCTCATTTTCTTCAACAAGCTTTCACTATTTTAGTCAATCTTCTGGCCTCATGAAGCATAAGACGTTTGTCCCTCCTATTACATTCATGTAAGATAGCAAAAACAGCTTCCTGAAAACAGATTGCATTCTCAAAAGCAACCCACCAGCAGCAGAACTTTGAAATTCATCAGGTAGGCAAATTCATCCACCAGGGGATTGCTCAGACGCATCTAATACTGGTCTTACGCTACAGATATAGCTCTGAAACAATCACAACTTGGGAAGAATAACGCTAGTGTCCATGAATAACGGGTCCATGATGATTGATCCTCACCAAGCCGAAAATCCAGGGACATTAAAACATTAAGCATTAGCAACATGGGGTGAAAAAGCTTTACTTTTTCCATGTTGGATATAATAGATATCTATTATTATAGCTTTTTATCCTTTCCTATACCAAATAACTTCAGCAACCACATGAATTAGAAATTAAGCACATAATATTTAATTGAATATGCATTTTCCTAGTCATAGGATCAGGACAATTCAGACTTTCTACCAATAATAATGTTCAAAAAGAAATTATTGAGATTATGAGCAAAGTGGCAGACCTCTGGAGCCAGCCATCGACACGCATCAGTTTCATACTCCTCTGCTGCCTCGCCAACATTTTTGCATCCTTGTGTATAGGTGTATTCCATCCTCAACTGTTGTTGATTGAAAATTAGCAGAGCAACCCAACAAGAGCATTTGGCTTGCTGTGAACAATTTCAAGGTGATGCCACCTTCCTTCTTCAATTTCTAACCCAGAATATAATAAAAAAGGAGTTGTATCTGGTTGCAAGAGACAAAACTCCATCATCCGGCATGTAAGAACTATGACCGAGATGGCTCCTGATGAGTATGTGGGCGTGAGCCCAAGTTGAATCATTCAATCTATACAAAATTATAATATACTCTCCTCCAAGCTTTGTACAATTTCCAAATGATTGAGAACAACTGGTGAAGACGATTGTGAATCCTTCTCTGAAGTCCTCATCTAGGCCCTCAGTACCTCGACACTTCTTCATCTTAGCACCCCGACATCTCGCATCTCCAATCTCGGCCTCCACAAAATCACAGTCATGCACCCCACGATTTGGCTTCATCTCGATATTGGGGAACAAGAATGTGACATCTCGGCAATAGAGTGTGCTAAACCCTGTTAAAAATATATCGGCATCTTGGGTAATATATCTCGGCTTGAACCCTGTTTTGATGTGAAGCCCAAACTATCTTCATCAAATTTTCATCTCGGCTTCAGCTACTGAGGCGTTCCAACATTGCACCTTGGCATGAAACTCAGAATCAGTGAACCCATGTACCTCGGCACTTGCTCACCACATCTCGCACACGTAATTCAAGTCTCTCATGATAATTTTTGTTCCTTAACGCCACGTTGTAGAGAAGCACCACCTTGCAAAATAAATTCTGGACGTTTCAACGAATTTGTGCTGGTGGCCCCAAACATCTATCTGATCGACATCATCAAACCCCACTGGGAAATTATCGCCTCTTTATTTTCTAACATCTTCTGCTTGGTCGTCTTCACAGTATCCCGGCTTATGGCCGTGTCGGCTTCAATGATCTCATTTCCTTTGCATGCCGGCTTCTGTGATCTCGGCTATGATGCTATAACCATAGAGGATCATAGCTACAACGTAACTTGCTTCTGCACTTTCCAACCTATCACAGTTTTTATGAAGGCTTTATCCCGGGGGTCAGGTTTGATGTTGGCTGCATGAAGGCACCTATCTCGGCACCATGCACATATTGGCATGCAGTCTTGGAGATCAATGTCGGCATGCAGGCTTCGAAAATAAACGTGAGAGTCTTAGTTGATTTTTGGCCAGTATTGTCGGAGCTCTCAGCGTCTTGGCTCCAGAGATGCCACTTTTGCAATCTTCCACGCTTCTGGGGTGTAAAAATTTCTTACAACTTTGGGCATTAGGATCTCACCCATATCTGAATTCATGTTTGCATCTTCGTTCTCTTTTGTGGCATGCCAAAGCCCCATCGTTGAGCATGAGCTAGAAACCGCGGGCTCTGTCACTCCTGTTTCCTATCTTCATTGAGCATGAGCTAGAAACCGCGGGCTCAATGCCATTTTGCAGCATTCATCTTCAAACAAACAAAGACTTAACTGTGAGTAAACAGTCCATGAACATTGAAGAAACAGTAAACCATATTGCAGATTATTGAGCAGTGCTGGCGAACAAGAATCTCGTATTCTTTGCCTCATTGGCATCAGCTCTCTTAACTATCTGGCTAGTTTCTGTGGGTAGAACTAGTGACTCCAAAGTCCAGAATCCTTATTTGTTGTTGATGTCCACATGTATGCTAGGATCCCCATAGCCGTCACACCCAGAACCTCAGGTTGACAACTTGGCTCCTGAGTTGTTTGATTCCTTTCTTTTGAACGTTCTAAACGTATAACGAGTAGCCTTTAGATTACTTCCTGTGGTTCACTGCTCAACAAGAGCATCTCGACCTTCTACCAGGATCACTTCAAACTATGAGTACCTCGACCTGCATTATTATTCTGGACCTCAACCGGGACGTGTTCCAAATTATAATCTTGGATTTCAATCCGGATAGACGCTGATTCAGGGAACACTGAAATTTGCCTTCCACTTTTGACCTCACTCCGTCTACCACGGTCTCAACTAAGAGCATCTCGACCTTCTACCAGGATCACTTCAAACTATGAGTACCTCGGCCTGCATTATTATTCTGGACCTCAACCGGGACGTGTTCCAAATTATAATCTCGGATTTCAATCCGGATAGACGCTGATTCAGGGAACACTGAAATTTGCCTTCCACTTTTGACCTCACTCCGTCTACCACGGTCTCAACTTTGAATGGCGAGCTTGAACTTCACGGAGCCTGCGGGACCCATTATAACCACTACCTCCTGGTTGTGTGAAGTGATTGTACTGAAGTGAATTTAGAGGCCAGTGAGATCGGTGGGACTTGAAGAGTTGCACAGATTTTGGGATGGCAGGACTCCATTACTCCGCTACTGCTTCGCCACACATCCCGTGAATCAGAGAAGAAACTTAACCTCCCAAACCTTAACTGTAAATCTCCAAGATTGTTTGATTGGCAGTCAGGAATTGGAATCACTGACCATCTTCGGTCATGGGGATCAGAAATTTACCAATTCCCCACTGACGGCGCCAATATTCTGTCATAAGAACATAAGTGTCTAGCCCTAGGTGGGCTAGTATGTTGATATAGGATCAAATAGCTCTCCCCCAAGTATCCATAGATGAGATACCTAAGAGGATTCGAGATCACAGAGTACAAACATGAGGGTTTTCACCCAATGGAGTAGGGTGTGTGCTCTGTGTGGCTGAATCGTAAAGGAGAGAGCTTAGAAGATATGTACCTCTTTTGGTTAACCAACTATATATAGAGGCTACCTTAGGGTTAGGGTTTGGACTTGTTGGGCCTCTTGTGCCTCCAAGCCCAAATGTATTAGATGTCTCCTGCTGGGCCACACCTTGGATGAGCATAATATTTGATTCCATAACACATCTCAAAATGTCTTGAAAAATTTGTTTTAAAATGTTAAAGTATACATGTATTCTGTATGTTTGAATCAGATTTCATTTTAATGTCTTAAATTTGTAAACTGCACTTTCAATCCGTTAAATATCGTTAGTCTTTATTAACAAAAAATGTTAATTCAACAAACTAAAGTGATGACTATGCAATTAAACGTTAACAAAGCATACTTACATTTTAATTCTTTGGTTTAATATGTTATATTTTTAAAAATAAAAAACAAATTGGGTGAAAAGAAAAGGGGCGCCTTCACCTCTTCTTCTACAATACTCCCTCTGGTCTTTATTATAAGGTACCAACTAACAATTCTAACAAACCAATAAAAACAGTTAAAATCAATAAAGTTGTCCTAAAATTTGAGTAACTTCCAATATTAATCCTACTAATTACACTAAACTCTTATATTAGTATTAATTATTACTCTTACCCACTATCTTTATTAATTATGGGCATACATTGAAAAAAATTAATGTACTTTGAAAACAAGCAACTGCCTTATAAAACGGACCAAATATATTACTAGTTGGTGTCTTATAATAAGAACGAGGAAGTATATCTTCTTAGACAAACTCATCCGTGACTTCACCACTACTTCCATTCCTCATTAACTTGCAACAGCGGCACCCTCCTTCCACTTCGGCAACCCGCAACATCTAAAAGCAATTGATGGGTTTTGTGCTTTCTCTGTGAAAGACACATCTATCGCCAAGACAATGGTAATGAAAACGTAGATTTTACCTAAAAACGGAAGGAGAATGAAAAATCGTAATATAAAACGTAGATTTTCCTTGCATACATAATTCCTCTCTGTTCACTTCTATTTCACAGTAAGCATCTTCAAATCAAAGTTAAAGGTAAAGTAGCAATCAACTTTTCAGCTATACATATTAGGCATTTAATATGTAAAAACTCATTTTTAACACCCTTGGTCCTGGTCCCCAACTATATTTTTTTATCAATGTTTTTTTTGTTAAGAAAACAAAGGAGAGAAATTAAAAAAAAAAAAAAATCCTCCCTCCTTTAATCCTTCAGTTTACGTTTTTACGTTTTTATGTTTTTAAGGTCTGTTTTTACGTTTTTTACGTTTTTACTCTGATTGTGTTTTTTTTTTTTTTTTGCAACGAAACACGTTTTGCTCAAATAAAAGCGTAAAAAACGGTGTTTTTACAAGTTAAAGCGCGTTTTTGGCACGCACGCACGCTCTCTGCTCACTTCTATTTCACAGTAAGCATCTTGAAATCAAAGTTAAATATAAAGTAGTAATTCCTCTCTGCTCACTTCTATTTCACAGTAAGCATCTTGAAATCAAAGTTAAAGATAAAGTAGTAATCAACTTTTCAGCTATACATATTAGGCATTTAATATGTAAAAACTCATTTTTAACACCCTTGGTCCTGGTCCCCAACTATATTTTTTTACAAAGGAGAGAAATTAAAAAAATAATAATAATCCTCCCTCCTTTAATCCTTCAGTTTACGTTTTTATGTTTTTAAGGTCTGTTTTTACGTTTTTACTCTGATTGTTTTTTTTTTTTTTTGCAACGAAACACGTTTTTCTCAAATAAAAGCGTAAAAAACGGCGTTTTTACGAGTTAAAGCGCGTTTTTGACTACCATGGCTGTAACATCCCAATTTTCGAAGCAAATTTTTTTTTAAATTAGAGTAGAGCATTTGAGCAAATAAAGTATTGAGTAACTAATACAACATTAACTGTGGCATAGCTGCCTGTTCATAAAGAATGATACATTATTTTGTACAAATCTTAAATATCCTCGGTCGGGTCTTTACGCGGTCTTCATGCGTACTGTTTACTCTGCTTACTCTTATCCTCCGTCCTTGGTGCTCCAGACCCTGATGCTATAATAAGAGCTGAGGTCCAATACCCATCGGACCCCAGGTAACGGTTAACCCTATGCTTATATAAACAATATATGAATAACAGATATTTCTAATATTACAGCAATGATCAAGCCAGTACGTCGTATGATCATTTGATAACAACTACACTAACATGTAAAGTTATCCCTGGTCTGCACTATTACTCTGTGCCACGATGTACAGTCGTGTCCACAGCGCTAGGAAAACATAACGACATTATCATGACTATAACCCGTAAAGCTATAAAGTGGTGATCTAAGTCTCATACCTAAGTCACTGTGCATGTCCAGGACAGAGTCCCGTTCATGGCTTTATGAAAGTATCCATAACATATATAAGCATACTATAAGCATCAGAGTCAGTGTTACAGTACACGTCCGTACCTTTGTTGATGAACACGCTACGTCTGTCGGTCGGATCGTAGTCACAGATATCCTATAAGGATAATATCGTATTTATCAATAAACAATATCCTAACAGATATTTTAGTCACAAATGACTATTTTACCCCTGACCTTAGAAAATCGCTACCCGATACAATTTCGCCAGAGCTTCGCTACTCTGACTTCCAACTTTCAGAAACTCAATCCCTACTATGTTTTTACCTCGTTAGGCATCTTTCAATGCAATGAGGCTTAAAAACAAGAATAGGAATTTCATTTCCTACTTCCTAGATCTAACTAACATTTCTACTAAAACTACCAAACAAAAGACTAGAACTTAAAAGCTAAGGACCGAAGAACTTACCCAGAACCTTGCTACTCCTTCTCTAGAGCTCCTCCTTCTCACTAATCTCTCTCTAGTTTCGAATTGCTCAAGGCAATTTGGTGTGAGAATTCAAATGGATGAAGGGCCTATTTATAGGAAAATCCTATGGCAATCTTGTAATTCTCTTGAACTTTCTCTACTCGCATACCGTTAGATCTAGGGTTTCCTCTATCTCTTCATCCTCACCCTCCACCTATCCAATTCGTCCTTTCCTCTTTCTCTCTCCCTTATCTCTTCCTTTTTTCCATAAAATCTTATCCTTCAGAGATTTCCTCTTACCGATTTATTCCCCTGCTCAGTGTTCTAATTGTATGTACTTATAAATCTCAAATACTTTTAGAAACAAACACTGAATTTTATGTAGCCTTTTGAATAACAGGAATTATGGTTTAATTTGGGGTTTTTACTAGCCTTTTAGTCATTTTAGGATTAATCCCAATGGTTACAGAAATGACTTCGGAGATAACCTACTTCGAGCTAAAAATATTCTTGTTTATAATAAGTCCTGATGTTTGATAGTTAGTTCACATATTTCAAGATACAATTTAGTTTCTATCGATTCTCATTTATCCCATTTTGCTTTTCACAAAATATCTTCTCTTTTTGCTTGGTTCTTTTTCCTCCACATCCCCTTTCTTTCTCTTTCCTACCACTTGACTCAACATGCATACACACACATGCAAAAAATCGTCCCCCTCCCCCTTTATTTTTTTCTATTTTGTTATCTTATATTATTTAATAGTTAATTAAAGGAAATTCTCCCATTGGTGGATTTGGTTTCACAAGGATTCCACTTTATGGCCTTAGGATTAACTTTATAACTTCCAATCCAAGCCCTTGATTTATGTTGACTCGTCAAAGGTTATTTAGCAAGCTTGATTAGTGTCTTTAACTTATGCTTAACCACTTTTAACATATCCTATATTGGTCAATTTGGCTTTAGGGTTTTCATGTATTTAATCTTATACATTTTACTTAATCATGCCTATTTAATTAGCAATTACCTTTATACTAATCTTGACCCTTCATTTAATTTTTAATTAGGGGTTTTAAATATGGTTAATTTTGGACATTCCTTTATTCATGTCTAAACAATTAGCAATTAATTATTTATTTAATCATCTACTAATTGTTGACAATTTTCTTAAATTGGATTAACTATTTTCTCACAACTTTTGAGTTTACATTGGTCATTTATGTACCATGCATTATTTTAAAAATCATGGGGCAACTTATGTTCCCCAAAATAAAATTAGGTTTTTGTCCCTTTAATTTCCATGGAAAATAATCTAATAAATTACTAAAATCAGAGACAACTTACTTTCCTATTTTAAATAGATATTTAACTGTCTCCTAAAACATAATTAAGATTACACTTGATTATAATAATTCTTAGGGTATTTTATAATTCCTAATAGGCTTTAGAAAATTTAGCCTTTGGTTCCTCTAATTCTAGGAAAAATTCTCTTATGATTTAATCAAATGCACTACAAATTTTGAGACTACATATTCATCTATTTCCAATAGGTATTATTTACTAAAATATGATATCTTTCATAACTGAGATTTTTAAGGTATTACAATGGTCAAAACTGCACATCTATGGGATAACACTTGAAGAAGAGAGGGTCAATGTTGATGGAGCTACGCTTTGAGAATAACGTGAGATTTTTTTCTTTTCTGGTTACAAAAAGATTTGATTAATTCGTCCAATGAAAATTATTAAGGAGATTCTTGATATGACATCATTTACTTATAACTTTTCCAAATCAGAGACGCATCTCAAAATGTAACACCCTCTGCCAGCCTTTTGATGGAAAAAATCCTTGCTCTAGAGACTGGATTTTACTCTTACAGAAACAACAGGCAAAAGAGCTGTCAAGCAATCCCTATGTTATGGAGGGTATACTATTCACCATTTTTCTGGAATCGTTCTCTGTTTGCAGACTTCTATTATCACCGTCGGAGGGATGCTCTATTATGGATCAGGACCCATGGTTCCTTCTACACTTTAGAGAGACAGAAACTTCAAATCTGGTGCATAGATAGAGCCTTTATCAATAAAATTGCCTTTCAAGAGGAAACAATCAATGTGGTGATCCAAGATATTCAGAAATAATTTACTAAGGCTCCGTTTGGTTTGAAGGGAGAGGAGAGAGGGGAGCTCCCCTCCCTAGTATGAAAAGACATATATGACCTTGATGTGGGATATTTATGCGGAAAACAATGCAAATCAGGGTCATATTAGACTTTTCACCCTAGGGAGGGGAGCTCCCCTCCCTTCAAACCAAACATACCCTAAAGGAGTTCATTTCTTACCAAATATATTGTACTAATTTAAATTCAGTAACTAGACTTAATCATCTGTATTTTAATTCTATTTCCTTTCAAAATCTGTAAGACTACATGTTTTTATTAAAATAATGTTTTGTCCTTTCCTAAAAAAAAATAATAATAATAATAATCCAATACTGTTTACATAACTACTCAAAGAAACAAAGCACTACGTACCAAAAGCCACATCAGAAATGCAGGGAGATACATCAACACATTTCAGGACATGCTTTATAGTTCTAGGTCAAAAGTGCCAACATATAAAACAGTAAATGAGCAAAAAATGAAAGTTTTGACAGAATGCTTCAATAATCATCAGTCAATACATGCATATAACACTAGAAATCGGTTGTACACCGGAAGTGCTCCATTTCTCTTTTATCTCCAAGGGAAAACTTTGAAAAAATGTGGGCTTGTTTGGTTTAAAATTGACACGCAAACAAAACTAAAATGCAAATAGCAACCACATCAATAATCTTCCCAGTTAAACAACCAAATCTCCTCCATATCTCAATAGCGTTTAATAGTAAGTTTCCACTATTCTATTCTATTCTCATTAATAAATTCCTCATCTTGTGTTTTCTCTGTTTTGCTTTTGGGCTTCTATTTATTTGTTATTAGAATGAAAATAGGTTTTGAATGGAGAAATGGGTTGTCAGCATTGTAGACAGCTACTACCTTCATACAAAGCCCATATGAAAAAAATCTTACGGTACTCATCATCTTCACAAAGATTTTCCAGAGGCCATGTTGGAGGGTCCCATCAAGTGATCACTGATGTTCTTAGAAAATGCAATATGCCAGTTGTTAGAATAAGCAATCAATTGATTAATTGTAAATAGTTATTAGCTGTCATATCCTGGCATATCTTTCTATAGGACACATGTATGGCTAAGATTCATTTTGTACAGAATTCTGTAACACCCATCTTATTATATAAAGTGTAAAGGACCTCATGAATATTTTATCCTTTGGCTATTCATTTTGTCCTCCCTGCCTTATTTTGTCTCTAGTGAATGGTTCTTCTTCGTCACTGCCATTCTATTTCTTCAGTAGATTTTAGCCATGCTTCTTTAATATTTTTATTGTCTTTTCTAAAGTTTACTCTATGGTTAGATATTCTTAACATAGTTCCATGCATGTGCAGCACTAGAAAAAGATACGACATTCATTTGGAATGTTACTGATTTGATGTATCCTAACTTTTAAGCTTATATATTTTTCTTGGGTATCAAAGTAAATAGATGTGCTTACAAAACTTTGCTTATTCAAGATTATGCCTATGATTGGGACCCTAAATTCCTCCTTAGAATTTATCGTTATGCCTATGATTGGGACCCTAAAATCCTCCTTAGAATTTATCGTTGGGGGTTCAGGAGAGAGGGAAGGATAAATTTTTGTTGGTGGTTCAATATAAAGCTTAGTTTCACTGATTCAGGATTTGTGCCTAGGGGTTTTGACTCCATATACTATAATATTAGGATGTTGTTGTCTTGATTTGCTAGTTCGATAGGTATTGTTTATCTGATTTTATTCAAGGTTATTGGATGGGGCTTGTAATTCCGGATATTATGTGTGTAATTTGATATTTGGCTCAGTGTTACAACTTACAACTCGTTTTGGGGTTATCGGATTTTACATCTTATCATTCAATGGTAACAAAAGCAAATTGATGCTTTCGCTTTGCAAGGATGAGAGCAAGGAGCGGACCGAAATACTTACAGGACGGGTTGCTCCTTGCAGGATAAGATTTTACACAGTAGCAGGGGTGAGTCACAGGGACTAAACCTAGAACAATTTCGCATTGACAAAGATACAGTATTTATATTCATTTTAAATCTTTTTTTAATTTACAAAATTTATTTAGGCCAAAAACAATTTACACTATTTAAAAGATTAAAAAGTAAGCATGCTCATTGCATAGTCATTCCTTAAGTTTGCTAACTCAACATTGTCCTTTAAATGGGACTAATGAAGTTAGATTTAAGGACTAAAAATGCATTTTATAAACAATGGACTAATATGAAACTTGATGCAAACATAAAGAACTAAGAGTATCCTTCAGACTATTTTGAAATGTGGATTTTCTATTAAAAAAAAAAAAAAGATGCTTAGAACTTAGAAGTGGTACATAATCATTCTCATGTATCATCCTTCATGAATGACTTCTAACAAATAGCTTGAGAATGAGTTCGTCTAAGACATGTGCATAGTGCAGAAATTAATCAGAAGACACTTTGCATGTCTTGAGGGATTTGCATGGATGCAAGGGAACTATGGGAAGCATAATAATACAAGTTAGAAAGATGAAGAATGAAAAGGTTTTCCAAAATAGCAAATTCCATCAGTAACTAAGACTATTATACCAACAGGTGTTGATCTTAGTGGGGAAGAGATGTTAGCCACTTAAGCTTGGAATCGCTTAAGTCTGTGAATGACAAAAATGTCTTTGGGAGAGTTAACCACAATTGGGCTTGAAAATGCTCAAATCTAATCTAGTCATATACCTATATCAAAAATAGCTAAGACTATTATCTATGGCTTGAATCAGACTAAAATTAAACCAAATTAGCTGAACCATTTTTACTCAACTTTCTGGTAAGAGATAGGCATGCAACAAATATTACATGCAAGATCAAAGAACAGCATAAATCAGATGACGGGCAAGCCAAAATTGTGAGGGGAAAACAAGGTAAGAGATCAAATAGAAGAGATGAAAACAAAACAGCAATTTAGCAAAACCAGATAGTGAAATCAGCTGCCGATGAATTCTCCTCTCGCATCCCAAGGGCGATTTTCATAAGACTTTCCAACAATGCTGTGTAATTTATTTACAGTGCCATCCTCGCAGCCGAATTCTGGAAAGTAATCAAGGAACATTTTGCTTCCAAGTTCATCAACTCCATTGAATAGAAAGTTCCTCAGCAAGTCCTATAGGATATAAGACAAGAAGTTTTAAACTGCATTTCAAGTTTGTTAAGAAAAAGTACTGATCTCATAATAGGGATACCTTTGCAAGTGTGTCCCCAACAAGCTTCTTCAAAAGTCCTTGACCTGGATCCTACTTTCCAAAAGTTTCCATAAATCAAGCCAAAAAAGGATGTTACAAATATAATGTAAAATCTCTGTCTAAGTTGCTGAAAAATGGTGTCCATTATTACTTAGTAAGTATAAAATTCACCTTCTAATGTTTAGTATCAATAAACTTCTGTTTTAAATTCTGAAAAATAGCTTTTTATGTGCTCTAGTATGAGTTATCCAAATCTTCCAAGACACTGATAAGAAGTGAAATTCATAATATGATCCACACACCAGGAAAAATTATCAGTCTAAACTGATATATAAGTATTGTTCAGAGGCATAAACACTCACTTTGTGATATTATTCAGATGAAAGGAGGTTACAATATATAGGCTAATGAAGAGAAATAAGAGGAAAATTAGGAATTACAAATAAGACTAGGAAATCAAATAATAAAGTTTCTATAATCAAGATCCTAAAATCAAGAAGCAACCTATCCTGATTTATTTGCCCCTGTTACCGCTGCAACAATCCATGAACAATATTAACACTTAAAGAATGCATTGATGAAATGCTGTTGCCACATATCTAAATATGGTTTTGTTAATTCAAGCAGCATATGATATCTCATATGAATAAAGAGACATTAACTACAAAGGAAGTTGAGTTAAATAACCAACTATAAAAGGCATCATCAATCCATTATTTTCTCTTTTGTCTTAAAACATTTGGCAAGCATAAAGGTTCATATGGTCAAATGACCAATCATATGATTCAATGAGTTACAATATGTATCCTAACTACCTTTTCTGCTCTCCACGTTAGATATCTATGTTGTGCTTCACGATTGCATGATATCTGAGATGCATTTGTCTCCTCAACTGCTTTGCCTATTAATTCCAACCATGCCTAAAAATTAATGGTCACACAGAAAAATTAGTATTTTATGGGATAATATTTTTGAAAAGGAATTAAAAATATGGACCTTATAGTATGAAAAGATTATGGTATTAATACTTTGTAGTAATCCCGGAATGCAGAATACAAAATATCATAGTTTTCCGGGCTTGATGGAAACTTGGTCCATAAGACAATGGGTGAAAAAAATTGAATGGATTCGCTTGTGAGCTTCCCTCCCCATGGTAGAAGCTGCATGAAATTTGTGTTCTGTTAAGAAACCTAGATCATTATAGAAAGAAGTCAAAGAACTGCTACGTAAAACATATTCAAAGATGCACTTGGTAACTTTAAAGTGGCTAACTAACATATTAGTTACCTCAGCATATTTTTGGCCAAGAGGAATTAAGCTGCTAAAGTACTTTTCCTTGTAATCCTGCCGGTTAATAATATCGTGCAATGGGTTAAGGTCCCTGTAAATTTTTAATGCTATGCTCCAAAGTTAGTGTTCCACGTAAAACACAGTAATTTGTTTGTAAAGTTCGAACTTTGAAGTTACAAAAGGAAAAGTGAAAAACTCTTGTAGTATTGCAAGCATCATCAGAAAAAGAAACTTCAAAACACTAAGGGCATCAAGAACGTAAAAAATAAAGGTGAGGCACAGTTTTATAAGCTCATTGCCAACTGTAAAATGGTGAAGGGAACCCAACAAGATATCAGGCTATTCTTCATGAAATTAGTAGAGGTTACACTTCTAAAATTTAGAATTATGCTTTAACAGTTAAATTATTAATGATGTAAATCACATGTATTGCTAAACACAATTAAGGGAAAAGCACCGCACCAAAATGAACAAATGATGCCATATTGCCCAAATTAGGCAATCACGTTCTATAGTTACTGAGCCAAGAAAGGCTTTTCTTTGACACTATAGTTGCATATGAAGTTCAATACTTCAAAGTTAGCACATTTAATTTTGAAAATATATCAAGCACTCTAAATAATCTATGCCAATCTATGTAAACTCTAACAGATCAGAAGAGTCAAAGAAGCACGGCAAGCAAAGATTGTAATGGTTGCACGTAGCAGTTATGAATATAAGAAAAAGACTTTTTCACTTTCGTTAAGACTCTGCGCTTGCAGTAACAAGAAAAAAATCGAACTATTAATGCCTAATAATGCTAACAAAATGTAAAGAATATACTATGAAAAACAAAGAGAGGGAAAGAAGCTTAAAATGGAAAGGAAACAAAAGCAAAGAAGGGAGCTACTCTAAGCCTTCTTAATGCCTAAGAAATTTTGAACCACATCAAAATAAACTACTTCAAAAATATAGACATATCTATTCTAATATTTTCAAATATAAACTGATGAAGAGGTGTGAACCTTGTCCAAAGAATAATGACACATCCTTTCACTAAAGTCTGCTGGGGATAAGTAATGCCTTGTAAATAGAATTTTTATTTTCACCCAGTTCAATCAGGGTTTCCCATACTACTGATATTTTTAATTGATTAAGGAGACAGTGACATTATGGCCTCGTAAAATAGAGGGAGAGCAACAATTAAGCCCCAAAAGACCTATGTAAACTCAGAGAGAGAGAGATGGAGAAAGAAATGTATTCTCAAATCAGTGCATCTATTCATATGTACAATAGGGGTATTTATACACAAGAGAGGAGACAGGAGAGTTAATGACTCATTATGATGATTGATTCCCTAATCAATCATAATCCCTATAATCCTTGATTATATGCGATACTCATTAAGTATAATGTATTTACACTAATATATTTCCTAACACCCCCCTCAAGTTAGAGCATAAATGTTAATCATGCCTAACTTGTTACAAAGATAATCAACCTGAGTTCCATTTAAGGCTTTAGTCAACAGATCACCCAATTGGTCGTTAGACCTCACATGTCCTGTAGAAGTGAAGCTCTCCTTGATTTTATCACACACAAAGTGACAGTCGCTCTCAATGTGCTTTGTGCATTCACGAAACACAGAATTGAAGGCCATGTGCAGAGCAGCTTTGTTATCGCACCACAGTATTGCAGGCAATAACGTGGTGAGACCAACCTCCTTCGTTAACTGGTGAATCCACACAATTTCCTGTACTGATTGAGCCATGGCTCTATACTCAGTTTCTACACTCGACCGAGAAACCACATCTTGCTTCTTACTCCTCCAGGATACTAAATTTCCACCCACAAACACACAATATCCTATGGTGGATCTTCTAATAGCCTTCGACCACGCATGATCTACATCACAAAAAACATTTAATCTTATTATGGCCATGATTCGTATAAAGTATACCACAACCAAGTGAGCCCTTCAAATAATGTAAGACATGCTTCAAAGCTTCTCACAGAGCAACAGTTGGTGCAGTCATGAATTGGCTAAGCACACTAACTGGAAAGGTCACATTGGGACAGTCACCATGAGATAGTTCAATTTCCCAATCAATCTACGGTATCTCTCAAGATAGGCAAACGGATTGATCTTCTCTGAGTCAACTTTCTTTCTCACATCCTTAGGTAGCTCATTAAACGGTATGTTGTCATCAATATCCAAGAAGGGATTAAGAATCATGGGAAAGTTACTCGGTGCTGCTCTGAGTTTCCCAATTTCTTTTAGCAAATCAAGAACATATTTCCTCTGTGTCAGAAGGATGTCTTTCTTACTTCTCATAACCTCTATCCCAAAAAAGTAATTTAATGGGCCCAAATCCTTCGTTTGAAAATGAGAATTAAGAAAGGCCTTAAGTGATGAGATTCCTGAAGCATTGCTTCCCATAATAACAATGTCATCAACATATACCACTCTGAGAATCATGCCAGCATCTATCTGTTGATAAAACACTGAATGGTCACATTTACTCTGATTCACACCAAACTTCTTAACCATCGTGCTAAACCTATCAAACTAAGCACGAGGACTCTAATTCAAACCATATAGTGACTTCTGAAGATGACATGCCTTCCCACGCTCCCCCTGAGAAACAAAACCAAGTGGTTGCTCCATATAAACTTCCTCCAAAAGATCACCATTCAAGAAAGCATTTTTAACATCCAACTGATGAAGATTCCAACCATAAGTGGCTGCCATAGAAATAAAGAGACGAACATAAGACAGTTTTGCCACAGGGGAGAAGGCTCTAAATAGTCAATACTATAGGTCTAAGCATATCCCTTGACAATGAGACGGCGCGTGGAGAGTAATACAGACAAGGACAATTCACACACTCTCTCTCTATGTTGCCAAAAACAGAACTTGTAGTGGAAAAACAATCAGAAAAGAGAACCTGAGAGCTATGATACCATGTAAACTCAGAGAGAGAGATATGGAGAAAGAAATGTATTCTCAAATTAGTGTATCTATTCATATGTACAATAGGGGTATTTATACACAAGAGATGAGACAGGAGAGTTAATGACTCATTATGATGATTGATTCCCTAATCAATCATAATCCTTATAATCCATTATTATATGCGACACTCATTCAGTATTTTATGTTTACACTAATATATTTCCTAACAAGTTGCAAATACCTATACAAGCAATTGCAGATGTAGGAGTCTTAAATAGAAATTATTGAGTGACTAACGGACTTAAATGCCTTAATTCTAGCGATTTGCAACTAAGACTCGAATATACATCTACTTATATGCTATTTGCAACCCATCTATCTTCCTTCCAAATGTTTCAAGACCTAACTGTCATTAAATTAGTCTTTTGAGACCTAATTGTCATTCCCCTAAAATACATTGACATAATACACTCAAATGATGATGTAAAGTTGCATGCTATATAATTGCAATAGTAGAATATCCTCATAGGCCAGGTGCTGTGCAACAAATGCCAATGAAAACTTAAATATAAATAAAATTTACTTAAAATGAAGTTCAACGCAAGCGAATTTTCTAAATTAGTGAACTAAGCTTGAACAGGAAATATTGCATTGACTTGAATCTCCATTGGTATAGGACCGAATTCAGCTAGAATAAATTTCATTATTGCTCATCAAGTTGGAGGAAGACTTTGCAGCTAGAAAAAAGCACATTCAACTAACAAAGAATATGCTAACTCACAGCACAATGATGTTTGACCGGCCACTTGTGAAAAAGTTGGCACAAAATATGGGTACGTCATATTCTAGTTTCGGAAAGACAGTAAAGTCCAGAACCTGCACAAAAGGGTTAAAGACAAAGTTATTGGTTTACTACAAAGAAAAGAAGCAGCAAGTATCATACTTAAATGATTTTCAACCCAACCCACAGGAAAGAAGATTCAGAACATTTAAAAAAGGACTTTTATTTATTTTTCTTTCATTCACTCAGTCCTTCAAAATTGATCCTATTTCATATGGAGGCGAGAAAATCTGGACAATTTATGTTCTTCTCATCTTATGGATTCAATTTGTCATGATAAAATACTAAGGATTTCCACAAAGTAAATAATTCTATTCTGTTTTCATTTTAATGCATGTCAATCTTTGCGATTATAAATTACAAATAGAAATGGAAAGATAGTAGAGGATATAATAACAGTAAGATGGATGCAATGTGATGCAAAAATAAACATATAGAAAGACAAGTTTGGAGGATCTGTTTAAAATATTATGATGGAAATGGACCTAAATTCACTTACTCAAGGAGAAAGCCCAAGCCCAAGACTTAATATAAGGGCAATTAGGGAACTTTTTGTTTTGGCCATTGCACAAGAGAAAAGAATAGTTTCGTACATAGATGGTATTAGGGAGAAAGAAAGGTAGGGAAGATTTTGGAATAGTTTTGGGAGTGCCTGTGCCTTTCAAATGCATAGGAAGTTGAGATGCTTCTGCTGAGTTGAAGGATGGTAATTACTGGAATGGAGCAACAAGTGGAGGCATTAGAGACTACAATGACAAAAACAGATCAGGGAGTATAACACTAGAGAGTAGGATGGATACAGTGGATGTTTCATTAGCAACTAATCTGAAAGAGGTGAGAAATAGACCTAGTGATGACAATAGAAGCATGGCAGTCACAGGCTCTCCTTCTTCGAATATCACTAACATTCGTTCACCAGTGATGGAGATAGGTGAAAGCAATGGAATATTTGGGGATGGTTTAGGAACTTTGCCTCTTGAATGCACAGGAAGCAGAGATAGTTTTGCTGAGAATGTTGTTATCTTTGATTTTGAGAATCATAGTGTTCTGTCATTCATCACTGAGAATTTAACAATGATTTAATAGGTATTCTGGACCTGGTTTCCTTAGATTGTTTTCTACGAACTTTTAAAATAACTCAGCATTCATTATTTCATGAATAGGAGGATAAAAAGGTAAGCAACAATTGGCAACATGGAGTTTAAATAAATATTGAGGTTAATCTATGACAAAAAAATATTGAGCTTAATCAATCATTCTAACTATAATAAATTAACAGCCCGTACAAAGCACTAGTTGAATGGTAGGGGAAATCAATCCTATATGCTCCATCAAATTAAATAACAGTGTCCATGAAACACTTAAAAAGTACAAATGTATCCCTCGAAGAATCCAGAAGTTACGTAGGATTATGAGGCACTTTAAAATCAAAGATAAAACATGTCATTTCCTAACCAAATAGGAAAGGAATACCTGCATTGTTTCGGTTTGAATGCTCAAACTTCTCAGAAGCCTAATCTTGGCAGCTTGAAAGGATAGCATATGAAGCACTCCTTTACCATCCTTAGAATTGATGGAACTGAATTTTTCCTTGTAAAAAAATTTTTCCTAGTAAGCATTTGTTGATGTTGAAAGGATACTACCAACAATCCAGTAACCTAAATCATATAGCCTGTATCAACAATTTAGTAACCTAAAACATTCTCTAGTGCACAAACTAAAATTAAAGCAAATGAAACATTTCAGAGGACCATGGGTTTCCAAAAGGCATAAAATACATTTGAAAGACAAGCAATCATATATACGATGGAAGGATATCAGGAGACTGCTTCAGGAATAAGACAATGCAACAAAAACTGAAAAATAAGGTAAAGCCAAGGAACAGATTGAAATATACTTTAATTTTAAAGTAAGAAATAGAAAAATGAAATATTGACCAAAGTGATTGTTTCCTCATTTTGGCAACAAAGAATTATTAGAAAATTCTATCGATATTATCTCTTTAGTCCTACCCCACAGTCCTAAGTTCAAAATCCTACCAATTTGAAGTGCTCATAATTGGGTTCAACTTCAATGCGAAGCTAGAAACCAGGATTAAACGTAAATTTAACAATCAACTGCAACCAGTTCAAGAACCCTAAGACGAATTAGAAACAGGGCGTAATCCAGAGTAGCACAGAAATTCGGCCATACTTGTAAAGGGGAAGGGACCAAATGAGTGTGGCGTCTGGTTTCTTCCAAAGCAAAGTCGACGAACTTCCGGTAAGAGACTGAGAAGCTCTGCACAAAAACTCTTCTGTTCCTCCAGCAGCAAGTAGACACACTAGTACCAGTTTTAAATAGTGGTTGGAGAGCTGGTTGAAAGCAGAAGGTTGAGGGGGAAGAGCCAATCTCCATTGAGTAAAGGCTATGTGAGATTCTGAAGCTTTCGCAGTTTCGCTTCAGAAAGTTTGAAACTCGCTATCTTCGACTTTCCTATGGACTGCAGGGACTGTGACAGACGAAATGGAAGTTCTGTGGGACTGTAGCGCTAACTCCGAAGTTTGTGCAGATAAGAAGTGCTGAAGGATTTTAAAAAAAACAAAGGTTACACACATGTACTTTTGTTAGAGAAGTGCCAGTAGTAAGTGTTTTTTTATGTGTAAAAATGACTATATGATTACAATATTGTTTGACTGTTAAGTTTGACTTTTTTTACTAACTAGACGATGACGTGGCACTTCAAAGGTGCAAAAATACACATGTGGTTGGTCAAAAAGAGAGCCTAACACCAAATTCCTTTTTTTAATTTCATTATTTTATTTTATTTAAAAAAATATTTTCAGGGTACTGACAGGTATTAAAAAGATACTTCAGACTACTGAGTGCTACTGAAAAATTACTTCATAATCTTGAAAAATTATTTTAGGATTTTTAAAAAATATTTCAAAGTATTGACTCGTATTAAAAATATACTTCGGGCTACTGACTGGTAATGAAAAAATACTTCATGATCTCGAAAAATTATTTTTGATACTGGTATTCAAAATATACTTCAGGATACTGACTGACATTTAAAAAAAAATACTTCATAATCTTAAAAAATTATTTTTGAATCTTGAAAAAATATTTTAGGGTACAGAATAGTACTAAAAAAATATTATAGGGTACTTACTGGTACTAAAAATATACTTTGGGATATTTTTTAAAGATCATAAAATAATTTTTCAAGATCATGAAGTAATTTTTCAGTACCTAAAGTATCTTTTTAGTACCGATCGATATCCTAAAAATATTTTTTTTCAAAACAGCAAAGTTTACTTAAAATTACGCCAAAACGGCGCAATTTTAAGTATTAGATGGCAGCGGACGCTAGCCAGATCCAGATAAGGAGAAAATTTAGCAATTATTAATTAGATAATTTAATAAGGATTTTTTTAAATAAAATAAAATAAATTATGCAAATAAATTTTTTACCGTTTTTATCTATTGAATAAATCCCCTTTCTCAAAATGATAAATTAGAAGAAAAAATTTGTTCTCCCGTAAAAAATAATAATTTTCTTTTAATCGAAGTAAAAATATTAAATTAAAAAAAAAAAGAATTTGGTGTTGGACGCTCTTTTTGACAAATCACATGTGTATTTTTACACCTTTAAAATGTCACGTCATCGTTCAGTCAGCAAAAAAAGTCAAACTTAACGGTCAAAGTCAAATTTAACAGTCAAACGGTATTTTTGCACCTAATTTGTAACCACGTGTGCACTTTTGCACCTAAAAAAACACTTACTACTGGGTACTCCTCTGATGAAAGCACATGTATATTTTTGGACCTCAACCTAATAACAAATGTTGAAGGATTTTTAACCAACCTTTTTTTATTATAATTCAAAATAATCGAAATTTAAACAAAAGTCCTTTTTGCTGGCCTTAGGCTGTTGGACTTATTTGGGCTACCCGAAGGCCCAAATAGCTAGAGCCCCCTTTTTTTGCATTTTTAACATGTTATGAAAATTTATATCAAAAAAAAAAAAACATGTTATGAAAATCCAATCAAGGCTACCCTTCCTCCTTAGATTCAACTGATAAAAGAGTCAGACACTCTCACTAAAGGGAGGGAGTTTGATCTCGGAGTTGGTCAAGGCGTTGGGGGAGGCATCCTAGCTCCTAGATGCCTAGATAAATGCCTGAGGGTAATAGATAGTTCACCCTGCTCAACATTAGTATCACCTAGGAGGAAGAGAGACTTCGTCCTGCCTTTGAATCGTGGGTGAGCCCAACCCTTTTCCTAATATTTATATATAAAAAAAAAATAAAAATTCCAATCAAGGCTGTCCCATAAGACTATTAAATGGGTTAACCATTCCCTTAGTTGAATGTCCCAAGAGTTTTGGATAGGTCAACAACCCAATTAATTTTTTTTTTTTTAGAAAAATTAATGTAGTTAAATAAGTTAGTTTTTTTATATCATATTTTATGTTTATTTGATATAAATCATTTTATAAGTCAGACAAATTAGTTTGATATATAAAAAATAAATATAAATACTCTAAAATAATTTATTAAGCTCTCTTAACTCTCTCCAAAAAAGTCAATTGAATCTTATATAAAGTACCGGACGGAGTACGTGTATATACACACACATATAGCCTAGAACAACATTTGTTGAGTTAAAAAATAGAAGCCCATCATATTTGTATTGTAGTAAAACTTAGAAATATATTAAAAACATGAGGATTTTGCATATAATTTCCCCCTTAACTTCTCCACTTTAACCCAACTTACTATTTACTTTTTAGAAAATAATACAACAATAATTTAGAATTAATCATCATTACATGCAAACCAGAATAAATAAAATGAAACCACACACACATTTTTCACCCAGAAATATTAGCATAATACAAAATCAATAATTAAGCTTGAAGTATAAATTCTTATTTAGATTTCTTCTTTATTCAAGTGTTCCCAATTCTCTAAGAGCCTATTTGGGTTGCGGTGAGAAAATTTGTTTTTATAAGTCGAGACAAAACTCATCTTTCAAATTTACCTTGAGAAGAGTAAATCACATTGAAAAAGGAGTAGATTCAATCACATAGTAGCCCATCTGTAACATTTTACCGCGCCACTATCACTGTTTGCACATTGGGCCTGTTTGGATTCCACTTCATGAGAGTGTTCCAGGCAAAAATATATGGCTCGGCGTTAGGAAAAAAGCTTAGTGGAAAAAAAGTCCAATGGAAGGTGTTTGGGTTGAGCTTTAAGTTCACTGAACTTTAAGTCAAAAAAGTTTAAAAAGCCCGTTAAGGAAAAAGCTTCACCATAGAGCTTTTTCCAAAAAGCTTAGCTTTTTCCAAAAAGCTCTTAGCTTATTGACGTGGGCCGCGCCACTTCTACCACTATCAATCCAAACACAATTCATTATTTACAACCTGACTTTTTTCTATCGAACTGTTTTTAAAGTCAAATAGCTTTGAAGTCACCGCTCCTACCGCCAACCCGCCTATCGTCTTTACTATCCATTGCAACAAAATCAAAACACTGGAGCGCTTTGAGAAGAGTTAGTGTTTCCTTTTTTAAGTTTTTTTTTTTCTCATTCTTGTACCATGCTTCCTTTACTTCACTTCGATTTTTCTCCTCCATTTTCCTCTCCTTCTTTGGTCGCTAACTTGTTTGTTCTTCTTCTGCCCGTTTCTTTCACTTTTTTAACTGGGTTTAACTAGTTCATATATACCAATTCACGACATTATCGATTTAATCGATTACTGGCCAATGACATGGTTCGCCGATTTTCTAGTCCGATCGATTCCTCGGTCTAGTTTCACATACATAAAAACTCATTAATTTATCAGTATTATTAAATTATAATTTAATTATCAGCTGTGTCCAGTGATATATTTGTTTATTATCTATTTAAGAATCATTGAAACATTAATTAAAAAAATTTATGACAAAACATTTTGTTGCATAATTGGAATCAATTTATGTCAAAAATTGGAATAGGTTGTCCTACTAGTTAGTGATGGAAAATTGTATGGGTAAATTTCGTCATTAAATGTTTTTCCATGGATGAAGGATGAAAAATTCCATTGATGAATCTGTCATAGTTATAGAATTGGTGAGGAAATTTTTTACGCAATTTTTATGTCATTTATTGCCAATTTATTTTGTAATGAATGGATAAAGAAAGACGGGGAATTACAAAAAACAAGACATAAAATGGAAATTGAAGCAAATGAGAAAGCTATCACAAAATCAAACTATATTCATAAACTTAACTTTATTTACTAATACTATCACATATAAATTTGTACAAATTCATATCAAATGCTTTTCTATGATCCTTTTTTGTTGCTCCAACCAGATTTGTTTTTGCTGCTCTAAACTTGGTTTTTGCATTGATTTGTTAAGGGTATCCTCATCATTGGTCAAAGAACTAGGCCATGATTCAAACGGATCATCTTCCTTTGGTGCTCCAGATAATGAAGGTTCATTGGAAACCTTTGCATGAAATGTTGGTTGAGCCATTGTGCCCAGTGGATTTTTCTTCCAAAAAGTTGATTCAACCATAGCCTCATTATTAGAGTTCCTAGCAACAAAGGTTGGTATTGCTTCTACCATTGAAGTATTATTATTTTGCACTCTAAATATTGAACTAGGTGTTGTGCTGGTCTGATATGTATTATGGGCATGAAAGCTTGGTGTTGTGTTTGTTTGATATGAATTATGAGTCTGGAATGTTGGTTCTTTGCTCATCTGACATGAATCATTGCCATAAAAGGATGGCATTGTCCTTGTCATATATGAATTGTAAGCATGAAGAGTTGACTGTATATTCATTTGAGGTGAACTATGACCATGAAAATTTGGCTCTGTGCTCACTTGATTTGGATTGTGGGCATGAAAAGTTGGTTCCGTGCTTGCCTGGTAAAAATTATGTCCCTGGAAAGATTGTTCGATGCTTGTTTGGTAGGAATGAATTATATGAGAGGTTGGTGTTGTGCCCATCATGTAAGAATTATGGCCTTGAAAAGTTGAGTCTAAGCTTGTTTCATTTGAATTGAGGCCGTAACATGTTGATGCAATGCTTGAATGATATGACTCATGACTTTGAGAGGAGGGCGCTGAATTGGTCTTAAATGAATTTTGAGAATTTAGTGTTGGTGTTGTGCTCATCCAATATGAATCGTGGTCTTGACGGAAACTTGATGTTGAACCATTTTTGAATGAATTTTGAGAGTTGAAGGTTGGTGTTGTGCTCATTATTTGACATGAATTGTGGCCTTGACTAGATGATGTTGGACTAAGCTTAAATGAACTTTGAGAAGCAAAGGTTGGTATTGTGCTAGTTTGATATGAATCATAATCTTGAGAAGTTGATGTTGAACCAGAATGAAGTGAATTTTGAGAATTGAAAGTTGTTGGTCTTGTACTTGTCTGGTGTGAATCATGGCCATGAAAACTTGATGTTGAACTATTCTTGAATGAATTTTGAGATTTGAAGGTTGGGTCTGTGCTGGTTTGATATGATGAATCATGGCTGTGAGAAGTTGATGTTGAATCAAACTTGAATGAATTTTTAGAATCAAAAGTTGGTCTTGTACTCATCTGATATGCATCATGACCTTGAAAAGATGATGTTGATGTATTCTTGAAAGAACCTTGAGAATGATAAATTGGTGCTATGATTGTTTGATATAATTCACAACCTTGAGAAGCTAAAGCTGATGTTGAATTAGCCTTGAATGAACCTTGAGAAGTAAAGGTTGATCCTCTGCTTATTTGATATGAATCATGATTTTGGGAACTCAAAATTTGTGCTGTAGTTGTTTGATATGGATCATAACTTCCAGAAGTCGACTTTGAACTAAAGCTTGATGAACTCTTCCCATTATTATTTTCTTGAAAAGCAGGTACCAAAGCCAAGCTATTCTCTGTAAGATTCTGCGAACTAAAGCTTTCTTCAGCCGTTGCACCAGAATTGTTTGAATTCAAGTCACCAAATATTGATGTCAAATCTGTTTCGGAACTAGAACCCTGAGCAGTGAAGGTTGGAGCCATTCCTGTTGTTGGCTCACTAGGATTTTTTTTACCATCAAACATATCAATTAAACTTGCCTGTGCTTGGCCTTCAGAATAGGTAAAAGGAGAAACAGTTGTACCATCCAATTCTAGAAAAGGATTGTATTGATAATGAGGCACTGGATCAGATTGATTAAACAATGATACAATGGCATTATTATTGGCCGGTGCTTTCTCTGTTTTAGTAGTTGTTGTCTCTGCCAAAACCAACTCCCAACAATCTTGGGACGCGGCATTATTATTATTCACATTATTTACATGCTTTTCTTTGTCTCCTTCATTTTGCAGCACATCAAGACTGACAAGGTCTAAACTCGACCCGGCTGCTGGATCGATACGGTAAGAATGGTTGGAACAAGACTCATAAACACTAGATGCATCATCATTATTCTCTAATTTTTTCTCATCTTGATCATAATAACCATAATCTGTCTCCAACCTTGTTGGTGTCAAAATTCCAGCATCAGTAGCAATCATTAAATCCTCCAAGGATGTGCAATGAGATGATGTTTGTTCGGACGCTGTCTCAAAGCTACTCTCCGGTGATGTCCTCTCATACCCTTCATCATGTCTTGAGTTATAATGACGAAGAACACCTGAACTTTCCCTTAATGTAGAAACAAGCAATTGTTTTGAGAGTGGTGAATATTGTGAAATTGAAAAAGAAGGTTGAGCATGACGGTGATGATTGTGATTACTGAATTCATTGTTGTTACTAATACTTGTAGCTTGGTCCCTTAAGAACTCTTGTAATGTCTCCATGAGCTCTTCAGATATCTTCTGAATTTTTGGATACTCACTGCTCCTACCGACCCGAATGCTTAAACAAAATGAATAGAAATCACTTAACTCATCAAATTGTTTGCAGGATTTAACGCAAGCTTGAAATGCAGAGAGACATGATTTGTATGGTAACTTGAAGAAGCTATCTAGAATAACAGCAAGACCATCAGAGATATACTTATAGAGATCAAAAGTCTCCTGAACGACGACGTATAGCGAGTTTTGAACAAAACGATTCCCTTTGGCTCCCCCAATTGGTCTTATCCCCATAGCTCTATCCAACAAGCGTTGCCAAAAAGTAATCTTGTCAAGTAGCATTGATGGCTTCATATCTTTGATTCCTATAGTATGGTTGAACATCTTGTGATTCTTGAAGGACCTTTGACGATTCCTAAATGTGATTCTTCGTTGAAGTTTCCCTGTTAGGAAACAATCTAAGCGTTCATCAAGGTACAAAGCCATTAATCTGACAAAAGCAGTGTATTCCCATGGACTCGAACTCGAATCGTCTCTAAATCCTGAAATATTCAGGATTCTCGAGCCTCGTTTCATTGCATGCATGACTTCTCTAGGGAAATATGGATCACCATCCTGGAAAAGTCTGAGGATGATCATGAGAGATTTCAAAGCAACAATCCAATTTCTTGTTTTCCCAATGCGTTTTGCAATAGATTGAGCACATTCTGCTGCATAGAGTTTGTTGGATGATACAAGACCCACAATTTCATTAATGTAACGTTCTTCAATTGGAATCTCATCATGGGTTGTGGCCTTGAGGATGACAACTTCAAGATTTGCTGCGTTTGTTACCTTGGCGAGACTAAGGCTGGTTTGATCCTTTACTGCACCAATGGCCTTCCGTAGCATGCTTGGCATATTTCTGGTTTAATTCAGATTGATTTGGTGGTAGTAATAAGTTTGATTTGTTTCTACCTTCAGATTTGACTTCTGAGGCATGTTGGGTTGAATTTTCTGAGGGAAAAACGATGAAATTTTTTTGTGATTTGGTTCAGGAATTAGGATGATTGGAAAGAGAATAATCTACAATTTTGCTTATTTCAGTGGAGGCTATATTTAGAGTGATTTTGACTGATGGGGAGTGGAAATAGGAAAGTTTTGTTCAATTTATTTTATATGCGTTTTACTTTTTTAAGGAAAGATAGAATAATCTGGAATCATCAATTATTAAATTCAAAGAAACTAATAAAATCTTGCAACCTAGAAAATCTAGAACAATACTACACGAGATCTTACCAAATACAATTCTAGTTATACTACATTACTACATAATCTGACAATTGATGAAAACTATTTCGTGTGCTTTTAAGAAGCAAAAGGAGTTATTTGTTCTTTTTCCCCCCTCTCTCTACCCTTTTTGTTGTTTTTATCATGTAGGAGTATTTTTTTTTTTTTTTTTACATTTGAATATGAAATGTTACTATTAGTTCTTGGGATTAAATATTGATATATATATTTAAATGATAAAAATGATAAGCAAGGACTTGTAAATTATTGGCCAAGGTTGTGATTAAAACTCATTTCATTATGTAATGTTACTATATTACTTCTTTTTTCTGATTTTTTTCCCCTGATTTTTCCACTCTTGCTCTTTTTGCTCTTTTATTAGCATTAAGTTAAACAGCTATTTTTTTAGGAATCTTGTAATTATCTCATTGACCCATCATTTATGCAAAGCCCTATGATTGGTATGAAGTTGGTATGAAGCGCCCAGGGAGGGATCGGGATCAGGCCAAATTGTGTTGTTTGATATGAGGAATTGAAAATAATTTGAAATTGGGAGTATTACGAAAGTTTCGTAAGATTGCTACAAAACCACCTCCCCTAATATTGGTGAAGCAGTGCTACTGCTGGGATTGAAAAATTTTGGGACAAAACTGTCATTGTTTATATTAATTTTTAGACAGTGTTACCCTCACATTGCCGCTTGATCTCTCTCACTTCTCCATGCTCGTCTTCTTCCCCATCTGTGTCATCTTCGTTCACTTTCTTCATCTTCGGTCATCTCTCTCCTCTCAGATCTCTCATCTTTGCTAGTGGAGACCATCGTCCTTTGTCTCCCGCCATATTTTCTTCTTCTATATTGACATGAAAATCTCTTGGGTACGATTACGATTTAAAATCTTTGTTTTGGCTAAATTTTCCTTTAAATCTCTCTTTTAATTTGTTGAATAATCTTTGATAATCTCAACCACTTTTTTTTTTTTGATACAAGGCGAGGGGAGGGGGGATCGAACTCAGGACCTAAGGGGGGGGGAAACAATTCCCAATACCACTGCACTACTAGTAGTGCTGGTATCTCAACCACATATTTCGTTCTCCGTGAGTTAACAAATTGGCTTCTTCTTTTCTTAATTATTGTTTGATAGGCTTTTCTCAACATTCAATTTTCACGAATTTGAAATCTGAACCTTAGATATTATATTTGTTCTGGTGTAGAACACTAGTGTCCAGCCGTATGTATGGGCTGGTGGTTTGATATTGGATCAAGGGTCTCCTCCTGGGTGCGTACAGGGAAGCACATAGGTGGAGATAGGATCATTGAACACAACCAGGCTCTTAGCCGAGGGAGTGGGGTGTGTGCTCAGTGTAACGGTAGGTAAATAGTCTAGGTTAGAGTCTGTGTACCTTAGGGTTCAATACTCAGTATTTATAAAGTGTACCTTAGGTAGCCTGGCGTGATATCCGGCCTAAGATCCTAACCGTATATCCATATGCGGGGGTCGTCCTAGATTATTGGGGAGTTAGGATTCTCCTTGCTGGGGCGATCTGGCGCAGTATCCGGCCATGATCTTAACCGCCTAGCCTCATACGGAGACCCTCCTATATTGCCGGGGTAGTTGAGATTCTCCTGGGCAAGACCTGGTCTACCATGCCATCCCGTGGTTGGGCTTGGTCGCCATTGGGCTTACTCCAGATCCGTAACAGTTGCCCCCCAGCCCGGTAGTTCAAAGTTTTGGACTGTCGAGGTGCATGTTGCCCTGGATAAGTTGTCCGAGGTACTGCCTGTCTTTCGAAGTCTGCGTCGGTCTAGAATTGGTTGAGCTTACCTCCCTGTGTAAGTGGTATCGTCGCCAGATCCAACGAGTCGGGTCGGCATCCGGCGTCTCGTGAAGTGCCACGTTGACGTCCTATGGCTTCTGGACTGGTGGTGAATACCGATGCCCAGAGGGGGTCCGTGGTTATAACCTCCGGCCTTATGAATGCCGTGGTGTGAACTGACGACCTTTGGATCTGAGGTGGTATTCGAAATGCAGTGCCGGGGTTGGAGCCCGGAGTTCAAGGATCCGAGGTGGTTGGTATTATCCCAGGGTGACTCTTGGGGAATCCCCCTCTAATCCTGCCATGATTGCGTGTGACACCTGGCTTCCGTGGATTGGAGAGGTGTTTCGAACATCATGCCTCGCCGCCCCCGGGTTTCGTGCGCATTAAATGCTCCAGAGGCACGCCGCACGTCCCCTCAACTTTGGGGTGAAAAGTCATGGCTGCCCCTGACGGTTTGGGTTGCTCTGTTTCAAACTTCCCTCTTCTTTTAGTCGCGTTAAAACTGTTAGACCCTCTCATTTCTTCACTTTACTCCCACACCTGAAAATTTTCTCTGCGCACAGCTCTCTTGTCATTTCCTCTTAAAGCTTCCTGCGCACCATTTGAGGTATCTGAAGGTTCCTGTTGCTCAGAACACACTCCATATTTTCTTGTGCTCGTACTCAGCGATCTCCAACTCTTCAGGTATGCTTATCTTCCTTTTTGCCGTTTCAAGTTTCATCCTTTTTGTTTTCCCTTTCTTCTTTCTTCTTTGGTGGTGCATTTCTGGATTATGGTTTTTTGTGTCTTCTGGGTTGGTTGAATTGGCCTTTCTGGGTGGAGTGTTTGTGAGTATCGCTTCGAGCGTGGTGCTATTGAGTTCATAGGTTCGCTTGGGAGTCGTTGAGTGTCTTAGTTTATCTTTACAATTGTAGTTTCTTCCCTTTTTGATTATCATTGTGATAATTGTATAGGTTTAAACCTTTAATGGGTAGGGGTAGACGTCTTCCGTCTTCAAATCAACCCATAGATCCAACCGATGATGATGCCCTGCGAGACCGGTATCCCCGCTTTAGTTTCTTGCTCTTAGGAACTTCACTGACCGAGGAGGAGAGACTGGCTTCGGTTCTCCGAGGTGGGTCTGGTGGTAGGAGTGCTAGGAGGCCCCCGTCATCCATTCCTATACCCCGCCCACCGGAGTCCAGCCCTGTCAGGCTAGATTCTGCGAGTCCACCAGAAGTTGAGGCCATTTTAGACGAGCCTATCAGCTTCTTCGAGGCGCGTCACCCAGCCGGGTCGGGGTCCCTTCCGGATGGGTATGCCGGCCCCTGCTGGGAATGTGTTGCCCAGAGCTCCTCGCTCATCGCAAGTGGGCATGATCATATGGCCGACAACATCCTAGGGTCGTGTCGACATGGGTCGTCATTCGAACCTGCGTCGGCCGCCAAGGGTCCCCATCTTTCTAAGACCAATCGCCTTCCTTCTCCCGATGTTAGTTTATCCCGATCAGGTATCCTTTCTAGCTCTAATTATAGCTTTTTCTTTCTTGTTTGTTATAGGTAAATGGAGTCTTTGTCTCCTCCCCGTGCTTCTCCGTCGGACACGGAAGCGGATTCCACTAGTCCTCCTCTTAGTCTTAGGGCTAAGTATCCATGGGTGATGCACGAGGTTCTAAGGACGCGTTCCCTGATGACGGAAGCCGACGTTGCTCGGCTGACCGAAGTTGCTGTGCTCAAGTTCTTTGGCTAAAACAACAGTTGTCTGATTTGGGAGTCCATCTCAAAGAAATTCCAATTCTTTGTGACAACACAAGCACAATAGGCTTGGAAAAGAATCCTGTGCAACATAGTAGAACCAAGCATATTGATGTTAGACATCACTTCATAAGAGACCATGTTCAAAAGAAAGATGTCAAAGTCATGTTCATCCTAACCCACTTACAACTTGCTGATATCTTCACCAAACCATTAGCAAAAGAACAATTTGTGTTCATTAGAAGAGAATTGGGAATGGTAAATCCCAATGAGTTGTAAGTAATCTCCACTCAATGTTAGTTATGCTTTTGATGATTATTGTTTACTAACTTAAGCATCGGAGTATGTAGATATGTTTTATGCGGGATGCTTATTGAGATTAATATTCCAAACCATCGATCGCAAGTTTGCTGTCAAGGAAGCCAAACTCGAGCCTACCAAAGCCAGACTCGAGCTCGAGAGAACCAGAGAAAAATGCAATTGTCTCAGGTAGCCAAACTCGAGCCTATTAGTTGACAGACTCGAGCCTGTAAGTTTCTAGACTCGAGCCTAGAGAGAAATTTCAAGGGTTCACACATACACTCTTGAAGTCCAGGTTAGTACCGTTATACAAACTCGAGCCTACAATTGTGAACTCGAGTTTGCGGCACTAAAATTTTTATTTAAAAACCTGACTGCTCATCTTCACTCCACCTCACCCTCGAGCCTAAACCTAAGTTTCTCTCAAATTCTCTCAACTTCCTCGACGAAAACCTGAGAAGATGGCTTTCAAGCGATCTGCAACTGAAGATTCCCTAAGCTCTGATCATCAAGAACCCCAACCAACTCCACCAAGCGTCTCTCAGCGTCCTCCCAGAGCGAAATCATTTCCCAAACGATTCAAGCACGGAATTGACAAGCAAATTCCTGGCATCCCTTCGACTCATGCCTCTCCAATATCCACAGTCAAGATAGGCAATCCTAAGAATCCTCCAAATGCTGAAACAGCACCCAGAAGAGGCAGAGAGAAGGTCTACAAATCCAGAAATACCAACACAAGTTCCTTTGCAACCGGTCAAGCTAGCTCTCAAGCTCAATCATCCTCTCACCATCAAGAGCATTCTGTCCCTCAGGTATCTAGAGAAACCCCAGCATTATTTGAGATTTACAATCACTCTACAATTCCTAGGGGATTCTCTAGTAAGTCTGTAACACTATCCGGGTGAGGGCGTCACTCGTTTTCAGGAGAATTATGAGCATAAAAGTTTTTGTCCCTCGGTTTATGTTGATTTGGACCAATTAAAAGAGGAATGTAGCCTTGATCTTACTCACTGGTTTAGACAATTTGAACCTCTTATATCCATTAGAGCATCATACAGTCCATCTCTTGTCAAAGCATTCTATTACTGCATGCAAAGTGACAATCTTTTGGATAGTGATAGAAATCTAATTGAGGAAAGGATTACCACCACCATTAAAGGGAAACAGATCACCATCAATGCTGCATACCTTAATTCCCTTCTTCAAATACAGAATCCCCCACCAGTAGCATCCCCAAACTATACCAATAGGCAGATATACTCACTACTCAAACACGATGAGCCTGTCCCCGATGCTTTAGAGATTCTAAATTTCACTCCAGTATCAATGCCCCTAAGCAAAGAGTCGCCTGGTACATATATACTAGGAATCTCGTGCAAAAGGAGGAAACTTCACCCATTTTGCAAAGAAGGATTTCCCTATCTTTGCCTCTATCATTGATCAAGTTCCTCACAATATTGGAGATCGGATTTTCAAAGAGATGTTCAAATTTCGTTTCCATGGAAGGAAATCATCTCAGATACCCTTTGCCAGCCTCATCTCAGTCATCATGTTTCATGAAAAGGTGTGGTACCTCCCTGCAAATGAGAAACCTGAAAAACCTCCAAAGTTTGGTAGACATATCCTGAACCTTATGAGGATAAGTTTTGATGAAGGTAGTGATCAATCCAGAGCTCCAACATAGTCAAGACCTGCTAGATCAAGAGCCACTCAGTCTAGAGTTCAAGAAGCTCAGAGTGCACCACCTCCACCACAATCAATTCTTTCTGATTTGGATGCCAGGATCAAGACTTTAATTGACAAAGTTGTTTCTGATCTTTCTTCCAAGATAGATTCAGAATTCAAGCAATTCAAGGGAGAAGTGAAAAAAGGATATGAGGAGATGACAGATGCCCAAGAAGATCTAACCCTTGAGCATGAAATACTAAAGGATAAAGTTCAAGTTTTCAGTGAACAACTTGGAGATCACTCAGTCAGCATCTCCACCCTTTTGGTATCTATGGCAAGCCTCCATGACAAAATGGACAAAATCTTGAACATCAATCTATGTCTGCATCTGGTGTTGAGTTAAATGCTGCTACATCTGCTGGACCTAGCTCCTCGGTTCCTCCACCTACATCTGAACCAACTATCACAATCCCAATCATACAAACCACTTCCATAGCCCCTGAACCATTTGTACCCGAAAACACTTCTGATCCTGCCCTTCAGCCAACCTCTACCCCAACTGATCCTCCCTTGTTTGCTGATGACAAAGGGGGAGAAGAGTTGAAGTGAAGAAAGAATTCTTGTTATTCATGTTTTATTCATGTTTTGATCACTTTAATTCTATTTGGCTTTTAAAACCTTATTGTCATTCTGTAATGCTCTGGCTACTTTAAAATGATATGACAATGTAGTTTATGCCTGTGCTTATTGATTCAAATTATATATGTTGCTAACTCTGATTATGATGCAATTTCGTTTGACATTAATAATCTGCTTCTACTTCTACTCAAATTCCAATTCCAATTGCAACCTCAAGATTTTAATCACCAATCATAAGCAATTGCAATTTGAGTTGATCTCAAGTAATCTGTGATGAAGCATTTACCCATATCTATACTCAAACAGAAATGAATCCTCAAAGAAACTCAATGTTTTTACAAAAGTGTTGCTCAAACTAACTTTCAGTAAATTCAAATGATCAAACATTATTGTTTGAAAGGAATTAAATGTTTACAAGTGTTGTCATCATCAAAAAGGGGGAGAATGTTAGTTCTCTATGTGTTTTGATGATTAATAACAATTGTAAACAAGTATGAATGTTTTTAATAAGCCAAATGATTCAATTTCTCTTCAAATACATTCTGTCATCGACAAACTCGAGCCTAGATAGGCAAGCTCGAGTTTGCTGCTAACAGAGAGCAAATCAGGCTATTTCAGTGTTTAGAACTCGAGCCTGAATACTTAAGCTCCACCTAAATCTCAGTATGATTTTAAAGAGTTTACATAAGTGTAAACTCGAGCCTGTATAAACAAGCTCGAGTTTGCCTCTGGTGGGAAAAGTTTTCCAATTGAAAATCATCTCTTTAAACTACAGAGTTTATATTTTGTGTAGAGTTTGCTTATTTTCTATGGTTGATAATTGATGCAAACTCGAGCCTCAAGATATGGACTCGAGCCTAACATTCTTGTGTAGAGTTTACTCTGTGGTTTGACAAACAAAGAAGAGTTTACAAAACTTGTAAACTCGAGCCTGTTATTGCAAGCTCGAGTTTTCCCTTGGCAGAGAGCTTCCAAGTTTTCTATATTTACAAACTCCAGAGTTTATACTCAAACCTCCAGTTCTCTCTGGAAAGCCTTGACATAAACAAAGTCGAACTCGAGCCTGACATTATGAGCTCGAGCCTGGACAATCAAAATGAGTAAAGCAAATGTACAAACTCCAGAGTTCATATTTGAGCTCCAGTTCACGTTTTTGAATGACTAAATCTTTTAGGCATGAAGAGTGTTAAACTCGAGCCTAATCACTAATGGACTCGAGCCTTCCTAGTTTGTGAAATGTGATTTCAGGTGCTCCCCCGACAAAATGCTCAGCAATGCTTCGAACTCGAGCCTGTCTTTATGAACTCGAGTTTACATGATGAGAAAATTTACAAACTCCAGAGTTTACATCAAACTCCAGAGTTTGCTCCTCACGTAAGATGAACCTGATACTCAAAGTGCCTTACATACTCGAGCCTGACTTGGCGAACTCGAGTTTGAGTCGTCAGCACAAATGATCGTTACTAATTTCATCCTGTTTAGTTTGAATTATAATTTACCATTTCTGTGCGAATTGATTACATTCATTTAAACGATTCATATCTATATTTAATCAATCTATTTCCAGCAAGTTTCAGGTAACCTCAAGATGATTGACGAAAAAGAATCAATCAAGAGAATGTCTTTTTCCCACTTGGAAACAATTGCTACACTCTTCCACTCGAGCAATTAATTAAGGAGAAACGTCTAAGGATCCTCAAAGCAAAAAGCAATCACCAGAAATTCAAAGGACACTATGAAACAACGGCTATGCTCTTCCTCCATATCCTCAACAGCTAGAATTTCAAATGGAGAATATGCAGAATTGAAAAGTAACGGTCATATGACAATTTGCTACTATATATAGAGCTGGATACAAATCTTCAATACACAACAAGGAGAAACGAATATCACACAAGCAGTTCATCAATATTTCAGTTTTCTTTCTGTAAAGTATCCTTCATACTTAGAACTTCAGTGTTTATCAATAATTACTCTGTGAGAGAGTTTACACACATATATTTCAATCATTGTAAGAATCTCAAGTCAATGGGACTTGGAGATTGGGATTTCAGATTACAACTTGTAAGGGGAGTGTATCCTAGAGAGAGGATAATCCTTGAGTACGCAGTCCGTATCTCGAATTGAGTGATAGTAGAAAAACCCAGAGTCTGGGGACTGGACGTAGGTCAAGAGTTAGGACCGAACCAGGATAAACTTTCTGTGTCAAGCTCTTCTTCCCTATCTCTTTACTTTCAGTTTCATCTAGGGTGCACAGGTAATTGAAAATAATTTTAAAATCCCCAATTCACCCCCTCTTGGTAATTCCCTTTCATTTTCAAGTCGTAGGTCGATATACCCCTTTGGGGGGGGACAACTCGCCATTAAACCCAACGAGGGTGGTTTTGCATGGCTTCAGGTCTTCTTGATCGAGGTTCATCCTTTTGAAGGCGTCCCAAATGATGATATCTGCCGAGCTCCCCGAGTCTATGAATATCCTTTTAACTCGGCAGTTGACCAGGGTTCCAGTGATTACCAGACCATCTTGGTGACCGGGCAGTACGTCGGTCATATCTTTTTTTGTGAACATGAGCTGAGGTCGTTCCACTTTACCGGTCGTTTCGAGGTCCTCCTTAAATTTAGGTCGGTCCCTCACTGAGAGGACCTCCTTTAGGTACTTTTTCCGTTGACTTGCCGTGTCTCCTCTTCCCCCGAAAGCTCCACTGATCACGTTGCAATCGAATTCGGCCTCGGGAAACTCACTTTCCTCAGATGCTGGCTTCTTCCTTTTACCATCATTTTTTCTCTCGGGGGCCGGGCTATCCAATCGGTCATCCTGTTATCGCTTTTCTCTTATTCGTCCCTGCGTTTTGATCACATATTGGCGTAATTTTCCATCTCTGATGAACTTTTCGATGGTGTCGCGGAGTTCATAGCATTGGTCCGTGGTGTGCCCCTTACTATCGTGGAAAGAGCAGAAATGGGACTGATCCGTATTGGGTCGTTTTCTGAGCGGCCGAGGTCTCTCGACCTTCTGCATCTCGGTCGACGCTACTTCCCTCCATAGCTGGGAGCGGGGCACATTTAAGGGGGTATAATTATTATATTTACCCTTTGACTCCGGCTTTGCACTAGAGGGCTTATTGTCCGGACCCTTGCCACGGCGATCTTGCTTGCACACCTCGGACTGGCTTTTGTCCCTTGGCGGGTTGTTCCTGTCCGGGTCTCTTCTAGCATTTGCTTGTCGCATTTGCTCGACCTCAAGGTATTTCTTTGACCAAGTCATGAAATCGTTAATGCTTTTGGTCGGCCCCTTGAAGAACGATTGACTAGTCAGGTTGAACTATCTAGGCCGTCAGCCAAAAGGTGAACGTGCACTTCCTCCTTTAATCCCTGTACTTGCAGGGCCGCATTGTTGAAGCGATCCAGATAACATTGGAGTAATTCGCCGGGCCGCTGCCTGATTTTAGACAATGTGTATTGGGACTTCGACAGCCGCTTGCTAGTCGCAAACTGGAGCTCGAAAGCCTCGGCCAAGTCATCAAACTTGTGAACCGACCCTACAGGCAGAGTGTGGAGCCATTTTAATGCTGGCCCCTTAAGGGTATTGGAAAAGATCCGGGTCATGATGGGTTCTCCGAGGCCTCTACACAACATGATCATCTCAAAGTCTTCCAGGTGAGTCGTCGGGTCTTGAGAACCGTCGTATTTGTTGAATTCGGTAAGGTTTAGCTTCTCAGGGAAACGAGCGTTGAGGATTTCGTCTGAGAAAGGGCTGTTATCGATATTTCCGACATATCTTTTCCAGCATACCGGTAGGTGGAGGCGGGGTGGTCTCTCAGCCCAGGCTGACTTCTCCCTTCTTGACTCCTTGGTGGAAGAAGCCGCCCTCCTGCTTCGGCCGGTCTCCGTCTCCTGCGTACTTCTCTGGCGTCGGGAACTGTCACCATTTTGGTCTTCTTCCTAGGTCTTATCATCCTTGTCTTCATTTGAGGAGGCCGAATCCTTTGTCTTGGACCGCTCTTCCATTCGCTTGAAGTGGAGGGTGTGCCGCTTGTCCATGTTCTCCATCCGCCTTATCATCGCGGCCAATGCATTTTGGACAATGAGCATATCAGGATTTGGGACCGGGATTTCTGCGTTAACCTCCGGGTTCTGATTCTGAGGTTGACGGCCACGATTGTGCGGGGCTGAGGACTCCGTGTCGGACAGGTTACCCTCTGAACGCCCCTTATGGTTAGGGATGTCGTGTTCCTCTAGTGGTTGTTCCGGCTGTGATAACTGGTCTTCTCCATCCTGCTCGCCATTACCGAGGATATTGGCTGGCTGCTCGTTATGGTGGGACTGTCGAGGTGGCTGCCGCTGATCTTCTGGCCGAACCACCTCCGACTACTTGTGGCTAAAGCTACGTGTGTTAATCCTCATTTGTCACAGGAATTGAAATTTATCAATCCCCACGGTCGGCGCCACAGTTCTAGTGTAGAACACGAGTGTCCAGCCGTATGTATGGGCTGGTGGTTTGATATTGGATCAAGGGTCTCCTCTGGGTGCGTATGGGGAAGCACACAGGTGGAGATAGGATCACTTGAACACAACCGGGCTCTTAGCCGAGGAGTGGGGTGTGTGCTCGGTGTAGCAGAGAGGTAAATAGTCTAGGTTAGAGTCACGTGTACCTTAGGGTTCAATACTGAGTATTTATAAAGTGTACCTTAGGCAGCCTGGCGTGATATCCGGCCTAAGATCCTAATCGTATATCCGTATGCGGGGGTCGTCCTAGATTACTGGGGAGTTAGGATTCTCCTTGCTGGGGCGATCTGGCGCAATATCCGGCCATGATCTTAACCGCCTAGCCTCATACGGAGACCCTCCTATATTGCCGGGGTAGTTGAGATTCTCCTGGGCAAGACCTGGTCTACCATGCCAGCCCGTGGTTGGGCTTGGTCGCCATTGGGCTTACTCTAGATCCGTAACAATATTCTATATTAATATTTACTCATATTGAACCTTTCTTAGAAACATGAATCTAAGATATTATCATTATATTTAAATAGATAGGATTAGATAATATATATATCATCAAATATAAAAGTATTTTTGTAATTTAGTTAAAAAAAATCTAAAAATAGTATTAAATTGCTCAAATGTTGAAACGATGGGATGGGTTGTGGAGAAGATAGGGTGATGGGGTTTAGGGTTAGACAAAGGATATATTATTGTACTTTCATAATTAGCCCAGTCCCAGTCCAAGTCCACGTTTGGTGCTTATACCTCCAATAAGAGGTATAAGTATTTTTTTAAAAAAAATTATATATTTTATTTATTTAGATCTAAATTATATGCTGCTTTTAGAGATGTTTTTTGCACCAGTATCTCAAATTAATTAATTTTCAGTTCTGTATTGATCAGTAACACTAATATAATGAAAAATAATTAATTTGAGATATTGGGTGCAAAAAACATCTCAAAAAGAAGCTTATAATTTAAATCTAAAAAAAATATAAAAAAATAAAAATAAAAATATGCTTATACCTCTAATTAGAGGTACAAGTACATAATAAGCACCTAATTATAAACACCAACTCCCCGGTCCCAATCCTAATCACACTCCCAATCCATCAAAACTCAAGCCCACATACCAAACAAGGCCTACACTTGCTTGCCTTTTTGCGTGGTTGTGTATTGGTGCCTAAACATATTTAACGTTTTTAAGCACAATACTAATATGGGAAATTGGGGATATACCCCCAATTGAAAAGTTATTTGGAAAATGGGACCCGGACTTTTAGGTCCTTGAGAGTCACTAAAATTGAGGGGGAAATGACCAAGATACTTATTTACACATTAGAGAAACTCAGTTGCATACTTGCATTTCAAGGGAGTTCATTTACATTTCTAGAAAGCTCATTTGTGTTTCATGAGCGCTCATTTACATTTGCATTTATAGTCTAAACTGATTTGCATTTTTACTTCTTTCGAATGTTTTACATTTTATGGAAGTGAATTTGATAGAAGCTCACTTGCATTTGATGAAGCTTTATTTGCATTTCATAAAAGCTCATTTGTATTTGCATTTTTATTCCATTTGCATATTGTGGAACATCTCAATCCATAGAGCTTCGCCGCCGTCAATGACAACCACGGTGGCCATTAACACAAGATTCAAGAACAAAAATTGAAAGAAGAATAATAATAAAAAACAGCATACAAAAATGAAGAAAAAAAATCAATACAAGAGTAACCACTAAAAAAAACGAATAAAATCACAAAGAAAAAATCGCTAAGGTGGAGGGAGAACGATTTGTGATCTTCATCAAGTGGATGCCAAAGGAGGGAGAATTATTCTAGATCTGAAATTGTAGAGGTTGCTAATTTGGCTGCCGCCGGCATCGTGTTTTGCAAGTGGATGCTAGAGGAGGGAGAACGATTCCAGATCTAAAATCAGATTTCACACACTTCAACTACCTTTAGATACCAACAATCTTCCAAACTCTATCGTCTCCGACTTCGACCTCGACTTGGACGCCACCTTTAGATGAAAAAAATTGCATCTGATAATAATACTATTGTGAATTTGGTTGGATGGAGAGAGAATTAGAGAGAGAAAAATACTAGAAGAAAAAACTTCCAAAAATAGTAAAAAAATTTTTACCATTTTTAAAAGTTTTCTTTTCTAGTATTTTAATTTCTTCCCCTATTTTTCCCCCACTTTTCTTTCATTCCAAATATAAAAGTAAAAGTTTCTTTAATCTGCACTAGTATGAACTAAAAAGTTATTATTGTTCTTCAGATGAACTACTATATATTTAAAAAAAAATTTAATAATAGGATAGGGAGGGGCCACGACTGATATCCATGTTACATTGCTTGTTTTAATTATTTTTTATCAAAGAATGACTCAACTGATGCATAGAAAATTTAAAATCCCAAGTCAAATTTAAAGGAAGAAAAAGATCCGTTGCATAAAAAAGAATTGTATGTATAAGTACGTGTATGTATACATATATTATACAAGACTAAAAACAACAATGAATCTATGAAAATAAATAAACAGTAAACAGTAAAGTTTACAATACAGTCGTCCTTTATTTATACAAGAAATAATACAAGCATGATATATAAATCAAATAAAGATGACAAATCTGACCCCTCATCAGAAGCAAGCCTCTAAAGCGCAACAGCAACACAATGCGGCACAACTGCATATAAATTGGTCAAACCAATCCCCAATTAGTTCTAGCTTATGTTAATTATTCTTTTGAGTTAATTATTATGGCCTTGGAAGGAATATCATTTTTTAATTTGTAGATATTTAGTATCATAATTTTAAATAAAAAAAGGTAACAAAAAACTACTTGATCCCAGCTCATACTATTCAATTATATTCACATCAGATTTAGATAATGAGGGGCAATAAGATATACTCTAGAGGTTCAAAACATATATATTTTAAAACTGGAACAGAGAGAAAGATATATAAAGATCACTAAAATATGAAAATTTTAAAAGAGCCTCTCAAGGTGGATTAACTTCTTTATATTAAGCTTTTTTTTTTAATGGCCTAATTATCCAAAACCAAGTAGGTATAAGTAGTTGTCACAACCTTCATTATTACTATTTCCGGTCTTAATTATAGGATATATTTAACCGATTTTGGAGAACCAAGAAGAGAGAGAGAGAGAAATATACCATCCTTTCCAGAAGCCATCACCCCTGGCCTGGGTGGTTTCAGGAGCAGTTTGCGGGTTAGGTGAAGGGTCAGTGGCGGTCGGATAACCAACTGGTGGAGGAGGAGCTGTATATACACGGGCCGGTGCAGTTGTTGGGTAAGCTGTTCATTGAAAAATTAATTAATTAATTAATTAATTAAGATAATTTTCTTGTCAATTCTCCCTACAGAGATAAATCTAATCTGATGAGTCAAGTCTGACTAAGAACTGGATAAGGATTGCATTAAAAAAAACAAAACCTACCTATCACCATTTGACACAAAATATTAATATAATCCTATTTATTTATAAAACACTTTCAGTATATTCCATTCAATTAAGAAAAATTTTAAATTTTACTAACTCTATTTTAAAATTCAACAATTTTTAACTTTATTTCTATTTAACTATACACTTTTTTAAGAAAATAATTATCATGATAATAAATAAATAGTAAAATTATTCATATAAGAATTTAATGCCGTGAAAGACTAAAAATACATTCTTTTCCTGCTTTTGAATAGGGACCACACGAGTAAAATGATAAATATATTATTGGAAATAATAAGTATATTAATATAAGAATTTAAGTATCTATTTTTTTTTTGATAAAAATTGGGGGTTAATTGCCCATTACTTCAATAAAAAGGAATTAACCTGTCCATTGAAAAATTCATTTACATAAAGATTACAATATTAACATAAATGTTCTAAAATGAATCAATATATAATTTAATACAATAATTTTTATAAAAAAAAAGTACACATTTCAACACCTTATCAATAATGCAACTTGATCACTTCATCTTACGTGTGCCACGTTCATAATCAGTTATTTAATTTTAAATTATGGGATATAAAGAGACTATGACCCACATGAAGAAAGTTGAGGCCACAAATTATATTATATTTCTTCACTTTTTTTTATGGTACAGCTCTTTCTTCACTTTAAGAACACGACAATGACGTACAATTTATTTACCCAATATTTTTTTATAAGATATAACTAATCTACGTAAATTGATAATAAAATATTTAAAAAATGTAACTTATTTTTCACACAAAAAAACCCCTTATTTATAGGGAGAGTGGATGAATAAGAAGTTGGTAGATTATGCTTCATCCCAAAGCCAGAAACTACTTCATTAATTTGCTTCATATATTTTCCTACCAAGGAAGCACGCAAATGGAAAATTTTCATTTTTATGATGTGTTTGGTTTGAAAGGGGGGAAAGGAGAATTTTTTTTACCTCACATTGACTAAATTGTCTATAATTTTTTTTAATATTCTAAAAATACACTGTAAATAAAAAGAAATATTCTTCTTATTAATGATAATTTAGTGAATATATTTTCTCCCCTCAGACCAAACAAGGTGTTAAAATCCTACAAACATGCATGATAATGTTTCTAAGATATAGGTGGTAAATCCACACACACAAATATACCAGGGGCGGATTTAGGGGCTAGGGGTAGCCCCCTCAAATTACATAATTGGATTAACAAGATTTGGAAATTATGCTTTAACCACTTAAAAATTTTAATCTTTTCATTTTAATCTCTATTTAAAAGTGTCATAAATGGACTAAAATGAAAATATTGAAATATTTATAAGGTTAAATCATAAATTCATAAAATTTTGGGTCTAATTCTGTAATTTTCACCCCCTAATTTCAAATACTGATTCTATTGGATTTTATTCTATAATTTTCGCCCCCATAATTTTCATTGTAACTCCGCCCTATATCTATGATCTATCTAATAACGACTGCTAAATTAAATTAAATTAATTAGATTCGAAAATTAAAGGAGATCAAAAGCAAACAATCTAAAAAGACTTGAGCAAAATCCTAATATTACAATTAAATTTACCTGTTGGAACTCCGGAACTCATGGCTGAAAGAGTGTGTGTATATATCAAGCTGATCTTCTGTAATTAAAGGACTGAGTTGAATTGAATCAAACAACTTAGAAATATATGGACGAACACGAATCCCCGATGCTTACAAGAAAATAATTGAAGAAGAAGAAGAAATTGATAGATTGAATTTGAGAGAGGAAGAAGAAGAGAATGTTATATTTATAGCAGAAGAGGTTGCTTGGAAGGGAGCTTACGTCATTCAGGAAGGAGAATGGAAGATGACGGCCGCAACCGCGTAAGCAATATACAATAAAATATACCCCCTCCGGTCTTAATTATAAGAACATTCTTATAGTGCAAGTAATTACACTATAAAAGTGTTCCTATAATTAAGACCGATGTAGTAATAAATAAATAATTAATTTAATATTGAAGATGCACACACAAATCTTCATCCCTGATAAATCCGATCTAATTAATCAATATCAATATTAGATTTTTTTTTTATTTATTATCGAATATCAATCTATAGTTGAAAACTAAAGTCTTATTTTTTTTAAAATTATTTTTTCAACTTTAAATTTTTGGAAAATTAAATAAATTTTTTATGACTACTTGATTAGGTCAAATTTGAGTATTGTAAGTCTAATTGAGTATAACTCTCCTAGCCTCTAGGGGAGCATTCACATATAATTGATATAGAGAGTTCATTTATAACGATCGTTTGTTACGCGGAAAGCAATTGAGGGAACTTAAAGGGAAGATTTAATGTTCCTGAGGCAAAAACACTTTTAGCGCCCAAAACTTGTCTAAAATCAAAAAACCCCGCCAGCTTCAATGTTCTATTAAACATGGGAAAGTAGGAGAGGATTTTCTCATAATCTCTTTTCTCATTTTCTTCTCCTCAGCCCATCTAGACCATTGATTGGGAAGATGAGAGAGATGATAAAGTAGTATTGTGATTGATTGGATGGATATGATTTAAAGATGATGAGGGATAATGAGAAAAGGATGAGGAGAGAAACCCAACCCTGAGAAAGTGAGTTCCCAATAAAAGTGGCGTCAACTCAAAAAGTTTTCCAGGACATCAAAATTATGGGATAAAAATGCCCCTTAACAACTTGATAAAAAACAGAGCTGTCATGAGCTAAAGACGTTGGTGAAGAGTGTCAGGATTTTGATGAAAGTTATCTGGAAAAGGAAAGTGTGGAACAGCCTAGGAAATTGAAGTTGCAATCAAGGTAATTGGTGATGGGTTTGTATGTTTTGGTCTCTCTGCATTTTTTCTGTCTACTCTTTGTTCGACCTGCGCACAGACACACACATAATGCCATGTGAGGCTAGTTTTTTGTATTATGTAATTGAAAGTATTGCCTGTTAAATTGTTTTCATTGTGTTGTGAGTATTCGTGAGTTTACAAATGTGAAGCATAAACACAGTCGAAGATCCAATGAGTTTGCTTCTTTGTTACTTTAGAGTGTGCTCTGTTTATGGTCTTACAAGTGGGTTTTGATTTAAACTAGTTCTAATTTAAATGATAAATTCTTAACTATGGATGTAATTATATTTTTTTTGCTGTGGGTATTCTTGAATGAACACTCGTATATAGAACTAATGAAAGAGAAATAAACATACTTGAAAGATAGAATGAGTTTGATGGGTTTTTGACTAAGATGACAATGTGTTGTGTTTATATTTAACAAGTGGCCGCTATAATTGATTGGTTGAGATTTAAATCAAATTTGTTTAAATGTATTAAGAGGTGGTTTGGAAAGAGGACTTGGTTGATTATAATATAAAGGAAATGGTGTGGCAAAAACTGTGTAGGTATAGAGCCAGAATCGAATCAAATGTTTGTAATGCTGGCTGGGTGTTTAACTTTGCCTCTATCAGTAAGGAGGTTGATTGTGACTATGATAGTTGTTGTGCGAGCAAGTAGACCGAGGCACATACCAGATAGGTCATTTAGATTAGATTTTCATGCCAAGTGAGCGAACTTGAGGGCTATGATATACAATTGTGATACCACTTGCTTCAACCAAATTAGGATGTATTGCGCAATTTTTGATAAATTGTGTTATATGTTAGACACAATTGGTGGGTTGAGACCAACAAAACATATGTTAGTTTTTTTTTTTTTTTTTGCTATAAAAATTTTAGGAAAGGGGTTGGGCTCACCCACAGTCCAAGGGCAGGGCGCTTGAAGCCCAGTCCACAGGGCATACTGGCCAGAGAGTACACATGTCTCCACCTCAACCAGCGTTTCCACTGCTTCCTAGACTCCTAGGATGCCTCCCCCAGCGCCTTGACCAACGTAGGGATCGAACCCCCTCTTTTGAGGTGAGGAAGTCCGACCCCTTCGCCAGTTGAACCCAATGACGAGGGGTAAAACATATGTTAGTTGATGAGCAAGTGACAATGTTCCTTCACATATTGGGCCCTTATTTGAACAACATAGTGATTTTGTTTGAGTTTGGTAGGTCAGGTGAAATAATTAGTAGATATTTTAAACTTGTCTTGAACGCCATGATTAGACTACAATAAATGCTCTTGAAAAAAAATAGAGCCCATTTCAAAGGACTCAAATTATCATCATTGGAAAATGGTTCAAAGTATATAACTTCTGTAATTTTGTCATAAATTGTAATTACTAAGGATGGAAATATAAACTTTTAATCTGAAAGGGGATTAATTTTTTGTCTTGTTTTCAAGGCTGCCTTGGTGTATTAGATGGTACGCACATACGTATACAAGTCCCTGCAGAATACAAGGGCCTATACCGAAATAGAAAAGGAGAGGTAACAACCAATGTGCTAGGTGTATGCTCACCGGATGCGCAATTCATCCATGTGTTGCCTGAGTGGGTAGGGTCAGCTGGAAATAGTAAGGTGTTGAGAGATACTATAAGGAGATGATATGGGCTAAGAGTGTTGGAAATTATGCCCTAGGGGCAAGTCATTGTGCTTTAGATGTTTATGTTATTTAAAGTATTCTCCTTTAGTTATCATTTCATTTGCATGTTTATAGTGATAACTGATCCTTGGATATATCTTATAGATTATCCTAAATGTCTCTGGTCGGTCATCTGCGCGGGAGCGAAGATGAAATAAGACCAATATGAATTTGATGAGTATGGAGATACGAGTCAAAGTCATGGGCACTTGTAAGAGTACAAGGTGCTGGACCGACCCACTATGAGAAAGCTGCATGAAACAAGTCATAAGTTTTTCTCATGTATAACCACATCACAACACCCTTTGATCTGAGATCATCATGGATTGCTACATGATGAGTCGCTGGTTTTTGACCTAGTCAAAAGTCACCTTTGACCGGGTGATGATAAAGGCTTGGATCGGGATCAGTGATTTTCATGCAGAAGAATGTGAATGGTCAGGATGGAATTTGTCCCTCACATTTGTAGAGAGATAATACTGGGCCCCTCGATGAGTGAGTCTGAGAAATGTATGACCATACTACGATGGAAAGGAGTTTCCATTTCAATTAAACTACGCAAGAATCAAGAAAGAAATGGTCAAGAACAGGAAGCTGACATTCTTTATGCCTCATCCTTGACCAAATTATCGCGTGACAAAGGGGAGTGACATGGTTGTACGATAGGTTGTATCGTATCATCGATCCCCATATGAATTGGGTAGTTGCAATGTCTTGCTAGAGGCCGCTTGCGACTTGTGGGCTGGTACAATATTGGCCCGCTGCCAATCTCATGTGGGCCTATAGGGTTGCACACAAGAATAACCCAACACGAGCAAAAGTGTCCAGATTCATTGAATCTTAGATATGTCTAAGATTTAATGAATAATGCATTTAGTCTAGGATGAATATATATATATATATTAAATTCGAAATTAATATAATAATATTATTTAATAAAGATTATATAATATTTGTTTGTATTTAATTTATTTGATAAATTAAATATCTAAAACAAATAGAGATATTGTATCTCATATTTAATTTTTGAATAAAGATATCATTTAATTTAAATTGAGATATAATATCTCAGATTTAATTAAATAGATAGATATCATTTCTCAGATTTAATTTATAGAGATAAATTAAATCACAAGGCTTTTAATTTGGATTAAATAAATAGATTAGATTAGATATATCAGATAGATTTAATTAATATTTTTTTTTAATCCAGATTCAAAATTCGAATTTCAAAATTAATGAGGATTGATTTTGAATATAATATGCCTACTAGGTTTAGAAAAACCTACGGGACTTTTGGTCAAGCGTATTAGAAAGCCGCGAGAAACCCTAGAGAGAATAGAGAGACGCGGGAATACTGAAGGCGCTAGCACGCTGCCGTCTGTGTTCGAGGTTATTCGTGTGGATACCGGTAGAGGAAGGCGATTCGAAGAGTCGACTTCTGCTGATCGAGAAGGTAGCCAACCAGTCCAAATAGTTCGACATAGGTACGATTCAGATTCTTTTAACCTTGATTTAAACACTATTGATAGATCCTCCGATGGGATTCGTAAGTTTTTAATTCCGCTGCGTGTACGGATCCCAACAAAGAGTACCCCAAGGTATGAGTGTTATAGTTGTATTTTTGTATTATGTGTATGTAATACCCTAAAATCTGACTTAGGGAAAATATCATAAATGAGTAAATATACCTATTGGAAATAGGTGAATATGTGGTGTCAAAAAGAATGTTAAATTTATCTTATTTTCTAAAGGAAAATTTCTTGGAAAATAGGAGAAATGTGATATAGTGTCAAAATGACGAAAATGCCCCTAAGGGACATAAATGACTTAGAAAATTCATGAAAAATCCTAAAAGGAAGTAAAATGACCAATTGAATTAAGAGAGTATATTATCTCTAATTACGGTAATTTATTAAATTACAAACTTGGAGAAATTGTAGAAGAATACTCAAAAAGTAAGGAAATGACCGAAATACCCCTGTAAATGCTAAGATAATGCAGAAGACATGAAAACAAAGATGTCAGGGCAAAAGTTATGTGGTAATAAGTCATTCTAATTAAGAAAATTATCAACTTATGATAATTAAGTAATTAAGTATTTTTGGGCTAATTACTTAAGCATAAGCAAAGGAAATTCAGTAATAATTATATAGAACCCTAAAATTAGTGGTTTTTGTCTTAAAATTAGTAAAAACATGTTTACTAATTAAATGGAAATTTTGAAGAAAAATAGTTGAGTTTAGGTATTTTTAAGCCTAAATACAAGAATGAACCAATTAGAGAATTTTGTGAAATTTTTAAGAAAATTGAAATAAATAAATAATTAATTAAATAATAAATAAATATTTATTAATTATTTAATAGGGTCATCCGAAAATTGCACAAGAAATGAAGATAGAAACAAGTTTGAAATATCTTGATATTTTCATAAAGTTACATTATTATATATTATAATTAAATATGATGAATAGTGATTTAATAAATAGGAAACGGATCCTATCTAGAGAATCAGGAATAGGAATTCCAAAGTCAAGGTAAAAAACTGATCAGTGAGTTTTTACCTTCAAGTGACCTTTTCCGGAAGTCAATTCCGAGGCTTGTAGAGCATTTTCCTAATAAGATGAAATAGAGAAAAATGTAGATACGCACATTTTTGGATTTGAAGAAAATAAATTCTAACTCAACATCTAGAAATGAGTTTGAAATTATCTGGACATATTTGGAATCAGTGAATTTTTGTCCAGAAGTTGATGATTCCAGAAATTCGTTCTGAAACCGGGCACGCTTTTCGAGGAACTTCAGATCGTGATTGGAGCCCTAAATGGAATCAAAATTTAGGTTAACTTGGAAATTTCTAATGAGTGAGAATATGTCTTCAAAGTTGTAAATCCAGAATTTTGAGATTTTTCCGAAATCACGCGAATCGGTACCGATCAAGGAAATCCTATCAGACCGGGGCAAAAAGCAAAAGTTGGATTGGCTCAAGGGGGGGTAGCTGGACGTTTTGTGCAGCATTGTGTGTTCAAGGGTCAATATTTTGCCTTATCAAACAAGTTTAATCCAAGGGCTAAGATTAAATGCAAAAAAGACCATTATGCCCTCAATTTTTTCTATAAATAGGCAAGGCTTCTCTTCAAATTTCTCACCCCATTCTCACTTGAGAATTTAGAAAGTAGAGAGAGGTTTAAGAGAGAGGAGCTCTGGAGAAAATTTGCAGCGAAGCTCTGGGTAAGTTCTTCGGTCCTTAGCTTTTTAGTTCGGTAGTTTTAGTAGAATTGTTAGTTAGATTTAGGAAGTAGGAGATGAAATTCCTATTGTTGTTTTTAGGCCTTATTGCATTGAAAGATGCCTGACGAGGTAAAAACATAGTAGGGATTGAGTCTCTGAAAGTTGAAAGTTAAAGTAGCAAGCTTTAAGCTTTCGTAGTTCTTTCAATAGTTAGAGTAGCCTTTATTTTTCAAGTATGATTAGATATCATATGATAGAGCTATTTTAGTCTAGAATTTCGAAAATCATAATTGCGTCGAAGTTCTGGCAAAATTTTGGGAAGAAAATTTGCAAGAGTAACGAAGTGCTGGTAAAATCTCGCCAATTAGGGGTATAGGGGCAAAATGGTAATTTTTACCTAAAATGCCAGTTATAATTCCAAATCACTAATGAAAGTGATATTACTCTTATAGGATATCAGAAACTCTGATCTACTGCCGTTACGCTGTCCGACGTGCCACTGTTGGACGTTTCGCTGTTTTCCGTCAGGAATACTAATTTCTGTTAGACGTACTATTTACCGTCAACGAAGGTACGTCCGCGTCTTGTAACATTAATCTGATGTTCATTGTATGCGTATATAGGATATGTGTATTGTATGTGGTTGATGGATTGTCGTATGTCTATATACTGTTAAGGTAGGTACGTTCGCGTACTGTAACACTAACTCTGATGTTTACTGTATGCATGTATGTGGTATGAGTATTGTATGCGTATATGTGATTGAGGTTCTGCAGGTTCATGGATCCGGCTGAAGACTTTCCGACGTTGTCCTTTACTTTTGATGTTCCGGCGGAAGCCTTTCTTTCAGTTGTTTTGTACTTTGAAACATACGGTCACTGTACCGCTGTTGTATCCAGCCAGACTTGAGGCTTTTTGAATCTATATATCAGTTACTCTTCCGCTCAAATGCTCTACTCTGATGATTTTAAATGAAAAAAAAATTTATACTGCTTTTGAAAAGTTGGGGTGTTACATTTTGGTATCAGAGCAGTAGTCCTGGCATAGATCTGACTATGTTATAAACAAACCTTTTGGTGCCGAAGGCAAGGCTAGTCTATGTGGGTGTGCCAATTAGTCGCCGCTAACCCGGTGAGGCCCCCATGATAGACACTTACCTGGCCAATTGGTTTGAGTAACGGAGTTAGGCTCTACGCCTTTTTAAAAGAGCATGTTTTAAAAACGAGTACTGATATAGCCTAAGTCAGTATACCGTCTTACTTCGGTGTACCAGTCTGTACCGGTATACCATCCTGAACCGGTGTACCACCCTCTGTCGGTGCATCACCCTGATATCGGTCTCCGATAATTCCGACAATCTCCAGTTTGTACTGAACGATAATTCTATCCTAGTACATGCAGTATTTGACTCATGTAGAACTTCCGAGACGAATTTCTGTACCCGTTTTCGAATATAGAGAACCAACGAGAATCTGACGAAGGAAATGTTGCGGGTGTCTGTTCGGTTGCGGTGTGAATACTAGAGTGATAAAAGCTGGGAGCAGTGTAAATGCTAAGCGCGATAGAGTCTAGAGACTAGTGTGATAAAGTCTGTGTTATGCGGAATGTCTTCCCTGTATCTAACGTTAACGTTTCCCCTAATCAAGGAACGCGACATGGCGAATCTGAGAGGAGCCGGAGCTCCCAGAGGCCGAGGTCATGGTAGGCGTGGAGGCAGACAGCCTCAAATAGGAGCAATTCCCGAGCAGGATAATATACCAAATCAACCAGACCAAAACGAAGTGCAAGAGCTGAGAAGAACTTTGCAAGAGCAGAGGGCTCTCATTGATGCATTATTAGCGAGACAGAATCAACAAGACCTAGAAACCCGGAGACGATTGGAAGCTCGTCAACACGAAGAAGAGCGCGATGAGGAAAGTGACAACGACGATGATAATGATGAAGAAGAGTATGATGACAACAACGAGGAGCACGATAGGGAATCTGATCGATCCCGATCACCTCCACGACGAGGAAGGGAAAGAACCACGGAAAACTGGGTCAACCAGTTCTGCAAGTTGAAGCCACTTGGTTTCCGAGGAAAGAATGAACTAGCTGAGGATTGGCTTCTGAATCTAGAGAAGATTTTTGAAGTCATTGAATGCCCGGAAAATCGGAAGGCTCAGCTAGCAATCTACAAGCTAGAAGGCGATGCCCATAGATGGTGGAAGAGCGTTTCCACAACCCTGCAAAACCCTGTTACTTGGGAGACGTTCCTAGAACAATTCAACGAACAATACTTCCCTCCCTCAATCCAGGTGATTAAGGAGGAAGAATTTCTGCTGATCCAGCAAGGAAATGAAGAATCATTCGACGACTACTTCGCCCGTTTCACCAACCTGTCTCGTTATTCATCATATCTGAAAAGCAACGTAAATGAGAGCTGGAAGGCGAACCGACTAGTGACCGGGCTGAAATATGACATAAGGGCGAGGCTAGTATCTCAGCAATTTCCCAAAATGGCCCAAGCAGTGGAATCTTGCTGGATGACTGAGCGCAACCTGAAGGAGTTACGTAAATCACGGAATCACAATGGTAGCCGTGCCGATTACAGCGAGGGTAGCCGTGGAAGTTCCTCACGGAAGAGAGAGGCACCCTGGGATGACTCCCAAAGAGAGAGTAAGAGGCCATTCCAGATGGGGCAACAAAACAACTCACGAACGTCGGAATTCCGACCATGTCCTAATTGCGGGAGGTACCACCCTGGTAATGACTGTATTGGGAAACAAATTTGCTACCACTGCCGGAAGCCATGACACATTAGTACGAACTGTCCTGAGAAAAATGCGGAGAAACGAGTTTGCTACAGATGTCAGAAACCAGGACACATTGCCCCGAACTGCCCTGAGAAAGCTGCGGGATTCAGGCCACAGAACCCGGGCCGAATGTACGCGTTAACCGACACAATGGACAGAGAACTTCCGGAGAGAGTCCAAGGTACTATCTCTCTTCGTTAGGAATTTTCTCTATGTATTGCATGAACTAAGTATTAGTTATACGACTAAATCATGTGATACGTAAATTACTTACGAGACGTAATCTATGTTTCCTCGTTAGTACAATTTGACCGTGATCGTGTCATGTAGTATGAGGTAACTTGTGTCGCCATGGTGTATGGGAGCCATGGAGACATTTTGGTATCACATTTTGGTATTTGTGGCGTTGACTGCGGTGTGTGGGAACCACGGACAACATCATATATCAAGGTACGAAATGACAAGATCTTGATGGTCAAACCAAACCGAATTCTCGATTACCAGGAGGAGCAGCAGGCAGACGAAGTAAAGACCCGACGCGTATAGTCCAAAGTCCGAATAGAACGGATTTTAGTTCGTACGAAGTTTAGTGGGTAGAGTGCAAATTTCGAGGACGAAATTTTGTTTAACGGGGGGAGAAATGTAATACCCTAAAATCTGACTTAGGGAAAATATCATAAATGAGTAAATATACCTATTGGAAATAGGTGAATATGTGGTGTCAAAAAGAATGTTAAATTTATCTTATTTTCTCAAGGAAAATTTCTTGGAAAATAGGAGAAATGTGATATAGTGTCAAAATGACGAAAATGCCCCTAAGGGACATAAAGGACTTAGAAAATTCATGAAAAATCCTAAAAGGAAGTAAAATGACCAATTGAATTAAGAGAGTATATTATCTCTAATTACGGTAATTTATTAAATTACAAACTTGGAGAAATTGTAGAAGAATACTCAAAAAGTAAGGAAATGACCGAAATACCCCTGTAAATGCTAAGATAATGCAGAAGACATGAAAACAAAGATGTCAGGGCAAAAGTTATGTGGTAATAAGTCATTCTAATTAAGAAAATTATCAACTTATGATAATTAAGTAATTAAGTATTTTTGGGCTAATTACTTAAGCATAAGCAAAGGAAATTCAATAATAATTATATAGAACCCTAAAATTAGTGGTTTTTGTCTTAAAATTAGTAAAAACATGTTTACTAATTAAATGGAAATTTTGAAGAAAAATAGTTGAGTTTAGGTATTTTTAAGCCTAAATACAAGAATGAACCAATTAGAGAATTTTGTGAAATTTTTAAGAAAATTGAAATAAATAAATAATTAAATAAATAATTAAATAATAAATAAATATTTATTAATTATTTAATAGGGTCATCCGAAAATTGCACAAGAAATGAAGATAGAAACAAGTTTGAAATATCTTGATATTTTCATAAAGTTACATTATTATATATTATAATTAAATATGATGAATAGTGATTTAATAAATAGGAAACGGATCCTATCTAGAGAACCAGGAATAGAAATTCAAAAGTCAAGGTAAAAAACTGATCAGTGAGTTTTTACCTTCAAGTGACCTTTTCCGGAAGTCAATTCCGAGGCCTGTAGAGCATTTTCCTAATAAGATGAAATAAGGAAAAATGTAGATAGGCACATTTTTGGATCTGAAGAAAATAAATTCTAACTCAACATCTAGAAATGAGTTTGAAATTTTCTGGACATATTTGGAATCAGTGAATTTTTGTCCAGAAGTTGATGATTCCAGAAATTCGTTCTGAAACCGGGCACGCTTTTCGAGGAACTTCAGACTGACAGTTGGAGCCCTAAATGGAATCAAAATTTAGGTTAACTTGGAAATTTCTAATGAGTGAGAATATGTCTTCAAAGTTGTAAATCCAGAATTTTGAGATTTTTCTGAAATCACGCGAATCGGGTACCAATCGGGGAAATTCTATCAGACCGGGGCAAAAAGCAAAAGTTGGATTGGCTCAAGGGGGGTAGCTGGACGTTTTGTGCAGCATTGTGTGTTCAAGGGTCAATATTTTGCCTTATCAAACAAGTTTAATCCAATGGCTAAGATTAAATGCAAAAAAGACCATTATGCCCTCAATTTTTTCTATAAATAGGCAAGGCTTCTCTTCAAATTTCTCACCCCATTCTCACTTGAGAATTTAGAAAGTAGAGAGAGGTTTAAGAGAGAGGAGCTCTGGAGAAAATTTGCAATAAGCTCGGGTAAGTTCTTCGGTCCTTAGCTTTTTAGTTCGGTAGTTTTAGTAGAATTGTTAGTTAGATTTAGGAAGTAGGAGATGAAATTCCTATTGTTGTTTTTAGGCCTTATTGCATTGAAAGATGCCTGACGAGGTAAAAACATAGTAGGGATTGAGTCTCTGAAGGTTGAAAGTTAAAGTAGCAAGCTTTAAGCTTTCGTAGTTCTTTCAATAGTTAGAGTAGCCTTTATTTTTCAAGTATGATTAGATATCATATGATAGGGCTATTTTAGTCTAGAATTTCGAAAATCATAATTGCGTCGAAGTTCTGGAAAAATTTTGGGAAGAAAATTTGCAAGAGTAACGAAGTGCTGGTAAAATCTCGCCAATTAGGGGTATAGGGGCAAAATGGTAATTTTTACCTAAAATGCCAGTTATAATGCCAAATCACTAATGAAAGTGATATTACTCTTATAGGATATCAGAAACTCTGATCTATCGCCGTTACGCTGTCCGACGTGCCACTGTTGGTCGTTTCGCTGTTTTCCGTCAGGAATACTAATTTCTGTTAGACGTACTATTTACCGTCAACGAAGGTACGTCCGCGTACTGTAACATTAATTTGATGTTCATTGTATGCGTATATAGGATATGTGTATTGTATGTGGTTGATGGATTGTCGTATGTCTATATACTGTTAAGGTAGGTACGTTCGCGTACTGTAACACTAACTCTGATGTTTACTGTATGCATGTATGTGGTATGAGTATTGTATGCGTATATGTGATTGAGGTTCTGTTGATATGTTGTGAGTATTGTTATGTGCTTTTGGATACATGCACTCTGTGTGGTACATCTATATGCACTCCGTGTGGTACTTCTACATGCACTCCGTGTGATACATTTGTTATACTGTTAATGTGAATGATTGTGGTCTATATACTGTATATGTGAATATGAGGTTAACCGTTACCTGAGATCCGGTGCGGATCTCAGCTCTTAACATAGCATCAGGGTCAAGAGGACCGAGGAGAGAGGAAAGCAGCAGGTTCATGGATCCGGCTGAAGACTTTCCGACGTTGTCCTTTACTTTTGATGTTCCGACGGAAGCCTTTCTTTCAGTTGTTTTGTACTTTGAAACATACGGTCACTGTACCGCTGTTGTATCCAGCCAGACTTGAGGCTTTTTGAATCTATATATCAGTTACTCTTCCGCTCAAATGCTCTACTCTGATGATTTTAAATGAAAAAAAAATTTATACTGCTTTTGAAATGTTGGGGTGTTACAGTGTACAAGTCTTGAGCATTTCTCATTTGATTGGTATAATTGGCTTAGGCAAGAAATTATTACTTAGTTGACACAGGGTACACGAATTACCAATGTTTTTTTGGCACCTTATAGAGACCAAAAGTACCACCTTAATGAGTAGAGACAAGGACACCAACCCCAAACTTCTCATGAGTGATTTAATATGCGCCATTCCTTATCCTGTAATGTCACAGAAATGTGTTTTGGCATACTAAACTTATGTTGGGCAAGAGTGCATCATTTTACCTGGTGAAGATTCAAAACAGATACATTGTGGCATGCTATTTGATACATAATCTCATTTGTCAGGAGAATATTCAAGATCCCCTTAATGCACATCTTGAGTCCTTTGAACTAGCATCTGCAACAATTGAGAATGCCCCTATGATCACTATGGAAACTAGTGATTTGTAGACTAACTTTAGGGAGCATCTTGAAAATGGATGGCTCATAGAGATCGTTGATGATGATGTAGATTAATGTTGTGTGTTTAAGAACAATGGCTTTCCTATGTTTGTGTGTATGGAACAAGTTTGTTTTATGTGCATTTGAATTAAATTAAAGTGACACTTTATGCGTTATATGCTTTTGTATTCTTTGTTTCTTGTTGAAGTTAATTTAAGTTAACATGTTTTCTCACTACTACAAAAAGATACTTTAAGATCGCCACATTTATAATATCCTGAATTCTAGGTCGAGGAATTTAAGGATAAGTTTGTATCAGGAAGACGACTAAGCCCAATTCAGAAAGAGTCCTAAGATGTATGAGAGATCGAAAGCCTCTCGGGGATTATGTGGTAGAGCCATACTAGGCAGAGGACCTAGATTGTATAAGCCGTAGGAATAAATTGTCGGTGTAGAAGGGCACATAACGCTTAAATGGTGTTATTGGGTTGGTAAGAAGAGGCCATCCAACTGTTAGTTCTCTATGTGTTTTGATGATAACTGACAATTGAAAACTCAAATTGAAGTTTGTTTTTGAAGTTGAAAAACTTACTGTCAAAGGCAAACTCGAGTTTATAGTTGCAAACTCGAGTTTAGACTTGACAGAGAGTTGCTCAAGTTTTTCCAAACTCAGGAAAACTTGAGTTAATTAATTGTAAACTCGAGTTTGTGTTATACTGGGAGCACTCAAAGCTTTTCAAGTTAAGGCAAACTCGAGTTTGTATATGTAAACTCAAGTTTGTGTTAAACAGAGAGCCTTCAATATTTTTAAACTAAGCCAAACTCCAGTTTCCATTTGGAAACTCCAATTTGTGCTTGACAAAGAGTTTTTCAAGGATTTGTGAACTTGACCAAACTCGAGTTAAGTTTTTCAAGCTCAAGTTTGTGCTTGATCGAGAGTCTTAATGCTTTTTCATCTTAAGCAAACTCAAGTTTGCACTTGGCCAAGAGATTTTCAAAGTTTTCCATATTTTGGGAAAACTCGAGTTTAGACTTGGCAGAGAGTTTTCAAAGATTTTCATCCTTAAAGAAAACTCAAGTTTGATTTAACTAACTCGAGTTTGTGCCAAGCAAAGAGCTCTCAAGTGTTTTGTGATTTTGAAAACTCCAGTTTTGAACTTTGTGGACTTAAACATATTTTCACTTCAAAAGTCTCAAACTCGAGTGTGTCACTTATTAACTCGAGTTTGCTCTTATGTTCAAAATGCTCTTCAATGTTCAAATCACTACATTCTTCTCTGGAAGGAGAAAACTCGAGTTTGTGTTTATTAAATCGAGTTTGGTTCCTAAAGAATATTTGCAAACTCGAGTTTGCTTGAACAAACTTGAGTTTGCGCCGCCTTGTTTGAAAATTAAATTATTCGAATTTGCAAAATCTTCACGTTTGATCTTAATACTTCTTATCATCACTCATTACTATTATTAACTTTGTTTAATTAGTTTGTTGGTGAGTTTCAGATGATTTAAAGTGTATTAGGATAAGGATTTAGCTTAAAGTAAAAGGTAACGTCAGCGCATTTATTGCAAGTTCAGAAAACCTTGCACCCTTTTGTCAAATCATTCTCTAAACTTTGAAAAGGATTAAATGTCGTCCTTCCCTCTATAAAAACATTCTTCTCCAACGGATTTATCTCAAGGGAAGTCTACCAAAACATCTGTCCACCTGAATTAACTGAAGACTAGAGAGAGAAGTGACCAAATTGCATCTAACAATTAGATTAATATCTCTAACGGTTACATTGATTATTCCAACGGTCATTTAATGCTTTCTTCATATATAAGAAGAAGCATTTAAGTCTCTTCACCTACCAGAATACAAGAAAACGAAAAGCATTCAAGTTTCATCTACTCTTACAGTTTTCTATCTCTTGTAAAGTACTTTTTGATACATTTGTACTTCAGTGATTATTTCATCTGCTCTTTGAGAGAGTTTCTTTATTGAAATCATTTATTGTAAGAATATCAAGTCATGGAACTTGGAGATTGGGATTATCAGTTTACAACTTGTAAGGGGGAGTGTATCCTAGTGAGAGGATAAATTTCGAGTGCAGAGTATGTAATTGATTTGAGAGATAATGAAAATCCCAGAGTATATAGGGACTGGACGTAGGTAAAGGATTTAGACCGAACCAGTATAAATCCTCTTGTGTCAAGCTTCTCTTCTTCTCCTCTGTTCTACTCTGTTTTCGTTGCCTATTATCAGAGTATTTTAAAATAATTTTTAAAAATCCTCAATTCACCCCCTTTTGGTGATTTACTCCATTTACACCAACTATGTTTTGAGGTATATGACGATTAATTGAGTAAAAATATACCGATATAAGTAAGAACTTAACACCCTAAAACATTTAATTTTTTGGGCAACACTTATTATACTTAAGTAATTTTTTTAAGTAATGAGCACCCTAACGGATTTTTTTCCCCTAGAAGCACTCAATTTTCTAAAATAATTTTTAGTACAATTAATTTATTTGGCTTATAAACTAATATATAATTAAATAATACACGACATATGCTATGAATAACTAATTTATTTAACTTTCTTAATTTCTCTTAAAAAAGTCAACTGGATGTTATATTAAGAATATGAGGGATTGTATCCTACTTAATCCTTGATTAAGGGCTCGTTTGGATGACCTTTTATAAAAAAATGCGTTTTTTGTAGTGCTTTTTTTTAAGCTCCAAATTTGAGCTTTTAAAAAAGTAGAATTTTGAATTTTTTTTGTGACTTTTGCTCTTTAAAAAAAAACTCATTTAAACATATAATTAAAAAACATGTTTTGTATTATAAAAGTTTTTTTATTTATTTATCAAAAGAACCCATCCAAACAGACCCTAATAAGACGTAAATAAGACGTAAAGGTTGATGCTTTGTATTTTATGTTTCCTTTATTAAATATGCATATGCCGTGTTGATTCATGACTCTGAGACTTTGACCAAAAAAAAAAATTGACTCTGAGACTGGGCTGCGCTGGGACGAATTTATTGGCTACCTAATCCACGTCTTCATTTGTTAGACGCGTGGACCTCACTGATTGTTTTAGAATTTTCGTATAAAACAAATACTAAAATAAATATATGGATGTGAATCTTTAATTATTTTATCCATTTTTAAATTTTTTTACCGGATATCCGATTTTTAATTAGAATCCTGCAATTTATTTTTTGAGTTGTTACCCTTTCATCAAATTATATGCATTATGATCAATAGGTGGTTGGTCTACCAGAATGTGGCACTGAATTTCCTTAAGAAGTCTAGGGTTTGAGCTGCTAATCTACCTTGTATGGAGACCATTGTTAGGAGAGTCGTCCTTGCCACTGCAGAACCCGAATCCAGATTAGTCAGAATCGAAAGTTCTAATGAACCGGGTGGGATAAAAAAAAAATTATATGCATTATTATCTATGTTCATTAGTTTGTTAATTAGAGCTAATATCATACAGACTAAAGGATAAGTAAGTTTCCATAAAATATAAAATAAAAATACATGTATAAGAAATAAAATGGTGGAATAACATTTATTTATCGTTAAGATTAATAAAAAAAATTTTATGCTTATAATCATCTACATGCATTTATATATAATTTGAACTTTGATTGATTTTAATAAATCCATGTGACAAAATCAATCTATATTTATGGTGTGAGTCACATTGTCAATTATTATTATTATTTTGTTGGAAAAAAAACTATTAAGATCATTTTTCTTACAAATCCATAAATTATAAGTACATGAATTAGTACTTATAATTGAGTAACTTTAATGACTTTAATGAAAAAAAAAAAATGCAAGGACTTGATTTAAAAAAGGTAAAACTAGAGAAGGGAAAAAAAAAACGATAAAACAATAGTAGTAACCCACCGGCCACCAGCTTATTATTTTTCCAAAATATAATTGTCTAAAATATTGAGAAACAAAACAGCGACGACAACATCATCATTATTATTAGCAACAATAAAAAATAAAAAAATAAACTATTTTATTCTATTTTATATAATATTCCTGTTTGTTTGCTTAGAAACAGTCTCCGTTTGTTGAATGTCGGTAGGACAGCTGATTTTGTTGAATTGTCATGTTATGTGTGCGTGTGCGTGTGAATTTTGAAATTTAAATTGTAAGAAAATTAATCAATATAAAGAAATTACTACAAATGTTTCTTCTAGAGCAAAGGAAACCGTCCACTTTGTTTTGAAGAGAAAGAGGAAGGATCATCCTCTTGATGAATCTTTTTCCAAAGTAGAGCCCTCTAAGAAAAAGCCTAAAGGTGATTGTAATTCTGGTAGAAAGCGACAAGATGACACTACTACAGACAACACTTTTAATGTTTTTCCCCCTTTTAACGTCCGAAAACAAGGGAACATCTATGCCAGGGACATAGTAAAGTAAGGATACAACGTCTCTTAAAAAAGGATGTCATAAGAGTCCCATAAGAGACTTACGACGTCCCTTTTTAAAAGAGATGCTGTAAGGTGTTTTTTTTTTTTTTTTTTTCCTTTTTAAAGAATTATCAAATCTCAGCACACAATACAAATAGCTCCACGATAAAGAAAATCAAAGACTGGAGAGATAAGATGAGTGAGGACCTGATGGTGACGGAGAGAAAGCCATGAACCTGCTGCCGACATCGGCGCTGGAGAGAAGGACACAACGAGGTTGTTAGGGATGTGAGCAACGAGGTCGTCGGAGATCAGAAGCAGAGATTTAGCTACAAAAGAACACAAGGATCATAGTCAATCAGATTAACACAGATCGAGATCTTGAACAAAACACAAGCCTAAACCGAAAATCTCAAAAATTAGCAAAGACAAAAACAATTGAAGCCAAATTTGATGGTGAGTGAGGTGGCGGCATAGCGAGAAACTCGTGGGCTCATTGGGGTCGCGCCCCTGAGTCGTAATGATGTTCTTTTGATTTGGTAGGCCCTTCCTTGCCATCATCTAGTAGTTTTGGAAGACGAAGTGTTGGTTAATTTGGGTTGTTGCATGACTTTTCATGCAAAAGCTAATTACGTAGAAAAACAAAAATTTTATTTTTCAATGTGGAACCCGTAACTCCTTACGGTACTCATGAGTTACTTGAGGTGTCTAATTTAACCAATGAGTTATTATATGAGAACCTATAACTCTTTATGTAGAAAAATTTTATTTTTCAATGCGAAACCCGTAACTCCTTACTGTACTCATGAGTTACTTGAGGTGTCTAATTTAACCAATGAGTTATTATGTAAGAACCTATAACTCTTTATGGTACTCATGAGAACCCGTAACTCTTTACGGTTCTCATGAGATATAATCCGTAACTCTTTAGGTACTCATAAGATGTAATTATTTAGATTTGATTAAGATCTACTCGTTAAAACAACTATCGAAGATTAGGATTACCTTAGATCACTTGAAGACTTCAATGTTTATGATGTCCTCTAACATTGATCCACACGGCTATCTCATGATCGCAGTAAGAACTCTTTCTCCTTGATTCCTCCCACTCCTTGGATGCTTACTAAGCGATGGCAAGGTTAAGGTTGAGGATTTAATTTTTTGGGTTCTCTTTTTCTCAAGACGGTGATGGTGTCTTAAGGTTAAGTGGAAGATGGGATGAACAAGATTGGATCTTACCTTTCTTGGATTAAACCTTGGATGTCGTGCCTTTCTTAGATGAGCCGTACGCATAAAACCATCCAAGACTACATGGCCAAAACTTCTAAAAATGTCCAAAATTAGGTGCCCTAATTTCAGCCACTTAATTGAGGTTAAACCCTAATTAAATTAATTAGAAGAAAAGCTCATTCCAAGATTTAATCTGAAAAAATCAAGATAATGGATCTTATCAATATCTTAAAATATATCAGGAATTCAAAATTCAAGATAATAGATCTTATATGTATCTTGGATTATATCTTGAATTCAAATTCAAGATAATGGATCTTATCATTATCTTGAAATATATCTTCAATTTAAAATTTAAGATAATAGATCTTACCCTTATCTTGAAATATATCTTGAATTCAAAATTCAAGATAATGGATCACATCTATATCTTTAAATTATATCTTGAATTAAATTCAAGATTATTTTTTTATCCAATCTTTATTGGGTAAATTTCAAACTTGAATTCAAAATTTGAATTCAAAATTCAAATTGGCCCAAAACCCTGTTTAGTCTTCCAACATATTTGGAGTCATTAGTGGAGAAATTAATTTCCCATTAGTAGACTATATGTTGTGCCATTTTACCTCATTGGGCTTGGAGTTCCACTCAAACCCAAATACACCTATTATCTTGAAAAAGCCTAATAACAATTATTAGCCCAATGTTACTAATTTTAAGCAATCAGGAATAACTTGCGTGTGACCCATTAGGCCCAATTAGTCACTGACATAAATAAACTTAGACTAATTAAACTCTTTTAACGGGCCTAATTTATCTAATGACTACATAAGACACTAGCAATGCTTTACGGCTCTAGAACTAATTCAGTTGATCAAGTGATCTACTTGTCTAATTTGAGTACCATGCAGACATAATCCCTCACATTGTCATTCACATTTAGTCGAGAGCAAAGATAGAGTATCATCTCTCTTGGTTGACTAAATGTAGTTAATTCACAGAACTAGGAATCTTCTTCTATTTACTCTATGACGAATCATGACTTTTCGTGATCACTTACTATGCATACATACTCCCAAGCCAATTAGAAGCTATCCAAGCTCTACCGGTCTTGTGAATGACTAATCCCTTGTAGGGGACTGAGTTCTTTCGGCATGTCCATCTATACTCACGTATTCGAGTTATACCTAAGAGTACATTGTTTTCCCCATTTTCAGGCGGATAGAGTTGTACAATCAAAGTATAACCCTAGGACATAGTTTTCGATGACATCCTCAAGTCTAGGACGATCCGCACTACTAAATAATGAGAGACTTTATATATCCAATGATACTCTCTACAATGAATTTTTGTGGAATCTCTCGACGGGTCAGTTCAGTGCTATTTGTTCTCCAACAGATCCACCCACAAGATCAACTAAGGCATCACCATGCCTCTATTCCATGAGCACGGGTGGAAAAAAGGCTTTTAAGACTGGACAAAACAAGTAATATAGGACCGGACCCGCGACAGGTCTTGTTCCAGGCGGTATTAAAAGTCTCCCTATTAAGACCGGACTTGTAACCGGTCTTAAAGAGTTTCTTTTAGACCGGACATTTTAAACCTTCGGTCTTAAAAGTCGTACTAAATAGATCTAAAATATTTTTTGTTCGGTCCTAAAACTCAAACTTTAAGACCGGAAAAAAACTCGACCGCTCTTAAAAGATCCGAATATTAAGACCGGACTTATAAATGGACCGGTCTTAAAAGACCAAATTTTAAGACCGGCTTAATACCTTTAAGAGCGGTCATAGAAATACATCCGGTCTTAACATTTGAACATTTAAGACCGTCTTATTTATTTGCGGTCTAAATTTTTCCGAATTTTTTCCCTGTTCTGTTCTTCCTGATCATATATATATATACAAATCCACCATCCAAAACAGCACATAAAAGTCGATATACTTTAAGCTACAAGCTATGAACATGAATAAATTGAATTGGGAAAAAGAATACAAATATTATCCACTATGAGTTATGTGGCCTCTTAAGTCTACAACAACTAAAGTAATTTATACAATAAACTAAGATAACCAATTACAATCACAATGAGTTACAAATTAAGACAGCACGTAAATCAACATACATGTAGTCCAATATATTAGTCACCATGCCTTCATCTGATTCCCACCTAACAACGTAACATGCATCCTCTTTTATAACATGCCCCTTTGAATCAGATCCTGCCACAAAAACAAAACAAGAACAAATTCATAGTCAGCGTGACATTGTTTAATTAAGAACATAGAAGGAATATAATATAGTTAAAACCTTAAAGTTTTCTAAGAATTCTGCATATGAATATTACCTTATGAATTGACTCTTTCATAAAGTGATATCCTCCCATATCCCTTCTTGATGATCATTTCTTATGCCGGGTTCATTATCAGCTTCATCTTCTTCATTCATGTCCGGTAGACCCCTTGAAAAAGGAGTACTCTCAAGAAGACCATAATTTGAATGACTTTCCTCATCAATATCAATGACCTTCTTTCCTTGGAGAGCTACAGACCACATTTTATTTTCTTGATCGGTGATATAGAACACTTGTTTCGCATGGTCTGCCATAATAAAAGGTTCATCTCCAAAACTTCTACTATTGACATCGACTAAAGTAAATCCTAGCAATGAGATGAACCATGATGTCAAAATATGTAGGAACAAAAAGCTTCTCAAGGTGGCACAAGATAAGATATCCTTCATTCTCCAAGGCATCCAACTTTTCAATCTCGAACACTTTACTACAAACCGCATTGAAGAAGAAACAACTGTTGCATCAAGACATGACAATCATGAGACTTTTGGCCTACTAATTTCAAGTCCTTCATCGAGACAAGCCTCTTAAAATTTGAAGAATACCCCGAGGGAACTTTTGTGTCATGTAAACACTCACAAAAGCTTTGTTTCTCATCCTTAGACAAAGTATGAGAAGCCGGGGGACAATAAGTTCTCTTTCCATATGGCCTTGGATGCAAGTCTTCGTGTATTCCCATTGCTTGCAAATCCAATCTTACCTTCACACCATCCTTCGAACTACCTTGTATGTTGAGAAGCGTGCCAACAATACTATCACATACGTTCTTCTCCACATACATGACATCAATACAGTGTCTCACGTCAAGATTGTGCCAATATGGAAGATCGAAGAATACAGATCTCTTCTTCCATATATTTGTTTCTTTTCTACTCTTTCCAGTCTTACAGAAGATGACACTGATATTTTTAACCTTTTCATACACTTTCTCCTCAGTCAATGCCACCGGAGCTTCTTCATACTCTTGGCCACCAAAAAAGGCCTTCTTTAATCGACGATATGGGTGGCCCCGTCTAACAAATCTCCTATGTCCAAGATACACCGTCTTTCTTCCATGTTGAAGTTGATGGTAGCGTGTGCCTTCTTCACAAACCGGACATGCTTTATGGCCTTTTACACTATACCACGACAAGTTCCCATATCTTTGGGAAGTCGTTTATAGTACAAAATATCATGGCTCTCATTTTAAAGACCTCCTTCTTGAAAGAGTCAAAAACATCGACACCTTCTTCCCACAACTCCTTCAAGTCTTCGATCAAGGGCTCAAGGTAAACATCTATGTCATTTCCGGGTTGTTTTGGTCCCGAAATCAACATAGACAAAGCATGATGTACTTTCGTTTCATGCATAACATAGGAGATAAGTTGTAAACAATCAGGAGTACAGGCCATGAGCTATGTATGCTGCTAAGGCTTCCATAGGGATTCATGGCATCCGTGCTAAGGGCAAGCCTGAGGTTCCTAGGTTCTTCGGCGAAGTTCGGAAATAATTGATTGATTTTCTTCCATTGAGAAGAATCAGCCGGATGTCGAAGCTGTCCATCCGAAATCCTTTCATCTGCATGCCACCTCAGATTTTTTTCATCATTTTCATTCGCAAACAACCGCTTGAACCTTGGTATGATTGGAAGATACCACAACACTTTTGCAGGCCCCTTATCTGACTTGTACCGTGGGGTTTCATATATCGGACAACTCTGCTTCTCTTCAAACTCTTTTCTATATAATATGCAATCATTTGGGCATGCATGGATCTTTTTGTACTCCATCCCAGTGGACAAAGTATTTTCTTAGCATCATAGTAGCGATGTGGCAACATATTATCATCCGAAAGCATGTCCTTCAAAGCCTCAAGCAATTCTGAAAAAATCTTGTCGCTCCATCCATGACGTGCCTTCAAGCTTACCAATTTCAATACAGCGTTCAACAATTGGTATTTTTTACACCCACAGTATAGCGGTGTCTCTACATCACTGCACATATTACCATATGCATGTGATCGCTCAAAAGCCTCTTCTCCTACATCACGGATAATGTCCTCTATGCGATCATCCATATCCGTGTCATTATCATCAAAGGCCACTTCCCCATGTTTTTTCCCACTTGGCACTTTTTCACCATGCCATACCCATACTGTATAAGTCTTACAAAATCCGTGACAAATTAAATGTGTGTGTATAACTTCAGGACTTAGTCGACTCTCATTCAAACATTTTACACAAGGACAATAAAACTTCCCCCCATCATCATGGGCATTTTGTTTAGCAAATTCTATAAATTCCCTCACCCCATTCTGATATTCAACACTCGTTCGTAAAGCATTTATCCAACTGTGATTCATAGTAGAATTCCTATATATAGATGAAAATCATTGATCATACATAATCTGAAAAAATTGAAACTTGCATATAAAATAAGCCAACATCCAAATGCAAATAAATGCTCAAAGAATCACTTTTACGGAGGAACTTGCCCATTAAATGCATAACAAAGAATCACTTTTGGTCATAAATGCATCACAGTGAATCCAAGAACCAAAATAAATGCAAGACGAGGAAATTAGATGCATGGGATGAAGGTCTTGTGGACTCAACTGTAGCATATAAATTCAAATGCGTTTGCTGAGTCTTACTTCTCCGACCACGAACGTTGATGTTGCAGACAATAAAGCAAGAGTAACCTAAAAACACTTGTTGGTCAGTTGGATAGGTCTAAAGTGCAAATATAATCTTCAAAAAACTGTAATACCCTAAAAACTAACTTAGGGTAAATATCAAAAATTAGGAAATTATACCTATTGAAAATAGGTGAATATGAGGTCTCAAACACCTTATATTGAATTTATCTTATTTTTAGGACAATTTCTCTTGAAATTAGATAATGTGCAGTTAGGTCCCTAAAACATTTGAAAGTTTGCAAATAGGTCCCTAAAATATTTGTGGGCTATAAAATACCCTGTAAATATTATAAAGAGGCAAATAAATATTTATTTGAAATAGGGAAGAATATTGTCCCTAATTTAGGTAATTTATTAAATTATTACCTTGGAAAAATTAAAGGAGAAAAATCAAAAAGTATTGTGGGGCCATAATTGACCCCATGATTTTTAATATTTTACATGGAGTGTAAAATACCAATGTCAGTAAAAAGTTTGTGAGATAATGATTAGTTCTAATTAAGAAAAGTATCAAAAATTAGTGGGTAATTAATTAAATAATTATTGGCTAATTGGTTGAGCTTAAACAAAGGAAAATTCAAAGATAATTATGTAAAACCCTAAAATTAGTGGTTAATGGCTAAAAATTAGCATAAATATATTTGCTAATTAATTGGAAAATATGAAGAAAAATTGGTGAGATTAGGTAATTTTAAGCCTAAATGCAAGAATGGACCAATAAGGGAATTTTGTAAAAATTTTAAGAAAATTGAAAATAAATAAATAAATAATTAATTAATTAAATAAAAAAAAATAAACACTTACAAATCCAAAAATGGCCAGCCGAATTGGACAAAAAAAAGAGAGGATAATAATGTATGAAAAATATCAAGATATTAAAGTTGCAACTTGTAATATTTTTAATAATATAATTTATGTGTTAAAAATAGAAAAGGTAAATAAACACCAATAGGAATTGGATCTTGACTGGAAAACCATGAACAAAGTTTCTAAAGTCAGTAAAGAATATGAAAGAGTGGATTTTTATCTTGAAATAGACTGTTCCAGAAGTTAATTCCGAGATCGGTGGAGCATTTTGATAATAAGACGAAATAGGGTAATCTGTGAAAAAGGCAGATAGTCACAGATTTAGAATTTGAAGAAAATAAATTATAACTCAACATCTGGGAATAAGTTGAGAATTTCCTGGACATATTTGGAATCAGTGAATTTTTGTCCAGAGATTGATGATTCCGGAAACGATTTCCGTAACCGAGCACGTTTTTCGAGAAATTTCGGCAGGACCGTTGGAACCCTGTATGGGGTCAGAAATTTATTTAGCCCGGACATTTCTAATAAGTGAGGAAATGTCTTCAAAGTTGTGATTCCAGATTTCTAAGATTTTACAAGATTACGCGATTGGAACACCGATCGGGGAATTCTACCAGTATAGGCTTCTGGAAGCAGGACATGTGTCACCATGTGATTGGCTTGTTGTTTGACTTTGGAGGGGGGAGGTCGGCTTCCAAGTGGCATGGAGAGGATCAAGACACCTTGCAGAAGTGCGATCCGACGGTCTATATCCGGTATGAAAAAGTAGTGAATAGTGTCACAATTTTCCCTATAAATAGGCTTCAACCCCTTTGCAAATCCTCACACCATCTCACTAGAGCAAGCCAAAATTAGAGAGAGGAAGAGAGAAGGAGGAGTCCGGGGAATTCTGCAGCGAAGCTCTGCGTAAGTTTTTCGGTCCTTAGTCTTAAGCTTCGGTAGTTCTTTCGGTAGTTAGAGTAGAAATGTTAGTTTGATCTTTAATCTTCCAAGTATGATTAGATATCATATGTTAGGGGTATTTTAGTCATTAATTTCGAAATTCATGATGGGGTCGGAGTTATGGAAAAATTTTGGAAGATTAGAGTCAAAGTAACGAAGTGCTGGCGAAATTCCGCCGATTAGGGGGTCAGGGGTAAAATGGTCATTTTGACTAAAAATGTCCGTCGTAATGATAGATCCTTAACAAATGCGTTGTTATGTTGATAGGATATCCCTGATTTCGTTTTGACCTACTGTCGTACCGTATTCCGACAGAAATACCGTATATCGTCAATGAAGGTACGTTCGCGTACTGTAACACTAACTCTGATGTTTATGGTATGAATATGTGGTATGTGTGTTGTATAGATGTTATACTGTTGGAATGCATATAGTGGTTAGAGGATATGTCTGTATGCTGGGGGCAATATGTCTGTATGCTGGGGGCAATCTGTCTGTATGCTGGGGGCAATCTGTCTGTATGCTGGGGGCAAGATGTCTGCATTGCTGGGGCAATACATATGCATGGGTTGTAATAGAGTGGTTGTATGTGCTGAGGATATTGTGGATGTCTGTGGTTTGTATGTGTATACATAAACATGAGGTTAACCGATTACGAGATCCGGTGCGCTGGATCTCGGCACTTAACATAGCGTCGAGTTCGGAGGACCGAGGACCGAGGAGAGAGACAAGCAGCCTGCGTAGAAGTTCCGGCTGAAGACTTCTTTTGTTGTTCCGGCGGAAACCTTTTGTTGTTGTACTTCACTTTTGAAACACTCGGTTACTGTACCGTTGTTGTAAATAGCCAGCCAGATTTACGGCACTTTATACATACATATCAGTTACTCAATTGCTCCGTTACTCTACTCTGATTATTTGAAATGATGTTTAATGAAAAAAAAAATTATACTGCTTGTGAAAACGGGATGTTAAAAAAACAATGTTCATCAACAACAGAGAATACCCATAAGAACATTTCATCGATTTCGTTAAACCCATGAAAAACCAAGAACGATAAGATGGAAAATAATAAAGTTATATAACCGAAACACCTCTTACAGCTTCGTCTATAGACGTTTAGCTAAGGAACCAGAGAGTAATTGTCGAGAGAGGTACGCGAAGCAGCGACGAAGCAACACACAAACACTGGAGTCGGAACCTGAGTATTCACTTTCGGCGCGACAAGAGATATTTAGAGAGGGAAATTTAATTTTTCGCGCGACAAAGATACCTTATTTAGCTTTTTGGATTTTATTAATACCGGTTATTTATTAAATGTCCGGTCCTAAAGATACAACTAACATTTAATGTCTGACCCACACCAATCAAAGCAGTATCTGGAGTTTCAGGAACACGAGTGGAATCGTTTTCACCGTTCATTTTTAAGAAAGTAAGAGAGGAATGCCTGAGCAAATGAAGGAGTAACAGAGGTTAACGGTACGTGGGGCGAGGAAGAGAGGTAATGCAACAGGAAGGGTTTCTCAACGTGAACAGGGGTTCTTCAGTGAGAGTGACAAAAGCTTCAGCGCGAAGAAACATATATTTGGCGCTTCATTTTTAAGACCAGACAAATTAGTATATACGGTCTTAAAGTTTAACTTTTAAGACCGGTCATTCTGTAACTCTGGTCTTAACATTAATTAATTTTTTATTTAAACTTTAGTACCGCCGTGATTTATGTCCTGTCTTAAAGGTCTAACTTTTAAGACCGGCTATTATATATGTTTGGTCTTAAAACTTTAATACCTTTATATTTAAATTTTTCCGTATTAATTTTGGAGTGTAGAAAATATAAGTCTGGCTGTATGAGATTTCTCCATAAAGTAATTGATATTTCAATTTTTTTAATAACATTTTTAAGACCAGTTGTTATTTTAACAGATCTGGATATGACCTATGAAAAAATGATCCACTATAATAAGTTCTTTATATTTACAAATCTGCCACCGGTCATAGATTTAGGAGTGGTCCGTCGTTAGTCCGGTCTAAATGAGGCGGTCTTAAAGCCCTTTATTGTATAAGAAGTTCTTTTTATTTACAAAACTGCCACCGGTCACACCTTTAAGACCGGGGCGTCGATGATCTGCTCTAAATGAGGCGGTCTTAAATCCCTTTTTTGCACTAGTGGAGGTCCCTAACTTGTATCTCTATAGAAGTAGATGATATTGTACTAGTCTTATTGTAATCACCAATTCCCTTTCTTGGTGATTCAAGACTTGGAACAAGTTTCAAGCAATAGACATGCAGTGTCTTCGAGTCCTCATGATCATGATCCCTATCATAGATTCTCGAGTGAACACCTATTTTATTATTCGGGCTTTAATCTTTAAATTCATATTGACCTTAATAAAGGCAAGACATAAATATGAGAAAGATAAAATATGCTCATTTATATTAGGGTTAAGTAACAAATTTTCCCTGGAAGTACACGTACAGGAGCAATGTTGCCTTGGAATTTTTTGGGTTCAATTTTACCCCGGAAGTCTAAAAAAGTAGCAATGCTGCCCTTCCACTAACGGTGAGCCTCACGGAGTTAGCACACTCAAGTGTGTACGATCTTTTTTTTTTTTTTTTTTTTTTGAGTATGCACTTAGTAAATACCCTTTTGCACACGGATGCCCTTTTTGGTCCGAGTAAAGGAAATGTCGTTTTGGTCCTTTTTAGGGACTAAAAATGACCTTTTGGGAATTTATGAGGGATTAAAATGTCCAAAAAAATGACCAAAAATGACTAAAATGGACCTTATTTTTCCATTTTAGGGACTAAAAATGACTTCTTTTTTGCATACTCAAAAAAACATGCATACTCGAGTGTGAGGGTATCACACTTGTAACGCCTCCAATTCCTACGTCCATTATGATGTCTATTTATGTCCTAAATTCCTTATTAGACTAATTGGTGTGAAATTATCAAAGTAAAGGCGTTAACAGATCAGAGTGAGTCACAATAGAAAGCATGCATAAACGTTTGGACGAATGAGTGACTGATAACATATGCCCAAACATATGCTAGTTAATTAAAATTCTCGAAGGAATATAAGCGTGATACAACTTAAATTCTTTGCGGTGTATCCGGTGGGCATATTAGTGGTACAATTATTCGACTATTCAAAAACTGTACATAATACTATCCCAAAATAAACCTTTAGCTAAGTCCTCACGCGTGCTGCTTACCCTTTTTTCTCCGGCTCCCGATCCTCCAGATCCTGAAGCTAGGGTAAATTCTGAGATTCAATACCCATTGAATCTCAGGTAACAGTTAACCTCATGCTCAAGTAATAACAATATATATGACAGATATTCATTACATTTAAGCATAAACCATACATAGCACACAACAGATGTAAGGTTCACCACACAACAATACATAGCATACAGCACATGTAATGTTCACAACGTTTGCACTCACCAGTGCCACGCCTCCACGTGTCCTCATCGCTAGGAAAACATACATACGGCATTATCATGATTATAACCCGTACAAAGCTGAATGTATATAAACAGATGACCTAAGACCGAGTCTTAGCCACTGTGCATGACCCAAGACCTAGTCTTGTCCATGACTTTATGAATCATCCTATCACATATAAGTATACAAGACACATCAAAGTTAAAGTTACAGTTGCGTCCATACCTTAGTCTGTGTAGCTAGTGGTACTTGCACCTTTTGGTACTGATTCCTGACTTTCCCGGATATCCTATAATAGTATCACCGCATTATTTCCCTTATAAACAATATCCTAAGAGATGTCCTTGCCACTATTGACTTTTCTACCTCTGGTGGTTTTGTTACTCCCTTTATACCTCCTTTTTAATTATTATTAATTAATAATAACACTCTTTTATTAATTATTAATTAATAACCCCCTTTATTATTTATTCCCTTTTTACTAATAATAATAATATTATTATTTATTTATTTTATTATTATTATTTTACTGTTTTATTGGTATTTCTCTATAATTTATTTTAAACTCTCAAAGGCTATCCTAACACTTTAAATTAGGAGTTTATAAATACCAATTATTATATAGATTATGCTTTAATGCTTCTCATAGTTTCCCCCAAAGTATAGTATTTCTCATGGGTTTTCCAAAGTCTTTGATACATAAACAACTATATATATATATACACACACACATACTCTCTTCATAACTACTAACATCACTTCAAACTCCTGTTACTATCAATAAACAATGCTTGTGAACTAAATAAAATGATATAGATATAGTTAGAAAATATGTAATTGATGAAGGAAACATATATGGTGAAATCTCGCAAGTGCTATGTTTATCAAATGTTTTTTTTTGCTGGAATTCAACGCCCCTGTTTCTCGGTGCAAGACACAGAGTAAGTGAGAAGATGACTCTCTCTCTCTCTCTCTTTCCTTCCTCCTCTCTCTTTCTCGTTCTCTCTCTCTCGGCTCAACTCTGCTAGTTTTTGTTAAGGCAACATGGGGGAGGAAGCTATGCAGCAACGTTTAAATAAAGCTAAGGGTCCAGTCTGACTTGAAGGAGCTGCTGGTCTGAGGAAGAGTGAATGACGTGGGTTCTTGTTGGGGGCTCGAGAGGTATGGTTTTCTGCTGACTGATCATGTTCTTGCGTGAAGGAATGTTAGTTGCAATGAGATACGCTGACGAGGAGACGTGTGTTGCTGGTTTCCTTGCTGATCTCTTGCTGCCATATGATATTATTGGGTCCATTGAAGATTAAGTATTAAAGGAATCAGACGCACAGCTAGAAAGGAGCAGTGGGTTGAGTACTTAACTAACTATATGGGCCAAATGAAGAGAATATGGGTTGATGGATTATTCTCATCTGTTGGGCCATTTGGGAAAAAAATAGCAAATGGATATGTATCTTTCTTATTACTATCTGAAACATATGTGGGCCTTTATGATAGCTAATGGGTTCTTCATTTATAAGAACAAATGTTAAAGATAATGCCTTAAATTTTTTTTTTTTCCAAAAATTTATCTCATATATCACTACTATAATTATAGGCATAAATTATTCCTTATTTGAATTATTCTTTTCCCAAAATAAATTAAGGAAAATAAGCCTAATTACCAATAATTATTCTTATAATTATTTTAAGCCAAAATTTCATAATCAATTTTCATATAATAATTCAATTTCAAATCCTAAAATTTGGGATGTTACATTTCTCCCGTTAATTTAAATTTCGTCCTCGAAATTTGAACTTATATCCTTAGGGAATTATTTTAGACATATAGTCTATTCGTTTCCTATGCATGCTTACTAAATACACAACTCATCATACCACATTCTTATCCATTCTGTACCCAGGTATGTATAGTTCTCAACTATACAGGACCCACTAGTCCATTCTCCGAGCACTTTGTTACATAGGCCTCATCGCCTGTAATAATCTACCTTTCGATTCTTTCTACTACCACAGTGCTGGATATCCTGGCCTTATTGCTAGGAATCACTTTTATGCCATTGGCATCTCAACTACCACCTGGTACAATCTAAATATTCTACCAGCCTCATAACATTCTCTGGACATACTAGTCCAAATTCACAATACTTGTGAGCATTCCACATAGTGCCAAGCATCACAGGTCTTATGGCCCAAGGACACCGCCTCGTGCAAACCTGCACATCGGGTCTTACTGTTTTGAGTCTCTACTCATCTATTCTGTGTCTGAGCTTCCTCAACTTAAGCTCTCATACCACTTTTCTCTTGCTTAGCACGCTGACAATTCTTATCTGACCTACCTAGTTTAGAACTCTAGACCATTTTAACAATTTCTGTTCCGATTATTATCACCAATTGCACTGCTTTTCATTTCAACAATGTTGTCTCATTTTCAAATTTTCACACATTGAAAATTTCTGTAGTCGCAGTACATTTCACCATCCACACCATAAGTGATAGTGCTATCATATTTTCAAACCTAATCGCTGCCAACACAATTTTTGAAAACACTTTCACTGCCGTAGTGGTTTTAGAAAACATTTACTAATCGCTGCCAACACAATTTATTTCACAACATTTAACAATTGGGAGCACATGCCACCATTTCAACCACTTGGTACAACGACTTATCACAATCCTTACATCCGGCTACTGCATCCCTCTGGCCTCAAAGAGTCACCAGGAATCAACAGTGTCGTTAGCAAATGTGGGAGAGTTTCCGTCCCCCATAAGAGATCCAGTGTCCACACTAGCACATACAATAACGGGCCACCCACCGGAATCCCATACCGGGACAAAGGACCATCGTCCACGGAGCCCTGCTCCAAATGCCTGCGTGGGTAACGACGCCTCTTTATGTAATGGCCCACCACCGTGGAGGACCCAGTCCACGAATGCCATCCCCAAGGCCTAACCCCCTACACGCGTGGTGTTCGACCATACAAGGCAAAATGTTTCAGATTAGGTGCATTCACTGCTGGTGCGATTCTCAGCTTCTCAAAACATATCCCCTTAATTTTTAAATCTCTTGTTCAACAGACTTTTATTAATGGCATGCGACTCAAAAATATTTTAAACACACCTGGCAAGAACCCGCAAACTGAGTACGTCTACAACAGTTTGTAGCCTCTTCCAGTTCTGTAATCATTCCAAAACATTTAGCAAATACCAGCAAACCGTGTACGTCTACAACAGTCTCTGGCCTCTTCCAGTTCTATAAATATTCCAAAAACATCTGGCAGAAATCAGCAAACCAAGTACGTCTACAATAGTTTCTGGCTTCTTCCAGTTCCATATTGCCTTTACCACAACATAGTTGAAAACTCAATTTCAAACTTTGGGTTCTAACAAACCCCTTTTATAAGACAACATCATTTCAAAAAAAGTGACCCTCACTGTGTTCTCGAATTCCGTTGAAAATATTTCATTCAAAAACTCAATTTCAAAAATTCATAAGTTTGAAAAATCAATTCCAAAAATTTCAAATACAGCAGGTGAATTAGAAAGTTTAAAAATTTAATTTCAAACAAATCCAGGAACCAGACAACTAATCTGAGATGGTCATCAATGACTAATGCATTCTATCTCAGCTTTTTGGCCATTTCCAAGACATTATTTGTATCTTTCGGGCTTTATGACCTCTTCGGCCATTCTCTAGGCACACCAAGTGCAATTCTATCCTTGCCTCCCAGTCATTTAGGACATTTCCCGTAATGGGCTTCTGCCAGCCTATAAACATATCAGTCTCACAGGACTTAAGGCTTCCTAATGAATGCATGTCAAGTTTGGCGACTTAAGGACATACCAATTCAGTAGGTCACACTGCCCACCATAAAACTCATGACATGAACATTCTTAAAACTTGAGAGGTACACGCCACTGCTTTGTCCTTACCAGAATAATCCCTAATCGCTTGCTGCTTCAAAACTCCGGATCCGACTGATCCACGACCATCACGTCCCTCTGACCTCACGCACTTTCCAGTCTACTAGACTGGAGCTGAGTCACCAGTCATTAGCAGTGTCGACCACCGTTGTGGGTCATATACCCTCCTAACGTGGCAAGAATCTTAATTTCTGGATTGAGGTATTTATTTCGGGTGCGTGCTTTCGCCTCTAAAAAAAATTAATTCATTTAGAGCCATCTAATACGGCGCCTTTGATATTGGTCTAGTACCAGGCATCAGTCCAATAGTGAATTCGACGGCTTCCTTTACTGGAGGTAATCTGCTAAGATCTTCTAGAAACACCTCAGGGACTTTATTCTCAACTAGAATGTCTTCTAGTGAGGGTCTAGTTCTTGCTTGGATACCATAACACAATACATGTTATACAGCATTGGAGCACCCCCTAGTGATATATGGGATCACATAAACCTTTTCTCTAGGAAATCCATTAGATGTGAGATTCGCTACAATGTACTTACCTAATAGCCGATACACTGGTAACTCTACTTTATGGTTTGTTGTCACGGTGGCTTCATTCTACGGCTCGTTATCACGGTGGCTCCGCTCTACGGTACTTCACTCGGTGCTTCACTCAGCCTTTTCTGACTGGCCAGCCTCCCTGGTTAGCAACCTCTGTAGGTAGACCTTCTAGATCAGAACTCCCCGTAGGTAGCCCTCTCCGATCAAAATTTCCCATAAGTAGCTTCAGTTAATCGTCTCTAAATCATTATAACGAAAACTCATACCTTTATTAGGTTCTTACCCTTTGGTGGTTCCGTAATCCGCTATCTTTAAAACTACCATCTCATTTGGGGTCATTTTATATATGGACTATCAATCCAACTCCAGGCATAATCTTTATCTCAATTTCCCCCTATCGGGTAATCACCCACTTCTTAGGGAACTTATTAGCCACTAACATCACTATGGTTATCTGTCCCAATCATGAGACCATAACCTATGGCTACTAAGGTTCTAACTATCGTATGTCTCAAATCTCTATGCTACTTCCCAGGGGTTAATAATCTTGAGATTTCTCCTAATTAAGCATGCCTAACTTCGAAGCGTCTGTCGGATCTGGGGTACTATTACTGGTACACATACCTCTGGGTACCGACTACCCATCTAAGTACCAATCCAAGTACAACATATCTAGCTTCCCCAGAAATGCTAAGTATTGTCCCCCTTGATATCCACTGCACCCTTTTTATGTAACGGACCACCAGCGTCAAGGACTCAGTCAAAGACCCCTGTCCCCGGAGCTACGCCCCGTTAAACGCATGGTGTTCGGCCCCTACTAGGCAGGAATTGTCTCCTCAGAGAAACTTAGTCAATAATTTACTGTTCCTACAGGAAACTTAAGCAGTACCAACTTCTTTGTACTGCTTCCCTTTCTAAATTGTGTTGCAGAAATTTAATTTAGACCCTGACTTCTATATCAAGAGCCTTGGGGTTAGCAACAGAACCTATATTCTGTGCAACCTCGCCTGTCTTTATTGTATCACATAACCAAGGTTAAATCAGTACTCTTTCCAAAAACATGTCCAAATGTCGCTCTGATACCACATCTGTAACGCCTCCAATTCCTACGTCCATTATGATGTCCATTTATGTCTTAAATTCCTTATTAGACTAATTGGTGTGAAATTAACAAAGTAAAGCCGTTAACAGATCAGAGTGAGTCACGATAGAAAGCATGCATAAACGTTTGGACGAATGAGTGACTGATAACATATGCCTGACATATCTTTGGTTAATTAAAATTCCCGAAGGAATATAAGCGTGATACAACTTAAATTCTTTGTGGTGTATCCGGTCGGCATATTAGTGGTACAATTATCCGACTATTCAAAAACTGTACATAATACTATCCCAAAATAAACCTCTAGCTGAGTCCTCACGCGTGCTGCTTACCCTTTTTCTCCGGCTCCCAATCCTCCAGATCCTGAAGCTAAGGTAAATTCTGAAATTCAATACCCATTGAATCTCAGGAAATAGTTAACCTCATTCTCAAGTAATAACAATATATATGACAGATATTCATTACATTTAAGCATAAACCATACATAGCACACAACAGATGACAAATATTCAGATGTATGGTTTAAAGGAATAAAATACTTACAATTCATTGGGATTCGCCATTCCCAATTCTCTACGGATGAACATGAATTGTTCCTTTGCTAATGGTTTGGTAAAAATATCAGCCAACTGGAGATGTGTGGGGATGAACATCACTTTGACATCTTTCTTTTGCACATGATCTCGAATAAAGTGATGTCTCACATCAATATGTTTGGTTCTTGTGTGTTGAACAAGATTTTTCGCCAAACTTATAGTGTTGGTATTGTCACATAGGATTGGGATCTCCTTCATATAAATTCCCAAGTCTTGAAGCTGTTGTTTAAGCCACAAGACTTGAGCACAGCAACTCGAAGTAGCTACATACTCGGCTTCAGTCGATGACATGGCCACCATTGTCTGTTTCTTGCTGAACCATGAAACCAGGGATCCTCCGAGGAACTCACACTGTCCACTGGTACTTTTTCTATCAGTCTTGTATCCGGCATGATCTGAATCAGAATATGCAACTAAGTGTTCTTGCTGTCCTTTAGGAAACCAGAGACCCAATTCCTTTGTGTCCGAGAGATACCGAAAAATTCTTTTCACTTGCTCGGCGTGTGACTCTTTAGGAGCAGACTGGTATCTCGCACACATCCCCACGCTAAATTGTATATCTGGCCGACTTTCCGTTAGATATAATAAGGACCCGATCATTCCTCGATATTTGGTTATGTTGAAGTCTTTTCCTTTCTCTTCATCGGCATCCAAAGAGGCAGTTGAGCTCATAAGAGTGTCAGCTCCATTGCAACTTTCTAATCCAAACTTTTTAAGTAAGTCCCGAAGATACTTGGTTTGTGAAATGAATATTCCATTGTGGCGTTGTTTAATTTGTAGGCCAAGAAAATAGTTTAGCTCTCCCATCATTGACATCTCAAATTCACCCTGCATTTTCTTTGAAAATTCTTCACACATAGACTCATTAGAAGCACCAAAAATGATATCATCAACGTAAATTTGTACAACTAAAATTTCATTTAGTCTATTAGTTTTGATGAAGAGTGTTGTATCAGCTTTGCCTCTAATGAATCCTTGATCAAGAAGAAATTTGCTCAGACGCTCATACCAAGCTCTTGGTGCTTGTTTGAGTCCATACAATGCCTTTTTAAGACGATACACATGATCAGGATGATGCTCATCTTTGAAACCATGAGGTTGTTCAACATAAACTTCCTCTTGAATGAAACCATTCAAAAATGCACTTTTGACATCCATTTGATAAAGTTTAAAATTTTTAATGCAAGCAAAGGCTAGAAGAACTCTTATAGCTTCCAATCTTGCCACTGGAGCATAAGTTTCTTCATAATGAATTCCCTTTTCTTGATTATAGCCTTTAGCAACCAATCTTGCCTTGTTACAGACAATGATTGTTGTTTCATCACGTTTGTTCTTAAATACCCATTTAGTCCCAATAACCGGATGGTCTTTGGGTCTAGGTACTAAGTCCCAAACTTGATTTCTATCAAATTGATGCAGTTCTTCTTGCATAGCAATAACCCAATCATTGTCTGAGAGGGCTTCATCTATCTTAGAGGGCTCTATCTGAGAAATGAACGCAGTAAAAGTAACTTCATTCAAGGTACTTTTTCTAGTTCTTACTCCTTGACTTACATCTCCTATCACTTGGTCTAAAGGATGATTTCGAATAAATCTCCAAGCTTTAGGTTGGGATTGATCATCATTTTCGCTAACATTTTCAGAAATAGGTTCAAACACATCCTCAGGATTTTTAATTGATGCAGCAGTGGCTTTTGAGAAAAATTGATTTCTATGCATATCTTCCTCATCATCATCTAAGGATTTATTAGGTTTGATTTCATTGAAAACAACATGAATGGATTCTTCTACTACACGAGTACGAGTATTAAAAATTCTATAGGCCTTACTTCTATTGGAGTAGCCAAGGAATATACCTTCATCGGATTTTGAATCAAACTTACCAAGATTATCCTTACCATTATTATGTACAAAGCATTTGCACCCAAAAATGTGTAGATGAGCTAGATTTGGTTTCCTACCCTTGTAGAGTTCGTAAGGTGTCTTGTTTAGTTTCTTTCTTAGATACGCTCGATTTGAAATATAGCTGGCTGTGCTCATCGCGTCTGCCCAGAAGACTTGTGAAGTCTTGTTTTCATTTAACATTGCATGAGCCATTTCAGTGAGTACTCGATTCTTCCGTTTGACAACTCCATTTTGCTGGGGTGTTCTTGGAGCAAAGAAGTTGTGATTAATACCATGAGCATCACAGAATTCTTCGAATGCTTGATTTTCAAACTCTCCTCCATGATCAGTGCGAATGGCTGAAATACAGATACCTGTCTCGTTTTGCACCTTTTTGGCAAACATAACAAAAAGATCAAAAGTTTCATCTTTTGAAGATAAGAAAATAGTCCAGGTAAAACGAGAATAGTCATCAACAATAACTAAAGTATATAGATTACCACCAAGACTTCTGACTCTCGCTGGACCAACCAAATCCATGTGGAGTAATTGAAGAGGACGATTTGTTGAAATTTCAAGTTTGTTTTTAAAAGATGCTTTGGTTTGTTTACCTTTTTGACATGCATCACAAATCATGTCATTTTTGAAATTTAGTTTTGGTAAACCAATAACTAAGTCCTTTCTTATCAACTTGTCAAGTTGAAGCACGTTTACATGAGCTAGACGCTTATGCCACAGCCAACTTTCGTTCAAGTTGCTAACAAAGCATTTTTCAGAACTTAAGTTTGGCAACTCCAAGGTATAGCAATTACCTTCTCTAGGTGCTTTAAATTGCACCTTAAGTTTACCTTTATCAATTGGAAGATCGTCCTTATTGACAATGAGACATTCATCAGAGTCAAATATAATCCAGTTGTTTTTGTTAGCACTTTGACTCACGCTCAATAAATTGTAGCAAAGACCTTCCACGAGATATACATCCTTGATTTGTGGTCTATCTTTTTCACCAATCTCACCAATGCTGGTGATTTTTCCAGATTGATTTCCTCCAAAAGTGACTTTGCCACCATCTATCGATCTCATTGCTACAAACTTTTCTTGATCCCCTGTCATGTGTCGTGAGCATCTACTATCTATATACCACTTGTTCATTCTTGATGCTCTCATACACATCTGCAAGTCAAGAGAGATTAAGTTTTAGGTACCCATCTATTCTTGGGTCCTTTGAGGTTAGTTCGAGCCTGAGGAACATAAGTTCCTTTAGGCGGCCATTGATAATTACCAACAGGTCTATCTTTCCTATCTTTCTTGTGAAAACATGAGGATGTTGTATGACTCTTACAGTTACAGTAATTACAATGAGCAAATGGATTTGAAGAATGAACAGTTTTTTGAAAATAGTTCAAATAGGATTTTCCACCATTCTTCTTTCTTCCTTTCTTTTTATCAAAGACTGGATTATAGCCTATCCCTGAGTGATCGTTTATAAACCTTTGTGCTTTTAATATCACATTTAATATTTCACTACCTCTAGTGAATTTTTCAAGAGTTTTTGTAAGATATGTGTTTCTTTTCTTGAGATCAACACATTCATTACAGATAAGATTTTCAGGAAAGGAGAGATTTTCCACTTGTTGTTCAATAGTGACAATTTTCTTTTTCAAAGCAATATATTTCTCAGCAAGTTTTTCAAACTCATTTTGAACAAGATTGTATTCAATAAGCAATTCATCATAGGTAGGTTGAGAGTTATATACCTCATTATCTTTTTCGCGTTGCTCTTCTTCTGCTACTAGACAAATGTTTGCGGTATCTTCTTCTTCCCCACTCTCTTCTTCTGAGGATCCATCTCCCCATATTGCAGATATGTAGGCCTTCTTCTTGAAGTTGTTGAACTTCTTTTTCTTATCTTTATCATTTCTCTTCAACTGAGGACACTCTGATTTGTAGTGGCCTGGCTTTTCACACTCGTAACAGATAATTTGATCTTTGTCCTTGAAGTCCCGTTTGTTGCTTGAACTTCCTCCTTTCTGAAATTTGTTTCTGAAGCCTTGATCTTTCCTATAGAACTTTTTGAATCTTTGTACCATCATTCCCAATTCTTCATCATCATCGACTTCATTACCTTCCTCATTGACTTTGTTTTCCTTCACAACACTAAGAGCAACTCCTTTGTTCTTGTTGGTGTTGATATCATCTAGTCCCTTTCTGAATTTCAACTTGCTTTCATATTCGGATAAGCTTCCGAACAAGGCAGCTACTGAGGTCATTGATTCTCCTCGAGCTTCTTCAATTGCTGTAACCTTTGCTTCCCAATCTTTTGTCAGAACATTTAGAATCTTTCTGAATTGAGATCGTTGGTCATAAGTTTTTCCTAGAGCTGCCAATTGATTTGTCAAATGTGTGTAGCGGAGTTGAAAATCAGCAATGGACTCTCCAGACTTCATTCGAAGTAAGTCAAATTTGGTAGTCAGAGTATTGACTCGATTTTCTTTGATGCAGGAGGTTCCTTCATATGCGATCTCCAATGCCTTCCACATTTCGTTTGCAGTTGCCAGGTTGCATATATGGAAGTACTCCTTCTGACTAAGGGCACTTTGAAGCATTAGAACAACTTTGCTGTTGAGTGTGATTTTTCTTCGATCATTATCATCAAACTCTTCTTCTGTCTTTGGAATGGCGATGCCGCCTTCCATCTTTGTAGGAACATAGTCACAATTTTCTATTACTTGCCAGAGACCATATTCGGTGGCTAGCACGAATACTTTAAACTTTGCTTTCCAGAACGAGTAATGTTCACCATTGTACCCCGGTGGTCGGTTGATTGAGGCGCCATCAGGTAATATTCCGTCCATGATATTTCTCGGGATGTTAGTCCCAACTAAGAAACCCTGCTTGATACCAAATGAAGATGGAATATCACCTAGAGGGGGGTGAATAGGTGATTTTAAAAAAAAAATCGTTCTAAATGAAAACTCTGTTGTACGAACGATAAAACTGAGAAGAAGAATAGAAATGATGAACACGGAGAATTTATACTGGTTCGGTCTAACTCTGTGACCTACGTCCAGTCCCCAAGCACACCTTGGGATTTCACTAACTCTTAATCACAAAACAATTACACACTTAGTACACGGATGATCCTCTCACTAGGACTCGCTCCCCCTTACAAGTTGTAATTGTACACCCACACTTAAGGTTCCACAACCTTAAGATTTTACCACACAGGAATCTAAATAAAGTGTTTGACAACTCCTCACGAGTAGATAATTAATAAGCACTGATGAACAAAATTTCTTCGAATGAATGAAACAGTAAGATTGTGATAATACGAATTGAATGCTCAGTAATTCGGTAGTTGGAAACTTCAATGCTTCTGGTATTTATAGTTGAGTAATTTATGACCGTTGAGGAAGCTTTGTAGATCGACCGTTGTGAGACTTAAATGTTTCCGTTAGGCTCGACGTTTCGGTTGATACTCTGTTTCATTCAAATATTCCAGCTGTAATCTCAGTTCCAACATTCTTTCATTCTCTCTATTGATTCCGTTGTGAGATAGCATTTAAGATGATGGAGAATGTTTGTAAGTGCTTTACGCTTGCTCAGAAGTTGGTTACCGAGGATATTATCGTTTTCGGCAATTCGCATTTATTGCCTCTGTCAGACTTTGCGCTTTTCTGCTAAATATCATTTAAAGATCTGAAAACATACACAAACAATGATTAGTGTTGCAATTAAATATTAGTCGAATAATATATGAATGATTAAAAACATAACCCATGGAAATCAAATTGGAATTTGAATCGGTTTCTGGAATAGAGAATAAGCTTGCTCGGGTATTCTTTAATCATGCTTGGGCATTGTTCAATCTTGCTTGGGCATTGGTTAAACTTGCTCGGGTAACTGAAGAACATAGCTCTTGTGAATACTGAAGCCCGTGCTTGCTCGGGTATGAATTCTTGTCTGCTTGAGCATATTGCTCGAGTAAGTCAATATCTTACTCGGGCATACTTCATCCAGAGAGCAAGTTAAGCCAAAGGCACGATGTTACTCGGGCAACTGTTTTCCTTGCTCGAGCATGTTACTCGGGCAAACTAGAAAGCATGCTCGGGCAAGCTTCTTCGTGAAAGAGGAATAAATAGAGAAGCTGCCTTGCTCGGGCAAGACTTTACCTTTGCTCGAGCATATTTAATTCTTGGTCGGGTAACATCCTTCCAGAGACAAATGTTAGGAACCATAGAGATGTTGCTCGGGCAGCATTTCATACTTGCTCGAGCATGTTGCTCAGGCAAGACGAGATTATACTCGGGCAAGCATATGTTAAATTCAAAAGAGTGTGATAGTGTGATAGCTTGCTCGGGCATCTTTTTCCCATGCTCGGGCACTATGCTCGAGCAACACGAAAGATTACTCGGGCAAGATATGATAACTTCGAAAGAGTATAAGAGCATGATGACTTGCTCGGGTATCTTCTTGCCCTTGCTCAGGCACTATGCTCGGGCAAAACTTAATCTTACTCGGGCATAGAGTAAAAATCACTTAGCCTTTTTCTATTAATCCTGACGTTACTCGGGCAACTTGAAGCATTGCTCGGGCATGTTGTACATGTTCTATTAATTTGTTCTGATGATGCTCGGGCAGGTCTTATTCTTACTCGCATAAATTGCCATTAATTTTCTTTTAACATTTGAATTGATCATGCTTGTTATCATCAAAACTTGTGAGAACTAACACTTACTATTTGGAGCAAGTCTCATATTGGGAATTTTTGTCATAGAATTAATGAAGCGGAGAGCCTCTTGCAAGAATTGTCTTTTAAAGTTTCACTGGCTACTTGTAAATGTAATGGCTCAGGAAAAAAAAATTTATTATATTATTATAAGCTAATTATATATTTACTATTTGGTGTAGATAGGTGTCAAGGTGAAACATGTAGTTTAATGTTATTGAGGATGGTCAAAGGCCCCTTAGGTTCTGGGTTCAAATCCTCCCTAAGACAAGGTATGGTTTTTATTTTTGGGTTAGCCTCAACGAAAATTACCAAGATACCCTTATATGTGTTTTTTTTTCCTTTTAAAAAAAAAAAATAGAACATCAAATATTTTTATCACTACCCAAATTGCATCGTGAAACAGAGTGAGAGCAGGAGTTTCATGAAACCCTATCCTCCTTTATCCATCTTTGTTCCTTCATCCATTCCGTCCATGGGCTACCACCGCCGTCTATTCGCAGCCGTCCATCAGTTCGACCGTCGTCATCTCCATTCTGTGCACCAAATCGCAGACGTTGTTCTTCCTCCTTGCTGACTGTGTGTTCGAAATTCTGCAACACATTCTCCTTCTTTTGTTTGGTAATGTGATGTCGTGACTGGAGGTGTGGAAACCTTCAAAATCTTTGTCTGATACGTGTTTTTGAGGTATATTCAAAGTGACTCCTTTTTCTTCTATTTTTATATTTCACTTTGAATATACCTCAAAAACACGTATCAGACAAAGATTTTGAATACAACCTTCAAGTTTTGGTGTTTAAATAAAGTTGAAATATTGCTATAATGTAAGAGAATTGGGGCTGGATGTCATGTGCAGTGGGAAGGGACTGAATTGCTGAATGTATTTGGAATGTAAATATAAGTTTGTATGCGTGAAGAGTTCTGTGGATTTGAACAACACTTTAAAGCTTAAATTTGATTATTCTTAGCCATGAAAAATAGACCATTTAGAGAGAAATGCTCAGATATTTAAATGGGAAAAAATGTATAAATGTTTATAAGCTCATTAGGTTGGGGCTCGTGCTATTCCTATATGTATTAAGCACAATATTGCTCCCAAGTTATTAAATGAAAGTGAAGGTTTAAGCATTGTTTCAAAACTGAAATTCCAGAATGAGATAGGGAATATTATAATGTTTGGTAGTCACAAGTTAAATGTTAGGGAATGTAATTTAGGGAACTTTGTTATCTATTGTAAATTGGAAATTATGTTAATTGTTGTATAAGCTATGATGGGGTGGATATGAAGAATTTGAATTGAATGTGGAAATAGAAGACTTTATGCAAAGCTATAACTGATGGATTTATTTGGGTGTTAGGAGGAGGAGTGAATAATTTGGAAATCGACTAGTTGGAGAAAGAGGCTTGGCATAAACCTTACAGGTGAGTGAATAGCGTCTCATTATAATTTATATAAATGATATTTTACTTACTATAATTTATTTAAATTATCAACTTTCTTAAACACTAATTTACTCAATATAGTTTTTGTTGAAATTATATCAATTGCTTATCGTTGTTTATTTGTCTAAAAGAAATGGTCTTATATATTTAAAATGCCCTTATGTGAGGTACTATTATGTGAAAAGACTTTCGACTGATGGGATTGGAAGGAAATGTTTTGAGATTTTGTAACTTTCATGCTGGGGTCTTCCGTGATGAAGTATTCTTTTCGAGTTTTCATCATTAGAGAAAATCTCTTTGCTTGCTATTGGTAAATTGACCCCATGCATGCTTGAAATCATTTTAAGAGGACTGAGTACAGAACGCTGGTTACTAACAGCAGTACTGTTAGTCCTTGGTGCACCATGGTTAACCTCGAGCTCGCTTGATATTCGTGGGATTTGTTCTCACGCTTGTTATTCGTGGGTCTTGTACCTGCGCTTGTTTCGTAGCTTTGTGCTACGCTTGTTTCGTGGCTTCGAGCCGCGCTTGGTTTCTTGCCCTCGTGGACTGTGTGTCCACGCTTGTTTCTGCAACCCCTATGCCGTGCTTGGCTATTTTCCCTCGTGGACTGTGTGTCCACGCTTGTTACTCCGTTCTGTTGAGGTCCTACAGAAAAACGAGGTTTGAGAATTATGTTTTAAATTGATTTTGTTAAATCAAAGGTTTACTACATATTTGGATTTATTTGATTAACGATATTTTATATAGCTTCACTCGTGTTTATGATTGCCATACTAATATTATTCGAAGTTAAATCTGTTTAAATTACTCATTAGTATTTCATTAAATTTTATAAATGGGACGTTATTCACCGAAAAATTTCTGGCCTCAGATGGCATTGCAGATCTTGCATCTTCAGCTGAACAAGCTAGACTGTCATTGCTGACCAAGCTCGTCGATACATTTTGGAACAACTACTAGTGGATATAAAGTTGAGTTTTCATTTATTTATTATCATTTGTAGCTTAGATGCTCCACGTAGCCTATAGGTAGGATCATTGTCTTCCCTTGTAAATTGGAATATATGTACATACATATTTCATAGTGGAGCATAGCCTCGATGTTATTATGAGTATTATTTAATGTCCGTATATAAGTTTAAGGCTTAAGGAATGTGACTCTACCCATATTCCGTGCCGGTCACCCCTTAGTTTTCAGGGCGTGACACTACTAATGTTGATTTAAGGTTAGACCATGAAATTAATTTTGTGAAGGATGAACTTGAGTTCTTATATGACTGCCAGGCCAGTTACTGGGCACTAAGAGCCAAATTAAAATGGCATGATGAAGGTGAAAGGAATCAAAGTTCTTTCATGTTGTGGTTGGTAGAAGAAAGAATTATAATACAATATCTTCTCTAAAAATGGATGATGACACTTAGATAGACAATCGTCAAGAGTTATCTTTTTTAGTTCTACAACACTTGAGTTATGTTTACTAGAATTCTAGCTTGATGCCAGTTGATCAAATTCTAACTTCTCTTGCTGAGCTTGATTTGTTGGTCCTTGATAATGATGGTGTGAACTCTTTAATGTTACCTATCGGTATTGAGGAGGTAAAACCTACAATTTTCAATCTTCTTAAGGGTAGTGCCCTAGGCCCTGATGGTTTTCATATTTATTTCTATCAAGATAATTGGGATTTGGTTAAAAACGACCACTTGAGAATAGTACTATCTTTTTGGAATTCAGAGCATATGTTTAGGGCTTTTAACAAGACTTCTCTAATCCTTATTCTAAAATTTGAAAAGCCTCAAACTTCTAAAGATCTAAGGCTAATAATCTTTGCAATCTTACATACAAGATCATCTCTAAAATTCTTGATAACAGGCTTAGACAGCCTTTGGTGTCTTGCATAGCTCCAAATCAATGCGCCTTTTAAAAAGGGTGTCTTATCTCAGATAACATTATGATTGTAGCGAATTTAATGAACCAAATTCATATGACTAGGCAGGGAAGAAGAAAGTTGGCTACTTTAAAGGTTGATTTTTTTTAAAATTATTTGATAAACTTTCTTGGAACTTCATTGATGCAGTTATGACAAGAATGAATTTTCCAACAAAGTGGGTTCGATTGATCTAGCAATTTATAACTACAGTGGAATACCATGTTCATTTTACTAGGGCCACAATTGGTATAATAGCACCAACAAGTGGTCACAGGTAAGGAAATCCTCTGTCTCCTTACCTCTACATGCTTTCAAAAAATGTGCTGTCTTTTTTAATCTCCAAACTTGAATCAACTGGTCAATGGAAAGGAATAAAGGCATGCATTGTAGCCTTAATAGTTTCCCACCTTTTGTATGAGGATGATTCTTTACTCTTTTTTGAATGCTTAAACAATAATTTGATGATGGTTCAACAAGTTTTAGAAAAATATAAGTTCTGGTATGGGCAAGAAATAAATTGTTCCAAGTCTTCTATTATTTTTAGCCCCAATTGTCCTCAACATGACAAGGTTCGGGTTTATTAAATATTGAGTATCAACTTTTCTACTAGATTAGGGAAATACTTAGAAACTTGGGTTGACCCAGGAAGGAGTAAGTCTCTCATTTACAATCAATTTATTGAATCTATTGAATCAAGAACACGTGTTTGGAAATCTAGTTTACTGTCTCAAGCTGCTAGATTATGTTTGATCAAATCAGTCTTGTGCTAAGTTAACAATCACATCCTTTCTTATGTAAAGCTTCCAAAATTTGTTTGTGGTAAGACTAATGACCATTGCACAGAATTATTTTGGCGATTTTCTAGGGATAAAAAGAAAATCCATCTCCTTAAGAAAGACCATTTATTCTTACCGATGGACAAATGAGGATTAGGAATAAGACCAACTCAATTGGTAAATCAAACCCTTCTTGTCAAATAGGATTGGAGGATTTTAACAAATGAGGCTCCATCTCTAATTTCTTGTACTCTTAAAATTAAATACATTGATTGTTCTAAAGCCCAGGTTGTCAAATCCCCATATCATTCCTCATGGATTTGGAAAGGTATGTTGGACTCTGCTAATCTTATTACCAGGAATTTGGAATGGAAAGTTGCTTCTAGTTCATTTATTCCCCTCAACCACCATTTGCGGTGGCCCGTGCACCTTCAAAATGTGGCTTATCTCATACTGCATTCTTCTTCCAATGTCATTCCAGGTAAATGGAATGTTTCCTTGATCCAACACTTGTATTCCTTTCAAATTTTTCATAAAATTATTTTAACTCCAATATATTTCTTCTCTGATGAAGAATCCTTGGTTTGGAAAGGCAATTCTTCGGGCTTGTACTTTTCCAAGAATGGTTTCATCAAAGATTTGTTGGACTCTTACTCATCTCCTTTAACCATTGATCCTTTTTGGAAGTTTCTTTGGTCAATCTCACTTTCTCATAAATCATTGCTACTCATTTGGAAGCTTCTTCATAAGGCATTGCCTTCTTTTGAGGAGGAAGAAGACAAAGGGATAGGAAGTGATAATAAGTGAGGGGTGTTTTGGTAAAAGTACTCAAACTTAAAAAATCCAGATTAGTTTCCTGAGACCTAGTGTTCTTTCCATGTCTTAACAAACTTTGAAGGGTTTTAGGAATTCAAATGATATTTATTTATCTTTTTCCCTTAATATAACTCACATTATATTAACTTTATCCCAACTTAAGCTTGCAAAAATTAGTTGGGATAAAAGTTATTTTTACAAATAGTAGTCCAAACCCGACGTTATCTTGTTATTACTGACGTTTTGAATTAAAATTTAGTATTTAATATATATCAAATGATAATATGGCATAAATGGCTAAGGGATATGGAAAAAAAAATATCATTTACTTTCTGGGCTCTAATTTTTTTTTTTTGCCAACTCTTGGGCCCAGAATTTGCATTTGTTAAAACCATATGTCGATAAATGGGCTTAATGTCAATATGAACTTGGATCAAGGTAAAGAGATTAATGGACCAACTACTTTTATGAATGAGACCAGGAAAAAGTGGAATCAGTTAAAGAAGATTTGAGGATATATAAATATGGAAAAGGGCATTTCAAAGTATTAAGAAATTTGAAGCCTCTCTCTCTTGGCGATTTTTCTCCTCTCTTTTTGGCTATATAGTCTTGATGATAATGGAGTTTCTCTTTTCCTCTTATGTATTCCTCCTTGAGATCCTCTTTTCTCCTCTCATGATTCTCTTTTGAGTTAAATTGCTATTAATGTAACTTTATTTTAGCATGATAATATCACATTGTCACATTTCCATCAGAGCCTGTTTGGTAGGAAGAATTAACTTTGAAGGAAAAAAGAAGAAAAGGAAAATGATGAGTTAAAAAAATAAAAATAAAAATTACCCAAAGCACCCACATTATAGCAATGTGTAATTAATCAATTATGTTAAACCCAAATAAATAAAAAAAATTAGCAGTTTAAGCTCAAAATTCTCATAATTAATTCAAAATCATATTATTGTTTTGGCTAAAAATCAAAATATTATCTAATGAACTCATATTGTCTCAAAATTATCATTAAAATATATAAATAGGTTGGGATAAATTATACAAAAAAAAAAAAAAAAAAATATATATATATATATATATATAGGGATAGGTTATTCTACCTACTCCTATTTTACCTACCTCTGCCTACCCCTCTCAAAACCGTTAGATCATGATCTCATCCAACAACAGAGATTTAAGAGATAAAATAAACATTTTACCCCTTCTCTCTAGTCTCTCCCACCGCCTCCCACCCCCTCTCTGTGTTTGTTTCTCTCCACTCCATTTACCCTAAATGTTGCTGTCGGCCTTGGGACTCACCTTCACCGTCAAGTTTTTTATTTTTTCTTGGCTCACTTGTTCTCTATTCTTTGCTCGGTCTCTTTGCTCAGATTCGGGGTTGTGATTTCAAATTGAAATGAACCAAAAGCAAAATTCTAACAGCAAATAGAGCCCAACTTCCATGATCGGATCCCAATCCCATAATTTGTATAAAACTCTTCAAACCACAATTTTGTACAGGTAATCATAATTGTATCAATTGCATCAATTACGAGCCAAAGTTGAAACAGAGTCATGCTGAATTAACACAAAAAAATCAGCAAAAACCCGCGAAATAGGGCTATCGCGGCAATATCACAAGGAGGAAAGTGAACAGCACGGCATGCAATAGCCTTGCTTAGACTCACCTCCTGAAAAAAGCCATCGGGGCAATGAACCGAGACTAAATGATGATCAAGTAACGGAAATTTGTGGGGAAACCCATTTGCACGATAATATAAACCTCCAGAAGAAAGAAAAAATAAGAAAGAAGAAAGGCTAAAAGATGCCCAGAAAATGCAAGAGATCTATCAGAATTTGCAATGTGCGGTCGCCAAAGTTATATTGACGTCTCAGTGTGTCTTTGAGAATGATGTAAAAATTAGTTTTCTTTCCCTTTTGTCTGGGCAGAGAGAAGGGGCACGGATAGAGGGGTTGGATCACTTTTTAAAGAACAAAATTAAAGGCTACCACAACATGCAAAATCCCAGGGACCTTAAACCCCCCCATTTACATACGATATAGTTTTGACCACAGAACCGGAGTAATGAGTGAAAGGGCTTAATTGTACCGGTGATCGGAGGTCTGAACCTATTTTGAGGAGATGAATTTAAGTCCAGAGAGTAAAATTAATGATAGTTGAAAAAATAATTGCACGTAATTATTAATTCATACGTTTTTTAACCTTCATTAATTCATACGGTTTGAAACTAGAGTCTCAATTCATACAGCATTATCGTCTGACCGACGACATCACGAAGATGCTGAATCACAACCCTGAATCTGAGCAAAGAGACCGAGCAAAGAACAGAGAACATGTGAGCCAAGAAAAAATAAGAAACTTGACAGTGAAGGTGAGCCCCAAGGCCAACGACAACATTTAGGGCAAATGGAGTGGCGAGAAACAAACACAGAGAGAGGGGGTGGGAGGCGGTGGGAGAGAGAAGGGGTAAAATGTTTATTTTATCTCTTATATCTCTGCCGTTGGATGAGATCATGATCTAACGGTTTTGAGAGGGGTAGGCAGAGGTAGGTAAAATAGGAGTAGGTAGAATAACCTATCCCATATATATATATATATATATATCAATGGTGACTAGAGTTGTCAAAATGGGCTGGACCCTATGAGTCAGCCCATTAAGCCCCATGTTTGGCCCCATATCTTTAGCCCCTATATGATGGGGTCATTTTTGGCCCTAACCCAAAATAAGCCCCACTCTTTTGGGTTATGTTGGGGGCCAACTCGTGGGCCACCAATCAACCCCGTTTCCAATATTCAGAAATTGTACAAATCTATCTGAAACTACACCTCCTCACCTTCTTCAATCAAGGAATTGGATTCAGTCCACTGCTACTAACGTTCACTTCCGGTCCACTGCGCAAAAAACAACACTGATCCCTCTTTTTTTTTAACAAATATTTCAGCATACTGTAGATATTTAAAGATACTGACCGGTACTAAGAAAATACTAACGGGTACTTTATGATCTTGAAAAATTATTTTAGGATGTTGAAAAAATATTTCAGGGTACTTACTGGTACTTAAAAAATACTTTAGGATACTGACTGATACTGAAAATATACTTAATGATCTTGAAAAATTATTTTAGGATGTTGAAAAAATATTTCAGGGTACTAACTGGTACTTAAAAAATACTTCAGGATACTGACTGGTATTGAAAATATACTTAATGATCTTGAAAAATTATTTTAGGATACTAACAGGTATTTCATGATCTTGAAAAATTATTTTATGATGTTAAAAAATATTTCTGGGTACTAACTGATACTAGAAAAAATACTTTAGGATGCTGACTGAGGATACTGACCGGCACTGAAAAAATACTTAATGATCTTGAAAAATTATTTCAGATCTTGAAGTATGTTTTTCAATACCAACAAGACTAAATATTTTTCAACATCCTAAAATAATTTTTCAAGATCATGATGTATTTTTTGAGTACCGGGAAGTATCCTAGAGTTGATTATTCAAGTCTAAGTTGATTATTCTAAAATGATTTTTGGCCCGCGGGCTGGCCCTAACCCTTAGGGTTATATAATTTTTTGGCCCGTGCGGGCTGTTTAACATGCGGACTTTTTGACCCTGTGGGCTTTTTAGTCCTAACCCGTGCGGCTAGGGCCTAACGGGCCGGGGTGTCCCGTTTTGATAGCTCTAGTGGTGACCTTATGCAAAAGATGTCTTTTGGAGGGAGGAAACTTGGCTTCCTGCTAAGTATGATTAATTAATGGATGTATTCTCACTTTAATTACATTGAAGAGTATTTTTGTTAAAATGATATCGATAATTATTAAAATATTTTAATGAATTATTAACAAAAATATTCCTTGTGTTATAAAACTAAAATAACTATATGATAAAAGGAGCAAGAATTTAGATAGAAAATCTGAGAACAATATTCATTCACTTCTCTTCTACAATCAGTACATATGTGTGTTGTGGGTGAGGCTATTTATAGCCAAAGAAAACAAGCGCCTCATTTAATAATCAGGAGGAAAAATGGATATGCTTACAATACAAATTAAAATTGGATAGCCTACACGCACAGGTAATCAATGAATGCAAATTGCATCTGAAACATGGGCTAGTGGGCGGCTAAATACGTGCTGCCTACATGCCTATATTATAGAGAAAGTTACGTTCAGTTTCTAAGGAAGGAAAAAAAATTACAAAAAAGTCCATTGAAATCACAAAATTACCTAGAAGTCCCAAGGGAATTTTTGTTGTAAATACATGCATTTCCTGTTGTAAATATATGCATGTCTTGTTGTAAATGGTTTGAGACTTTTTGATATTATTTGTAAGGAATTAAAATCTAGTTTTTTTAAATGTTGTTGTAAATACATACATTTCCTGTTGTAAATGATCAGGTGTTTAAATGTTGTTGTGAATATATGCATTTCCTGTTGTAAATCGAAGTCCCAATGGACTTTTTGATATTATTTGTATTAACAACAGGAAATGCATGTATTTACAACAAGAAATGCATATATTTACAACAACATTTAAACACCTGACCATTTACAACAGGAAATGTATGTATTTACAATAGAAAATGTATGTATTTACAACAAAATTTAAAAACCTGGATTTTAATTCCATACAAATAATATCAAAAAAGTCTCAAACCATTTACAACAGGAAATGAATGTATTTACAACAACATTTAAACATTTTACAACAGGAAATGCATATATTTACAACATGAAATGTATGTATTTACAACAACATTTAAAAACCTAGATTTTAATTCCGTACAAATAATATAAAAAAAGTCTCAAACATTTACAACAGGAAATGTATGTATTTACAATAGGAAATGCATGTATTTACAACAAAAAGTCCCTTGGGACTTTTTTGTAATTTTGTGATTTCAAGGGACTTTTTTGTACATTTTTTTCCTTCCTTGGGACCTGAGTGTAATTTTCCCTATATTATATTATATATTTTATATATAATATAATATATTACACCCAAATGATTTTCATGAATTGTGACAAATATGGAAAGATAAAGATCTATGGACATCCACATAATTTAATATATTCACAACACTCCTCTTGGATGTCCATTATGAATGTGCCTCATTAAAACTTTAACTAGGAAAAACCCAGTGGGATAAAAACCTAGTTAAAGAAAAGAGTACACAATTCATTGATACACTTTCTAGAGATTAAAAACCTTTTTAAGAAAACCCAGTGGGATAAAACCTAGATAAGGGGAAAAATTACAGTGTGTATCAACTCTCTTGACAACATCAGTTGAGATCTTTGAGTCTTTGGAAATCGATGCCATGGACAATCTTTTCAAAGATTGTACCTGGAAGTGACTTGGTGAATAAATCTGCTAGATTTTCACTTGAACTGATTTGCTGGATATTTATTTCACCATCCTTTAGAAGGTCATAAGTAAAGAAGAATTTTGGTGAAATATACTTCGTTCTATCGCCCTTGATATAACCTTCTTTAAGTTGGGCAATACATGTAGCATTATTCTCATATGGAATTGTTGGATCCATTTTATCTGAAGATAAATGACAAGTTGTTCGTATATGATGTATTACTGATCTCAACTACACACATTCTCAACTTGCTTCATGCATTGCTAGAATTTTTGCATGGTTAGATTATGTGGCTGATATAGTCTGCTTCATAGATCGCCATGAAATAGTTGCAACTCCACGTATAAACAGATAGCCTGTTTGTGATTTACTATCGTGTGGATTTGACCAAAATCCAGCATTTGCATAACCAATCAATTCATGCTTGGATACAATTGAGTAATATAACCCCATGTCTATAGTGCCTTTGAGGTAACGAAGAATGTGTTTTATTCCATTCTAATGCCTTCGTGTTGGTGAAGAACTATATTTTGCTAATAAATTAACAGAAAATGATATATCAAGTTGTGTGTGATTAGCAAGATATATTAGTGCTCAAATAACACTGAGATATAGTACTTCTAGACCAAGTAATTCTTCTTCACCTTCGTCACTAATTACTCAAGGTCGGAATGGATCTTTATCCACTTGTAAAGACCTTACAATCATTGGAGTACATAATGGATGTGACTTATCCATATAAAATCACTCTAGGACCTTCTTTGTATAAGTTTCTTGATATACAAAGATCTCATCCTTCAGGTACTCGATCTGTAATCCAATACAAAATTTCGTTCTGCCCAAGTCTTTCATTTCAAATTCTTTCTTCAAACAATTAATTTCCTTTTGAAGCCTTTCAAGAGTTCCAATGATGTTGATATCATCAACATAAACAACAATTATAGCGAATTCATTGCTAGATCTTTTCATAAAAATGCATGGGCATATTAGGTCATTTTTATACCCTTTTTTCAACAAATATTCCTTAAGACAATTATGCCACATGCGCCTTGATTGCTTCAAACCATACAGAGACTTATTTAACTTAATTGAGTACTGTTTTCGAGAATTTGAATTAGATGCTTTTGACACCTTGAGTCCTTCAGGGACTTTCATATAAATGTCATTGTCAAGTGGGCCACACAAATAGGCGGTCACGACATGCATTTAATGCAAATCAAGTCCTTCATTTACTGCTAAGCTAATTAAATAACGAAAAATAGTTACATCCACTACTGGTGAATATGTTTCTTCAAAATCAATGTCAGGCCTTTGTGTAAAACCTGTTAGTTCTCTATATGTTTTGATGATTAATAACAATTGTAAACATGTACTAAAGCTTTTAAAATAACAAAAGAGTCAATATCACTCTGTCACCGCAAAACTCGAGCCTGACTAAGCAAACTCGAGTTTTCTGCAAACAGAGAGCCCTTCGGATATTTTCAGCATAACGAACTCGAGCCTAAGTAAATAGACTCGAGCCTAAACCCTCATGATATAAATAAAGAGTTTACGAAAACAAGTAAACTCGAGCGTGTATAGACAAGCTCGAGTTTTCCCATGGCGGGAAGATTTCTGATTAAATTGAATCTCTTTAAACTCCAGAGTTTATCCTTTTTGAGTAGAGTTCACTTGTTTCTATGACTGTAGTTTAATGAACACTCGAGCCCAAGTATATGGACTCAAGCCTAATGCTTTTATGTAGAGTTTACTCTATGGTTTGACAAACGAAGAAGAGTTTACAAAATAGGTAAACTCGAGCCTGTTATTACAAGCTCGAGTTTTCCCTTGGCAGAGAGTCATAGAATAAATATCGCTGAACTCGAGCCTAAAGATAATGAACTCGAGCCCTTCATCTCGAAGAAAGAAAAGCAAGTGTACAAACTCCGCAGTTTATACTCATGCTCCACCACTCTAATCGAGCACCAAAACTCTTAGGCATGAATAGTGTTAAACTCGAGCCTAAACACTAATGGACTCGAGCCTCGCTCAACTTGAGAAATATTACTCCGGTATTCATTCGACAAAGAGCTTAGAGAATATTCGAACTCGAGCCTACCGTAGTGAACTCGAGTTCACATGGTAAAACAGAACACAAACTCCAGAGTTTACATCAAACTCCGCAGTTTGCTATCTCGTAAGATAAACCAGATACTCTAAAAGCCCGACGAACTCGAGCCCGACTTGGAGAACTCGAGTTTAAGACTAAGCGAATTTGATCGTTCACGATTTCATCCCGATTCTTTTGAACCGCAAACTTACCATGTTTATACGAATTGATGGCATTTATTTAGTGTAAGGTATTAAAATCAGATCAAACGAATCATTAACGCGAAGAATCAGAAGAATGATTTCAACGCGTCCAGGGATTGAATCAGCTAAAGATCAGGACCCAACGGCTATAATCCTCATCAAACTGAATTTCAATTGAAGAACATACTAAGATGAGAAGTAACGGTCACATTGCAACTCACCACTATATAAAGAGCTGATTACAAAGTTAGAAGGACCACCGAAAGATCAAACAGAAACGAAAAGCAAGCTCAAGAATTCTTATACATTCAGTTTTCTTTCTGTATTGTATTTTGATATAAAAAGAGCCTCAGTGTTTATCATTACCTTCTCTGTGACATCAAAACTCCCAAGAAAGAAGAAGAGTACGATGACAATGATAAAAAACAAGTCACTCTCAACATGAAGGCAATTCATATGCTCCAAAGTGCTCTTGGCCAAAAAGAGTACTTGAATCTGCACTTTGCCATCTGCTAAGCAAATGTGGGATGCTCTTGAAATAGCTCATGAAGGAACAGTGCGCGATCAAAGAAAATCGTATCAATACTCTCATGACTCGAATACGATCTATTGCGAGATGAAGACCGGAGAATCTATTGGTGAATTTCAACTCGATTCACTCACCCGATCAATCAACTCACCGCCTTGGGAAAAGAATATGAACAACTTTGCCCAAGTGAGGAAAATACTAAATATTCTCACCAAGGAATGGGAAGCCAAGGTCACTGCAATTGAAGAATCTCGAGGCGAATCAATGGCCTCCGTGGCAGCACTATTTGGCAGCCTCTCTGAATATGAGGGGAAGATCAAATTCAAAAAGGGACTAAATGATATCAATATCAAGAACAAGGGAATAGCTCTTAAAACCATCAAAGAAGCTAAATCAGATGATGATGAAGAAGATGAAGATGAAGATGGTGAGCTAGGAATGATGGTCCGAAGATTCAAAAAAATTCTACAAAAGGACCAATCTCACGTAAGGTTTCATAAAGGAAATTCTAGCACGTAAACTAAGAAACCAATTATATGCTATGAATGTGAGAAACCAGCCACATCAAATCGAATGTCCGCAGCTTGAAAAACAAAGAAAAGAAATTCAATAAGTTCAAGAAAAGAGCTTATGTATCGGCTATATGGGCAACAAACTCATCTCGATGAAGATGAAGCGAAGAGGAACAAAGTGCCAATCTCGCCTTGTGGCTCAAGAGGAATCGACAACGAAGAGGTAAGTAATCCCGATTTACCTTATGATGAATTATCTTCAACATATGATTCTCTTTATACCGAATTTAAGAAAACCGCAAAAGAGCTCTTACTTTCAAAAAGAAAAATCAAACTATTAGAAGAACAAGTTCAAACGATTTCTACACCTATTTCTACTTGTGAAAAGGAAAACTCTACTTGTTCTAATCATGATACAAAACCAACTTATAATGAATTGTTTACGAATATAAACTTGTTCAAAATGAATTTGATGAACTTGCTGAAAAATACTTTGGTTTAAAAAGGAAGAATACAACACTTGAACAACAAGTAGAAAATCTTTCAGTTCGAAAATCTCATATGTGATGAATGTTCTATTCGAAAAGAAAAATGAATACCTTACAAAGACTCTTGAAAAATTCACTAGAGGAAGTGAAATGCTTGAGGTAATTTTGAAACAAAGCAAAGATTTACAAATGACAAATCAGAATTGGTTACAAACCCGATTATGACAAAAAGAAAGGCAAAAGAAACATGGTCAAAGATCTTACATGAATTATTTTCAAAAATCTGTCCATACCTCAAATCCTTTTGCACATTGCAATTATTGTAATAGAAAAGGTCATACTACTTCTTCATGCTTTCATAAGAAAGATAGATCAATCAAACCCGTAGGAAACTATCAATGGGTGCCTAAGGGATCCTATATGATTCCTAAGACACAAACTAACCCAAAAGGACCCAAAGAATATTGGGTACCTAAAAGATGATATATCTTCTTATGCAGATTTGTCTTAGAGCATCAAATCCCAATAAGTGGTACATTGACAAATGGATGCTCAAGACATATGACTGGAGACCAATCCAAATTTGCTTCAATCAAACATAAGGATGGTGGCAAGGTAACATTTGGTGGAAATGAGTCCTAAGAATTGCTGGCATTGGCAAAATTGGAAATAGCAATGGACCTCAAATCAAAGATGTTTATCTTGTGGATGGATTGTGTCACAACCTCCTCAGTGTGAGTCAAAGCACGGACAAAGGAAACCTAGTCATCTTTGATTCGAAGAATGTTTGATTGTAAGTAAGGATGCTCTCTCTTTAGAAAGTATTAAATCCAAAGCATTATTCAGAGCTCCAAGAGAAGGTAATTGTTATACTCTTAATCTGTCTAAAAACAATTCGATTCTGAAAAATGTTTTGTTGGTAACTTAGATGAAAGTTGGTTATGGCATAAACGTTTAGGACATGTCAATATGATTCAACTTGATAAACTACAGAAAAGGAATTAGTTATTGGTTTACCAAAACTCTCTTTTAAAAATGATATGATTTGTGATGCATGTCAAAAAGGTAAACAAACCAAATCTTCTTTCAAGTCAAAACAGAAATATCAACTAATAGACCTCTTCAATTACTCCATATGGATTTAGTTGGACCAATTAGAGTAAAGAGCCTTGGCGGCAATCTTTATACATTAGTTATAGTAGATGATTTCTCAAGATTTACATGGGTCATTCGTTATCATCAAAAGATAAAACATTTGATCAATTTATTGTGTTTGCCAAGAAGGTCCAAAACGAGAAAGGATTATCTATTGCGGTATTCGTACAGATCATGGTGGAGAATTTGAGAACCATGCCTTTGGAGAATTCTGTGATAGTATGGGAATCAATCATAACTTCTCGCCCAAGAACCCCACAAAGAAATGGAGTTGTTGAAAGAAAGAATAGAGTGCTTACCGAAATGGCAAGATCAATGCTAAATGAGAACCAAACATCTCAAGTGTTTTGGGTCGATGCTATGAGCACCGCTTGTTATATATCAAACAGGCATATCTCCGAAAGAAATTGGACAAAACTCCCTATGAACTCTACAAAGGAAGAAAACCCAACTTAGCTCACTTACATATCTTTGGATGTAAATGCTTCATCCACAATAATGGTAAGGACTGACTTGGGAAATTTGATTCCAAAGTCGATGAAGGTATATTCTTGGGTTATTCAAGTAGAAGTAAAGCATATAGAGTTTATAATACTCGTAATCACACCGTTGAAGAATCTATGCATATTGTTTTCTCGTGAAACTAAATCTAACAAGTCCTTGGATGATGATGATGATTCTCCCGTAACAAACCAAACTTCTATTTCAACAAATACGGAAAAAGATTTGCAAGATGATTCTCAAACCGAAAAACATTGTGAAAATGCTTATGAAAACAAAGTGTTCAAACTCAACCAAAATCATGGAGATACAGTAGGAGTCATGGATCAAGTGATAGGTGATGCAAATCAAGGAGTAAGAACCAGAAAAAGCACTTTAAATGAAGTTACCTTTTCAGCTTTCATTTCGAAAATTGAACCCTCTAAGATTGATGAAGCCCTTTCAGACAATGATTGGGTTATAGCAATGCAAGAGGAATTACATCAATTTGAAAGAAACCAAGTTTGGGACTTGGTGCCCAGACCTAAAGACCATCCGGTCATTGGTACTAAATGGGTATTCAAAAATAAATGTGATGAATCCGCCATAATCATTCGAAATAAAGCAAGGCTAGTTGCAAAAGGATATAATCAAGAAGAAGGAATTGATTATGAAGAAACTTATGCTCCAAAGAGCAAGATTGGAAGCTATAAGAGTTCTTCTAGCCTTTGCTTGTGTTAAAGGATTCAAACTTTTTCAAATGGATGTAAAATCCGCTTTTTAAATGGTTTTATACAGAGGAAGTTTATGTAGAACAACCTCCGTGTTTTCAAAATGAACATCATCCGATCATGTTTATCACCTCAAGAAAGCCTTATATGGTCTTAAGCAAGCTCCTAGAGCTTGGTATGAGAGGTTAAGTACTTTCCTTCTTGATCAAGGATTTGTTAGAGGAAAAGCAGATACAACTCTCTTTATAAAGAAAAATAAACTTGGTGATGTATTAATAGCTCAAATTTATGTTGATGATATTATTTTTGGTGCTACTAATGATACTATGTGTGAAGCATTTGCCAAGACAATGCGGGGAGAATTTGAAATGTCCATGATGGGAGAACTTAATTATTTCCTTGGACTTCAAATCAAGCAACGCCATGATGGAATCTTCATTTCCCGGCACTCAAGTATCTCGAAAGATCTATTAAAAAATATGGTCTAGCCGATTGTAATGGAGCGATACTCCAATGAGTTCAACAGCAACTCGGATGCCGATGAAAAGGGGACTAACTTCAACATCACTAAGTATAGAGGAATGATTGGATCATTACTCTATCTTACTAGCAAGTCGCCCGTACATTCAATTCGAGTGTTGGAATGTGTGCTAGATTCCAATCCGCCCCATGGAGTCACATGTCGAACATGTTAAAAGAATTTTTAGATATCTTGCCGATACAAAGACTCTTGGGTTATGGTTTCCCAAAGATCAACATGAACACTTAGTAGCCTATACCGATTCAGATCATGCAGATACAAGACCGACGTAAAAGCACAAGTGGTCAATGTGAATTCTTTGGAGGATCATTAGTGTCTTGGTTCAAGCAAAAGGCATAACAAAGTGGGCTGTGTCATCCACGAAGCCGAGTATGTTGCTGCCTCAAGTTGTTGTGCTCAAGTTCTTTGGCTCAAGCAACAATTGTGTGATTTGGGAGTCCATCTCAAAGAAATCCCGATTCTTTGTGACAACACAAGCACAATAAGTTTGGCAAAGAATCCTGTTCAACATACTAGAACCAAACATATTGATGTCAGACATCACTTCATAAGAGACCATGTTCAAAAGAAGGATGTCAAAGTCATGTTCATCCCAACTCACTTGCAACTCGCCGATATCTTCACCAAGCCACTAGCAAAAGAACAATTTGTATTCATAAGAAGAGAATTGGGAATGGTAAATCCCAATGAGTTGTAAGTAATTCAAATGTTAGTTATGTTTTGTTTTGATGATTGTCAACTAACTTAAGCATCGGAGTATGTAGATATGTTTTGTGCAGGTTGTATGTTAAAATGAAAATCCCAAACAATCGAGTGCAAGAAAAGTTTGTCACAAACTCGAGCCTACCAAAGACAGACTCGAGCTCGAAAAGAACCAATGAGAAATACACCTATCAGTCACCAAACTCGAGCCTATTAGTGAATGGACTCGAGTTCGCGAGAGACAGAGAGCAACTCATCTCAGAGATCTTTGACAGACTCGAGCCTATTAGTGAATGGACTCGAGTTCGCGAGAGACAGAGAGCAACTCATCTCGTAGATCTTTGACGACTCGAGCCTATTAGTGAATGGACTCGAGTTCGCGAGAGACAGAGCAACTCATCTCAGAGATCTTTGACAGACTCGAGCCTATTAGTGAATGGACTCGAGTTCGCGAGAGACAGAGCAACTCATCTCAGAAATCTTGACAGACTCGAGCCTACTAGTAAACGGACTCGAGTTCGAGGGAGACAAAGAACAATCCACTTCGAGAACCGCACAAACTCGAACCAACGATATGATCGACTCGAGCCTCACAAGAAATTTCAAGGGTTCACACATACACTCTTGAATTCCGTGTAAGTAACATTTCACAAACTCGAGCCTACACTTAAGAACTCGAGTTTGCGTCGATAAAATTTCTTTAAAACCCCGTCTTTTCGTCTTCACTCTATCTCTCCTCGAGCCTAAACCTAAAAACTCTCTCAATCTCCTCCAACGAAAACCAGAGAACATGGCGTCCAAGCGATCCGCAACCCAAGATTCCAAATCCTCTCGATCCTCAAGAACCCAAGCCGATAATCCACAAATCTCTCAACGTCCTCCTCAAGAAAATCGCTTCCCAAACGATTCAAACATGGAATTGACAAGCAAATTCCTGGTATTCCTATTACCCAAGCCACTCCAATAACCACACCAAAATGAATACCTCAAAGAAGGCTTCAACCGCCGACACACCACCTCGAAGGGACAAAGAACCGATACACAAATCTCGAAAGTCCACAGCTAGTCAACCTAGCTCTCACGCTCAATCATCCTCCCATCACCAACAACGCTCTCTTCCTCGTGTATCTAGAGAAAACCCAAGATTATTTGAAATTTACAATCATTCCTCCATCCCTAAAGGATTCTCTAGTGAGGATGTCACTCTATATGGTGAGGATGCCATACGGTTCCAAGAACACTATGAGGCTAAGAGTTTTTGCCCTTCGTGTATGTCAATCTAGATGCTCTAAAAGAGGAATGCAACCTTGATCTTACCCACTCGGCTTAGACAATTTGAACCTCTCATATCCATTAGAGCCTCATATAGTCCATCCTTTGTGAAAACCTTTTACTATTGTATGCAAAGTGATAATTTATTGGATGCGGATAGAAACTTGGTTGAGGAAAGGATTACCACATCCATTAGAGGAAAACAGATAACCATCACCGCTGCATACCTCAATTCCTCCTCCAAATCCAAAATCCTCCTCCCGTTGCTTCTCCAAATTATACTAATAGGCAAATTTTTTTCACTCCTCGACCCGACGAGCCTATACCCGATGCCGTAGATATCCCGAATTTCCCTCCAGCATCGATGCCTCCTAAGCAAAGAGCTGCTTGGTATATCTACACTAGAAACTTAGTACAAAAGGGAGGAAATTTCACTCACTTTGCCAAAAAGGACTTCCCTATTTTTGCTTCTATCATAGATCAAGTCCCTCATAACATAGGAGATTGGATCTTTAAAGAGATGTTCAAATTTCGTTTCCATGGAAGAAAAACATCCCGTATACCCTTTGCCGCCTCATCTCGTAATTATGTTTCATGAAAGGGTCCGGTATTTACCACCAATGAGAAACCCGAGAAACCACCAAATTTGGCAAAGACATCCTCAATTTGATGAGGATAAGCTTTGATCAAGGAAGTGATCATTCCAGAGCACCCTCTAGACCTACTAGAACCAGAGCAACTCAATCTAGAGTTCAAGAAGCTCAAAGTGCACCACCTCCACCACAATCCTTTCCTCCGATTTGGATGAGAGAATAAAGAATTACATTGCCCAAGTTGTTTCGATCTTTCTTCCAAGATCGAACTGGTTTCACCACGCTCAAGAAAGGATATGAGGAGTTCTCTCGATGCACAAGAAGACCTCATTCTTGAACATGAGATTATCAAAGATAAAGTGCAAGGTCTCGGGATAAAATTGAGATCACTCACCAAGATCTCCACTCTCTTGGTGTCTATGTCCACCTCCATGACAAAATGGACAAAATCTTAGCAAATCACCCATCAATTCCTACTGACCTAGTTCTTCGGCACCTCCACCCTCTCTCGAACCAATCCCAACATCCATAGCCCCCGAACCATCTACCCATGATCCGACTCTTCACCACTCTATCTCAACTCATCCTCCACTTTTCGATGATGCCAAAGGGGGAGAAGAGTTGAAGTAAAGAAAGAGAAGTCAAGTGAAGTCAAGTTGTTCGAGCAAACTGCCTTTTGTTTTGTTATATTTATGCTTGAAACACTATATGTCATTTTGTAACCCATTGAATGTTTTAGCTTATGCAATGACAATATGTGTTATGATTTATGTTAAGTCGCTAACTCGATAGAATCAAAGTTTAAATGTTAAAATGAGATTCTCGATGCATTTACACCGAACACTTATGCTTCAATGATTTCAAATGATCAAAACAAGTTGTTTTTAAAGGAGTTAATTGTTTACAAATGTTGTCATCATCAAAAAGGGGAGAATGTTAGTTCTCTATATGTTTTGATGATTAATAACAATTGTAAACATGTACTAAAGCTTTTAAAATAACAAAAGAGTCAATATCACTGTCACCGCAAAACTCGAGCCCGACTAAGCAAACTCGAGTTTTCTCGCAAACAGAGAGCTCTTCGGATATTTTCAAGATAACGAACTCGAGCCTAAGTAAATAGACTCGAGCCTAAACCCTCATGATATAAAACAAGTAAACTCGAGCCTGTATAGACAAGCTCGAGTTTTCCCATGGCGGGAAGATTTTCGATTAAATTGAATCTCTTTAAACTCAGAGTTTATCCTTTTTGAGTAGAGTTCACTTGTTTCTATGACTATAGTTTAATGAACACTCGAGCCCAAGTATATGGACTCAAGCCTAATGCTTTTGTGTAGAGTTTACTCTATGGTTTGACAAACGAAGAAGAGTTTACAAAATAGGTAAACTCGAGCCCGTTATTACAAGCTCGAGTTTTCCTCGCAGAGCTCCCAAGCTTTCCTTCTTTGCAAACTCCGAGTTTAAGCACAAACCTCCAGCTCACTTCAATAAGTCATAGAATAAATATCGCTGAACTCGAGCCTAAAGATAATGAACTCGAGCCCTTCATCTCGAAGAAAGAAAAGCAAGTGTACAAAACTCCGAGTTTATACTCATGCTCCACCACTCTAATCGAGCACCAAAACTCTTAGGCATGAATAGTGTTAAACTCGAGCCTAAACACTAATGGACTCGAGCTCGCTCAACTTGAGAAATATTACTCCTGTATTCATTCGACAAAGAGCTTAGAGAATATTCGAACTCGAGCCTACCGTAGTGAACTCGAGTTCACATGGTAAAACAGAACACAAACTCCAGAGTTTACATCAAACTCCAGAGTTTGCTATCTCAGAAGATAAACCAGATACTCTAAAAAGCCCGACGAACTCGAGCCTGACTTGGAGAACTCGAGTTTAAGACGGAGCGAATTTGATCGTTACGATTTCATCCCGATTCTTTTGAACCGCAAACTTACCATGTTTATACGAATTGATGGCATTTATTTAGTGTATTCAAACGTATTTAACTACTCTATATTGAGAATGTTTCTGTATTAAAATCAGATCAAACGAATCATTAACGCGAAGAATCGAAGAATGATTTCAACGCGTCCGTGGATTGAATCACCAAGATCAGACCCAACGGCTATAATCCTCATCAAACTGAATTTCAATTGAAGAACATACTAAGATGAGAAGTAACGGTCACATTGCAACTCACCACTATATAAAGAGCTGATTACAAAGTTAGAAGGACCACCGAAAGATCAAACAGAAACGAAAAGCAAGCTCAAGAATTCTTATACATTCAGCTTTTCTTTACGTATTGTATTTTGATATAAAAAGAGCCTCGGTGTTTATCATTACCTTCTCTCGTGAGAGAGATTATATTCAAATTATTCTTTCATTGTAAAAGATCTCAAGTCAAGGGGACTTGGAGATTGGGATTTCGAATACAACTTGTAAGGGGAGTGTATCCTAGAGAGAGGATAATCCTTGAGTACGAGGGGACTGGACGTAGGTCAAGAATTTAGACCGAACCAGGATAAACCTTCTGTGTCAAGCTCTTCTTCCCTATCTCCTTACGTTTAGCTTCAGCTTGGTTGCAACGTTACAATAAAAGTTTTTAAAATCCCCAATTCACCCCCCTCTTGGTGATTTCCTTTCGTTTTCAAAACCTTGGGCTACAAGACGTGCCTTATATCTTGTAATTTTACCCTTTTCATTTCTTTTTCTTACAAAGACCCATTTGTACCAACTGGCTTTACATCTTCAGGTGTATGGACTACAGTTCCAAATACTTTTCGTTTTTCCAGTTATTTTAATTCTACATTAATAGCATCTTTTCATAGGGGCTAATCCTTTCGCTATTGGCACTCGCTAAAGGATTTTGGCTCATGATCCTCGTTATCATTCATTACATCATATGCTATATGATAAGCAAAGATGTCATCAACGTTGACTTGATTTCGATTCCATCGGATACCATTCATAACATAATTTATTGAGATCTCATTATTTTCGCATATTTCCCAACATTCTCTTATGGAGATATCTCTACTGGAGATAATAACTCTTTAGGAGATGGCTTTTTAAGAGCTACTAACTTTTTTTGATTATCCTTGACTTTACAATCTATATTTTTTTGCTCCTTTTCTCTTTTGAGGATTTTTGTCTTTAGAACTGATGGGCCTGCCACGCTTTAGGCGTGCTTTAGATTCATTTACAATAGGTTGTTCTTCAGGGACATCAATTCAAATAGGAGCATTAGCAGCTGGGACATGTGGCTTTGTCATTAAATGAATTATCTTTGGGTCATGCTTTTGGCATTCGATTAGCTAAATTCTGTAAATGAATTATCTTCTGAACTTCCAGTTCACATTGTTTTGTACGAGGATCAAAATGAGCCAATGATAATTCATTCCAGCTAATCTATTTACCCAACTGCTTATTTTCTCCCCTTAATGTTGGGAAATTGATTCATCAAAATGACAATCGGCAAATCGTGCCGTAAATGAATCTCCTGTAGATGGTTCTAAATATTTTATGATTGAAGGAGATTCATACCCAACATATATTTTCATTCTTCTTTGTGGACCCAGTTTAGTGCGTTGAGGTGGTGTTATTGGCACATATACTGCACACCCGAAAACTCTTATATGGGAAATATTAGGTTCTTGACCAAAATCCATTTGGAAGAGGGAAACCTTTAAGTAACTAGTTGGCCTGATGCGAATTGACATTGCTGCATGCAAAATGGCATGGCCCCAAGCAGAAATTGGGAGATTAGATCTCATAAGTAAAGGTCTTGCAATAAGTTGTAATCATTTAATCAATGATTCTGCAAGTCCATTTTTGGTATGAACATAAGCTACAGGATGTTCAACATCAATTCCAAGGGACATACAATATTCATTAAAGGCCTGAGAAGTAAATTCAACAGCATTATCAAGACGTATTTTCTTGATAGGATAATCAGGGTAATGTGCTTTTAATCTAATCAATTGAGTAAGTAATCTCACAAACGCCAGGTTGCGAGAAGATAATAAGAAAACATACAACTATTTGGTTGATGCGTCAATTAAAACCATATAGTATTGAAATGGTCCGCATGGTGGATGTATTGGTCCACAAATGTCTCCCTGTATCCTTTTTAGAAATGTGAGAGACTCACTTTCTACTTTGCTTGGTGAAGGCTGAATAATTAACTTTTCCTTGGAACATGCAGCACGTGAGAAATGATGGTATTGTGGTATTTGTTTACACTTCAGAGTATGGCCACATGAATTCTCAATTATTTGCCGCATCATAGTTGACCCTAGATGGCCTAACCGATCATGCCAAACATTAAATTCGTTAGTAAACTTCTGGTTTACATTGGCAAACTTCTTGTCTACATTGGTAAACTTCTGGTTTATAATAGCATGTGTTTCAATTGTGCTTATAAATGTATAATACAAACCAAAAGAAAAGACAGGAAAACTTTCTAATATGCATTTTCTACCAGAAACAATATCTGTGATAGCAAGACATTCCTGATCATTTTAGTCGTTGTATCTATATGATATCCATTTCTGCAGATATCTTTGAAACTCAATAAGTTTCTTTTAGACTTGGTAGAATAAAATGCATTATCAATGCATAATTTTGTTCCTTTAGGTAAAAAAATATTAGCTCTTCCGGAGCCTTCAATCAAATTTATACTGCCAGATATAGTTTGAACATTGGCTTCTTGCACTACCAAGGAAGAAAAATGTAATACCCTAAAAATCTGTATTATAATTTAGTAAAATTATACCTATAAAAAATAGGTGAATATGAGATATCAAATATTAAGTAATAATTAGCTTATTTTCCAAGGGAAAATCTCTTAGGGAAAATTAGGAAAAAGAACTATGGGGTCAAAATGACCGAAATACCCTTAGAATGTATAAAGAACTTAGGAAAATTGTGAAAAATCCTAAAAGGCAGTAAAATGGTTAATTGAATTAAGAGAGTATATTATCTCTAATTTTGGTAATTTAATAAATTATGAACTTGGAGAAATTGAATAAGAATGCTCAAAAAGTATTGAAGTGACTAAAATACTCTTGTAAATTCTAAAATAATGCAGAAGACATGGAAACAGAAATGTCAAAGCAAAAGTTATGAGGTAATGAGTTGTTCTAATTAAGACAATTATCAACTATTGATAAGAAAGTAATTAAGTAATTATTGGCTAATTACTTAAGCATAAGCAAAGGAAATTCAAAGATAATTATGTAAAACTCCATAATTAGTGGATTATGGCTACAAATTAGCATAAATATATTTTCTAATTAATTGAAAATTTTTGAGAAAAATAAATGACATTAAGTATTTTTGAGCTTAAAAACAAGTTTGAACCAATAGGAAAAATTTGTAAAAAAATTATATATTAAATAATTATTTTATGATATTAATAAATTAAATAATAAATTAAAACGAAAATTAATTAAAAAATAATAAAGGGGGCCGAAAATCTCAAAGGGATAAGGGATAAGGGATAAGGTTTATTTTTGAGATTTTATGATTAAGACATATGTATTATTTTAATATATAATTAAATATAGTGAATAGTAATGGAATAAATAGGAAACGGATCCTATCTAGAGTACCAGGAATAGGTTTTCCAAAGTCAAGGTAAAATATTGATCAGTGGATTTTTATCTTCCGTTAGACTTTTCCGAAGTTAATTCTGAAGCCGGTAGAGCTTTTTCCTAATAAGACGAAATAGGGAAATTCTGAGAAAAAGCCGATAGTCAAGTTGAAAGCTAAGGGTCTAAAAGTCATGTTGCGACATCTGGGGAAGAATTGAGAGTTTTCCTGGATATATTTGGAATCAGTGCATTCTTGTTCATGGGCGGTAGCTTCCAGAATTTCGTTCCGAAACCGACACGTTTTTCCGTAAAACTTCTGTCAGGCCGGAGAAGGCCTAGAACGAGTTAAAAAGATAGTTAGACTAGAAATTTCTAATGAGGAATGAATTGTCTTGGAATTGTATAATCCAGAATTTTGAGATTTCTCCGAAATTACGCGAATCGCACGCTGATCGAGAAATTTTCTACCGGCCTTAACTTCTTGAAGAAGTAAGTGATGTCATGCATGACATCACTTTTTGGACACCTAAGGGCCAAAAGGACAGCTGCCAAGTGGCCCGGTGAGGATCGTGACACTTGTCAAAAGTGCGATCCGACGGTCCGTATTCGGTCTGATAAAGGATGAATAGTAACCTGAAAATCATCTATAAATAGCACACCCTCCCTTCACAAATTTCACACCGCCTTTGAGAGCCAAGGCCGAAATCTAGAGAGAGGGAAGAGAGAAGGAGGAGCCGGAGAAATTTGCAGCGAAGCTCTGGGTAAATTTTTCGGTACCAAGCTTTAAGCTTTCGTAGTTCTTTCAATAATTAGAGTAGTAATGTTAGTATAGCCTACAATTTTTCAAGTATGATTAAATATCATATGATAGGGCTATATTAGTCTAGAATTTTGAAAATTATCATTGGGTCGAAGTTCTGGCAAAATTTTGGAAAATCGGAGCCAAAGTAACGAAGTGCTGGCGAAATTATATTCCGCCAATTAGGGGTATAGGGGCAAAATGGTAATTTTTACCTAAAATGCCAGTCGTAATGTCAAATCACTAATAAAAGTGATATTATCTTATAGGACATCGGAAACTCTGATCTGCTGCCGTTACGCTGCCCGACGAGCCACTGTTGGACGTTTCAAAGTTTTCCGTAAAAAGTACGTTTTCCGCCAGAAGTACCTAACGTCGTCTGAAAAGACCCTTTCTCACAAATCAACAATTAACCATAATGTTTTCATAAAATCGGATCAACAGGCAATTATGGAAACCCTTCTTCTTTCAAAACATCACACCTCGGGTCCAGGGTACAAATTTTTCCCACAAACCCTCCACAAATAAATCCACGACTCTGGGCACACACCCAAAAATAGTTAATGTAGTATTTCAGAAATATGAGGGTCCTATGATGGCAATATATAAATCAATACAACACTATTACCAACAAGAGGCCTGTAAATTTCACGACATCTATGCCTCTGGCTGCTTCCCTTGTCCTCTAGTAAGGTTAGAGGTCTCGCCTGAAAAATTTAATAATAACGGGGTGAGACATAAAGTCCCCGTAACCGAAATTAATTTATCAAATATGCAGGAAAGGATTGCAAGTCAGAGAAGCAGGTTTATTAACATAATTATAATATTTAACGAACGATAATAGAGAAAACTTTTCCTTTTGATAACATACATGTCGGGTTCAGGGCACAACGCTCGCCCACAAACTCGGAGTCCAGGGCACAAATTCCGCCCACAAACTCAAAGTCCAGGGCACAGGTTCCGCCCACAAACTCGGAGTCCAGGGTACAAATTCCGCCCACAAACTCGGAGTCCAAGGTACAAATTCCGCCCACAAACTCGGAGTTCAGGGTACAAATTCTGCCCACAAACTCAGAATCCAGGGTACAAATTCCGCCCACAAACTCAAAGTCCAGAGCACAGTTACGAACAGAATAATACATAATAGTTAACAATAATTAAAACCATCCCCACTCATCCATCCTGCTCCTCCTTATATCTTCTGGACGTGGTACACCTATCGGTGCTAGTATACCCGGCCAAGGTTAGCTAGTCACTTCAAGAATACCGTCCCTCCCATGCCACCAACAATATACCGTAACAGGAGGTGTCCGCCTAAAACACTCAACTCAAGATCCGGGCCGGATCGAGAGAGCCGATAGGCACAAGTTCACCCTTAATCTCCCCCTCAACCCAACATAAACCACAACAGAAGAAATAATATAACACTAAAATTTTCAACAACATTTTACTAAATTATTATTCTATATATATCATCTCACAACAAACATTACAACCATCACAACGATAACAACCCCAATAATAGTATTTACTTAAATACATAGATTGGAAAATACACTGCTTCACTGAAATAATTTCATATTCAAACATACACATAATTTTTCAAAACACATACAAGTAGTATATATGAAATAAGGCTTAGAAAAATACCTCACAGACCAAAACAAGCATATAAAATAAATTAACCCCGGTTACTTCAATTCCAAGCTTAACCTTAGCTTGAGAAGCACAACTCGTACAATCACCGATCACAAGAAGGCTCTACATTACCACAATTATAACTTATAATTTCTTATAACTTAAAAAAAAAATACAAATTCTAATAATAACATATATTATACTAAAAATTGAAAATGACATTTTGGGGTTTAATTTTTTTTTAAATGACATTTTAGTCCCACAATTCCAAAAATTTCAGTTTCGTCCCAAAACTTCAGAAAATTACAATTTGGTTCTTCATATACAAAAACTAAACCAATAGAAATGCCTATATAGTGACAATATTATTATTATTATTATTATTATTATTATTTGATTATTTTTTTTTTTTTGAACAGCAACGCATACACACATATATATTAAATTTTTCCTTCTCTTTCTTTATATATTCATGGCATTAAGACATATATATATATATATATATATATAATATACACAGAAAGCAAAGAAAGCTAGCGACATATACCTATATATATATGCAAAATAACTTGGTCAGCAAGTACTTATGTATATATAAGAAAGCCTAGCGTCATATATATCCAAATGCATCGATATGCATATATAGCTACGTTTTGGTTTCATATAAAACCTCTTTCCTAAACCATTCCCAGTTTGAGCGTCATACATGTATATACATATACTTCCCAGATTTTTTTTTCTCTTTCCAAGTCCAGCGACACCCACTATTCTCACAATGAACTCCATTTATATCTTATACAATTGCTTACAACTATTTGCACAGTGAGACTTATTGCACTTGCTACTGCCATTTTTCATCATTATTCCCACTCTTAGTAAGGTCCTCTTTCCTTTTCTTTTTACAAGTGCAGTGATATGGGTTCATTGTTCCTCTCACCACGCAACTACATACATACATACATACATATATATATATATATATATATATATGTAGACTATGTGTAGCGTTTTTCTTTCTTCTCTTATCAGTTTCCAAACCAGCAACCCACGAGACTCATGTGTGTGTGTGTGTGTATACTGTGCAGAAAACAAACTCCAACAGTCCCTGTTTTTTCGGTTTCTTCACAGAGAATCATTGCTGCATTTCCTAAGGCTTACTACTTAACATCTAGCGTTGGGAATAATCATAGAACTAAGAGGAAAAGAGACTCGATGCTTATCCACAGATTTAGCTTGCACGACAAGGTCACTGTTATCACCACAACTCCCCTGTTCTTCGGCAAAGACACAGAGGAAGAAGACTCCAGAACTCTCTTCCTCACTTTCTCGTTGCTCTCAGTCTGTCTCTTGGTTTCAGGTTAGTCGACATGAATGATGAAAAGAAGAGCAAAGATTGTGGTTTTATAATGCATGAAGGACCTGGTCAAAGGAAGAATATCCAGAGGTTAACGGCGCTTGGCTCAAGAAGCATGGTCGAATGTCTTTGGCTGCCATATCTGATTGCGTGAACCGTGTTTAATGCTTAAAGCAGATGATTTTTCACTGACTCTGATTCTCGCCGTTAACGTGTGTGCAGTGGGGATTGATTTTGCTGTTGCGTTTTGGTGTTGGGCTTGGAGATTATAATTGAGTTTATCTAATTGTTGGACCAAAGGGAAGGTAGCAGCTGAGAGTGAATGATGCAGTTTAAATGGCGTGGGTTTCCTGTTGCTAACATTTGGGCTGAATGGAATTTAATGGATCAGAAAGAAGAAATGGAATAATGGGCTTGGTATTATATACATATATTGGGTTCATGTGATGGCTTCCACTATAAAATCTTCCTACTTGATCCTCTTCAAGACTCATAATTACAAGTATTGGATAATCTTAGAAAATAAATCCTTAATTTAATATAAGGATTCAACAATTACATAATAAACACATTTATTATATATACTATTTCATAATTATACTTAAATCCTAAAATTAAAAATTAGGATGTCACACCGTCAACGAAGGTACGTTCGCGTATTGTAACACTAATCTAGTGCTGCTCATATATATATATATATATGTGATAGGTACATTCACGGATAGAGATTCTGTAGGAGTCACCGAGATACGTTCACGGTTAGAGACTCTGTTCAGGGTTACCGATTATACATACAGTTCACACGGGTTATAGATGTAGTAATACTGTTAGAGTTTTCCTAGCGCTGAGGACACGACTGTACATCGTGGCACTGGTGAATAGTGCAGGCGCTTTATGGGGCTTACATACTGGTTTACGCTTATGTACTGTCATTATATTGATAATAGCTGTTATGTCATGAATATCTGTCATCCCTATACTGTTTTATTTGAACATAAGGTTAACCGTTACCTGAGATCCAATGCGTTAAATTGGATCTCAGCTGTAGCTTCAGGGTCGGAAGGTCTAAAGGATTGGAGATAAGGGCAAGCTACACGAGTAGGCTCATGGTTGGAGGGCATGTAGCACGAGTGAGCTCTTAGACGGAGATGGCACTTTATCGTTTTCCGTATTTACCTATGAGAACAATAGGATGCTGTATCAATACTATGTTACACTCTGGTTATTGTTTGAATGGGAATCAGTTGCTTTTATGCTCCAATGCTCTACTCTGATTAAAAAAAAACAAATTGGCTCTGGAATTGGGATGTTACATTTTTGGTATCAGAGCAAATCTTTCTGGCAAGTATTTAACTATGTTACCACGAACAGTTTGGTGCCGAAGGAAAGGCTAGTCTACGTGGGTGTGCCAATCAGTCGCCGTATAAGTCGGTGAGGCCCCCATGGTAGACACTTACCTGGCCATTCTGTTCGGATAACGGAGTTAGGTTCTTAAGCCTTTTGACTTTGAGCACTTTTTGAAAATGAGTACTGATACGACCCTGGTGTAATATGTAGTGATGGATAGAAAAGAAAATTCGTATACCCTCTATCCCGTAATAATGAGACGTAACGCTCGTAGATCCGTAATTCCAGAGACGGCGGGACGAAGACGAAATCCTGATATTTCTGATAACCCCAAACCGAAATATGATCCTGACCCAGTGTGCTACCCTGAGTCAATGGCTAGTATGCCTTTAGATCCGGAGAAACCTATTGGCTCAGATCATTCATCTGATGACGACAACGTGGGGATATACGATTTAACCACTGGTCATAAACCAGCTGGATGATGTAATATACGTTAGCATGTACATTACATCTAATATGAAAATATATATGTTTTGATGCCACGTGTTGTGTTATTTTTCTGACACATATATCCGTTATTTAATTAAAGGAAAGAGATAAAAATGGCGATACTAAGAGGTCTTGGAGCACCAAGAGGAAGAGGCGAGGCCGAGGTAGAGGAAGAGGCGAGATGACCTCAAATAGGAGCGATTCCCGAGCAAAACAATATACCGAATCAACCAGACGGAAATGAAGTGCAAGAACTAAGGAGAACTCTCCAAGAACAGAGGGCTCTCATAGATGCCCTATTAGCAAGGCAACATCAACATGATGAAGAAGCCCAAAGACAGTTAGAGGCACGACAACGCGAGGAAGAACGTAACGAGGAAAGTAATAATGACAACGACGATGAAGAAGAAGAGTATGATGACAACCAAAGCGAGGAGCACGCTGAGGGATCTGAAAGGTCCCAATCACCTCCACGACGAGGAAGAAGGGAAAAGAATACCCAGTATTGGGTTAACCAGTTTTGTAAGCTGAAGCTACCAACCTTTCGAGGAAAGCTAGACATGGCAGAGGATTGGCTGAAGCGATTAGAGAAGGTGTTCAAGGTGATAGATCGCCGGAGGATCGCAAAGCTCAACTAGCGATCTACCGGCTTGAAGGAGATGCAGACCGGTGGGAAGTCACAGCAAAAACCTTGCAGACCCAATACTATCCCGTGACATGGGAGAAATTTCTAGAGAAATTTCATGACCAATACTTTCCTCCTTCAGTGCAAATGAACAAGGAGTCAGAATTCCTCCATATCCGACAAGGACAAGAGGAATCATTCGACGACTACTACGCACGATTCACCAACCTGTCCCGATACTCACCACACTTGCGGAAGGGCAATGATGAAAGAAGTATGGTGAACATACTGGTTCACGGACTGAAGCATGAGATTGGTGAAAGACTCATGTCCCAACGATTCCAGGACTTGACCAGTGCCGAGGAAACTTGTCGAATGACTGAGCGTAATCTGAAAGGATTCCAGAGATCCAGAAACTTCAACAACAGCAATAGCAATGCAGGATGTGGTAGTTTTAGCAACGGAAACTCCTCACGAAGAAGGAAGGTGCCCTGGGACAACTCCAGTGGTGGAAACAAGAGGCCAGTCCAAACTGAGCAACAGAACAATCCCAGGCTGGAAGAATCTCAGTCTTTTCCAAAGTGCAAGAAGTACCATCTAGGAGTCAACTGCGATGGGAAACGAATCTGCTACAAATGTCAGAAGCCGGGACACATCACCTGGAATTGTCCTGAAAAGGCTGCTGAGACAAGACTACAGAACTCAGGACGGATCTTTGCGCTAACCAATACGGAGGCTGGCGAATCCTCAGGAGTGGTCCGAGATACTATCGATTAGTTAAGGTCTATGTTAGTTGTAAACCGATTCGGGTGCTAGACCAATCAATTACTTTTGACGCTTGTACGGATCCTTTTGGGATGCATACATATGTAGTAGCTACACCATTAGGTGTGAGCTTTTAGCTTGTAAAGCTTGTTTTGAACCAAGTTGCGGGTATAATTTGAAAACAAATACTCACTTTCCAGGATCGATGATCTACTCCATTATCTAATTCCTGCATCTTGTCAAGATTGCCTTACGCCCGGAACACCACCAGTGGTGAACCAAAACTAGTAGCGATGTAGAAAATGAGTAACAAGCGGATAGAGGCTCTGTTTAGGGTCACCGACTCGGATAGGGATTCTGTTAGGGTCACCAATTATACATAACGGATGGAGACTCTGTTTAAAGTCACCGATTATACATGCTGCTCTACATTTAAGTTGCTCAGCGGAATTGTCGGAGCAGAAATTTTCTAGACCAGATATGATCAATCACATTTCATAGTTTGTACAAGACACAAAGGAACGTTAGAGTCTTTTGGTGATTGTGATGATCGTATATCCTTCGAAGCCGGTGTCAATAGAACACCTCAAGGGCGAATGTATAGTTCGCATTTCGTGAGATCATTTCGGGAGATCATCCAAGTATTCATTGAAAACAAACTAGTCAGCCTTATTTCCAAACATGGTTAGACTTCCATAACAATTTCCATATTGCTTAAGATATATTCGACCGTGATCATATCATTATGTAGGAGGTATCTTATGTTACCATGGTGTGTGGGAACCATGGGGACATTTTTGGTATCCATTTTGGTATTTGTAGTGTTAACCGCGGTGTGTGGGAACCACGGGGAAACATTATATATCAAAGTACGAAATGATAAGATCTTTATGGATAAACCGAGGCGAATTCCCGATCACCAAGAAGGGCGGCTGACAGACGAAGTGAAGATCCAACGCGTGTAGTCCAAAGTTCGAGTAGGACGGAGTTAGTTAGTTCAAAGTTTAGATGGTAGAGTGCAAATTTCGAGGACGAAATTTTGTTTAAGGGGGGAAGAAATGTAATACCCTAAAAATCTGTATTATAATTTAGTAAAATTATACCTATAAAAAATAGGTGAATATGAGATATCAAATATTAAGTAATAATTAGCTTATTTTCCAAGGGAAAATCTCTTAGGGAAAATTAGGAAAAAGAACTATGGGGTCAAAATGACCGAAATACCCTTGGAATGTATAAAGAACTTAGGAAAATTGTGAAAAATCCTAAAAGGCAGTAAAATGGTTAATTGAATTAAGAGAGTATATTATCTCTAATTTTGGTAATTTAATAAATTATGAACTTGGAGAAATTGAATAAGAATGCTCAAAAAGTATTGAAGTGACTAAAATACTCTTGTAAATTCTAAAATAATGCAGAAGACATGGAAACAGAAATGTCAATGCAAAAGTTATGAGGTAATGAGTTGTTCTAATTAAGAAAATTATCAACTATTGATAAGAAAGTAATTAAGTAATTATTGGCTAATTACTTAAGCATAAGCAAAGGAAATTCAAAGATAATTATGTAAAACTCCATAATTAGTGGATTATGGCTACAAATTAGCATAAATATATTTTCTAATTAATTGAAAATTTTTGAGAAAAATAAATGACATTAAGTATTTTTGAGCTTAAAAACAAGTTTGAACCAATAGGAAAAATTTGTAAAAAATTATATATTAAATAATTATTTTATGATATTAATAAATTAAATAATAAATTAAAACGAAAATTAATTAAAAAATAATAAAGGGGGCCGAAAATCTCAAAGGGATAAGGGATAAGGTTTATTTTTGAGATTTTATGATTAAGACATATGTATTATTTTAATATATAATTAAATATAGTGAATAGTAATGGAATAAATAGGAAACGGATCCTATCTAGAGTACCAGGAATAGGTTTTCCAAAGTCAAGGTAAAATATTGATCAGTGGATTTTTATCTTCCGTTACACTTTTCCGGAAGTTAATTCTAAAGCTGGTAGAGCTTTTTCCTAATAAGACGAAATAGGGAAATTCTGAGAAAAAGCCGGATAGTCAAGTTGAAAGCTAAGGGTCTAAAAGTCATGTTGCGACATCTGGGGAAGAATTGAGAGTTTTCCTGGACATATTTGGAATCGGTGGATTCTTGTCCTAATAAGACGAAATAGGAAATTAGGGCTATATTAGTCTAGAATTTCGAAAAGCGGCAAAATTTTGGATAGTCAAGTTGAAAGCTAAGGGTCTAAAAGTCATGCGGGAAGAATTGAGGTAGCTTCCTTTTGTGGTTCTTATTAACCTTTCCCCATTTTGGGCAAGAATTTGATCCATCATGATTTGGACGACAACCACGGCCACACCCACGTCCATGGTTGTAGCCATCTTTATGTTCACGTCCTTGGCCACTAAAAGATTCATTAGTTACTGCATTCGCTTTTGGGAATGGAGTTGAGCCTGTTGGACGAGATTCATGGTTTTTCAATAAAAACTCATTATTCTGTTCAGCCATGAGGAGACAAGAAATTAATCCTGCATATTTCTTGAAACCTTTCTCACGATATTGCTGTTGCAGGAGCAATTTGGATGCATAAAATGAGAAGAATGTTTTTTCTAGCATATCTTCATCAGTAACATTTTCTCCACATAATTTTAACTAAGTAATTCTGAACATGGCTAAGTTATACTCGCTCACCGTTTTAAAATCTTGCAAACACAGATGTATTTAGTTATAACGAGCTTTGGGAGGATGACCATCTTCTGGTGGTCATATTTTTCTTTCAAATTGTTCCAAAGAACAAGTGGGTCTTTTATTGTCAAATATTCAATTTTTAGATCTTCATGCAAATGGTGGTGTAGAAAAATCATGGATTTGACTTTATCTTGATTGGATGATTGATTCCCTTCTTTAATTGTGTCTTCTAGGCTATAGGCATTCAGATAGATTTCCGCATCCAGCATCCAAGATAAATAGTTCTTTTCGGTAATGTCGAGAGCCACAAATTCAATTTTTGCAAGGTTTGACATGGTTTAGACTAATTAAAGAAATAAACAATAATTATTAATATAGAAATACCAATGATAGTAGCAAGAAATTCACAAAGTCAATAAGTAATTTATTATAATAAAAATTAAAAATTTTATGGCTTCAGGCCATTTAGCTTTCATAATGAGAATTAAATTTATATGGCTTCTAGCCATAAATAAGACATTAAAGTGATATGACTTCTGATCATATAATTTTATAATAAGAAATCAAAGGTGTATAGCTTCTGACCATACATAATAACAATATTAATAATATAAAAGAACTCGTACAAAATAAAAATTATCCTACTTTATTTATCGAAAATTAAACGTGCTAAATAATAACAAAAGAAATGAATTAAGAATAGAGGTAGTCCTCACCAGAACTTAGTTCATTAGTAGGAGAAGAATATAAAGAATAATAAAAGTAATGAACTAAGAATGGAGGTAGTCTTCACCAGGACTTAGTTCATTAGTAGGAGAAGAATATAAAAAATAATAGAAGAAATATACTAAGAACGGAGGTAGTCATCACCATGACTTAGTTCATCTGTAGGAGAAGAATATGATAATGCAAGACATAAATAAAACACTGTAACCAGTAGAAATTATAAATAACAACATAGTATAAAAAAATAATAATAATATTCGATCTTAACCATGGAACTTGATGTTTGAAACAATCAATAAAAGTATATCTTTAATTTCATATAGTGGCTAAGATCATCCCAGATAGATAAAATGAACATATAATGAAATCATTAAAAAGATGATGAGAAAATAATATCTTTGTTAGAATTCTCATACTGATAACGTGTTTTAAAACTAAAATAACTATGATAAAAGGAGCAGGAATTTAGAGAGAAAATCGGAGAACAATATTCATTCATTTCTCTTCTACAATTACTACATATGTGTGTTGTGGGTGAGGCTATTTATAGCCAAAGAAAACAAGCGCCTTCTGCGCCTCATTTAATGATCAAGAGGCAAAATAGATATGCTTACAATACAAATTGAAATTGGATAGTCTGCCCTACACACACAAGTAATCAATGAATGCAAACTGCATCTGAAACACGGGTTAATGGGCGGCTAAATATGTGGCTAAATATGTGTTGCCTAGATGCCTATATCATATTATATATTTTATATATAATATAATATATTACACTCAAATAATTTTCTTAAATTGTGACAAATATGGAAAGATAAGAGTCTATAGACATCCGTATAATTTAATATATTCACAACACCTTACCCTTTTTTATAAATAAATTTTCAAAAATAAAAAATAAAATAATACTATTATGAGCTCAATTTTCCCCTGGACATTAATGATGCTTTTTTTTTTTTTTTTTTTTTTTTTAATGTCCAGGGGAAAATTGAGCTCTGGTTTCCGGTCTTCCTTCGTTCTCCTTATGGTTGTCTTTGGCCCCTTCACACTTATCTACCAAGTTCTCAGATCTATCGTACCTCTGGTCGCCGAGTCTCATACTTTGTCTCTCTTAATCTACCATACTCGCAGGTCTCACCTCGATCCTGTTGATTAGACATCGTCGGAATTGCTCTCTGGTCTGTTACAAAATCAAAGATTAAGGGGTATGAATTTGAAATTGAAGATTTCAACTGCGTCAAATCAAGAAACTAAACTTTAACTATTCGAAAATGGTTTCTCTTCCCTCAAATTCACCCTGCACGGAGTTTGTTAATCCTCAATTAAGCAACCACCCTCTTCAACTTCTTCAGCTCCATCGTCCCACACATAATCTGCCTCCAACTTCATCACAATCCCTCAAAATCATTCGTCTCCAGCCTAATCATTCAAATGGGCTCAGTTTAAAGAAGAATAAAAACGAGAAAAAAGGATTTCTCCCTGCTCGGAGTTCAATATCTGATGTTTTGCGCTTGATGGATGGTCTTGGCTTCTCTATACCCATTGGCATGTACGTCTCTTTGATAGAAGAGTGTACTGTTTCTGGGGACCCTCATACAGCTATGGAGCTACATACCCATATCACCCGAATTGGAGTTGATCATCCGTTAAGCTTCCTCAATCGGCTTCTCCTCATGTTTGCTTCCTGTGGTTTGGCGGAGAATGCCCACCACCTGTTTGATAAAATGTCTGTGAGGGATATCAACTCGTGGGCTATCTTACTTATTGCTTATTTTGATAATGCAGATTACGAGGGAGTCATAGGTTTGTTTCTCAACATGCTTGACCAAGTGAGTATTTTGGAACTACCCAATTGGATCTCGGTTGTTATTCTCAAGGCATGTGCCTACAGTATGAATCTTCAACTGGGAAAACAAGTTCATGGGTTTTTAGTCAAGTTGGGAATTAGTGATGATTCACTCCTCACTTGCTCATTGATTAGATTCTATGGGAAATTCAATTGCCTAGAAGATGCAAATATGGCATTTAACAAGGTAGCTAGACATAACACCTTCACTTGGACAGCTAAAATTGTGAATGATTGCAGAGAAATGCATTTCTACGAGGTTATCGATGACTTCAAGGAGATGGGAAGGCGAGGAATAAGGAAGAACAGTTTTACAGTTTCTAGTGTTCTTAAAGCATGTGGAAGAATGCCAAGCCATGGACACTGTGGTGAACAAGTCCATGCTACTGCCATAAAGCTTGGACTTGTTTCAGATACTTATGTGGAGTGTGGATTGATAGATGTGTATGGAAGAAGTGGGTTAGTGAGAGAAGCAAAACTTGTGTTTGAGATGATTCATAATAGAACAAACGTGGCTTGTTGGAATGCTATGCTTAATGGGTACATGCAAAATGGGTTGTACATTGAGGCTATTAAGCTTTTGTATCAGATGAAGGCAGCTGGTTTGCAACCTCAAGAGTCTCTGCTCAAGGAATTAAGAAATGCTTGTGGTGGCAGTAGAGAAGTGGAATTCACGTAGACAGCTTTTTTTTTTTTTCCTTTAAAAAAACTGAATGGATCTTATATATATATATATATATATAGCTGTGTAGATATTTACTTTCGATATATTGATATAATTCAATGTTCATGAGCAAAATGGGAGAACAACTGAATTGAATGTTATGATAAAACTGTTGGTTCGATTTGTTTCACAATAACTCACCGGAATTTGAAGTAAGAAATTTAAACATTAAAAATATTAGGAAAAGTATTTTTCAATTCTTATAGTTTCACATAATTTTCAACGAGGTTTTGGTAGATTTTTTTTATTGGGTAGTTACTTTTTTCTTAGTTATAATAGTTAATTTGTTAATTAGGGTTAATGTGGATACTAACAAAGTGACCTATAAGTTGTCACCAAGTACAAAATAGAAAAGATTGATATTAGGGAAAATATAAAAAAATACCACTTGAGCTTCAAAATCTCAAATTTTTTTTTTTTTTTTTTTAATGTCCAGGGGAAAATTGAGCTCTGGTTTCCGGTCTTCCTTCGTTCTCCTTATGGTTGTCTTTGGCCCCTTCACACTTATCTACCAAGTTCTCAGATCTATCGTACCTCTGGTCGCCTAGTCTCATACTTTGTCTCTCTTAATCTACCATACTCGCAGGTCTCACCTCGATCCTGTTGATTAGACATCGTCGGAATTGCTCTCTGGTCTGTTACAAAATCAAAGATTAAGGGGTATGAATTTGAAATTGAAGATTTCAACTGCGTCAAATCAAGAAACTAAACTTTAACTATTCGAAAATGGTTTCTCTTCCCTCAAATTCACCCTGCACGGAGTTTGTTAATCCTCAATTAAGCAACCACCCTCTTCAACTTCTTCAGCTCCATCGTCCCACACATAATCTGCCTCCAACTTCATCACAATCCCTCAAAATCATTCGTCTCCAGCCTAATCATTCAAATGGGCTCAGTTTAAAGAAGAATAAAAACGAGAAAAAAGGATTTCTCCCTGCTCGGAGTTCAATATCTGATGTTTTGCGCTTGATGGATGGTCTTGGCTTCTCTATACCCATTGGCATGTACGTCTCTTTGATAGAAGAGTGTACTGTTTCTGGGGACCCTCATACAGCTATGGAGCTACATACCCATATCACCCGAATTGGAGTTGATCATCCGTTAAGCTTCCTCAATCGGCTTCTCCTCATGTTTGCTTCCTGTGGTTTGGCGGAGAATGCCCACCACCTGTTTGATAAAATGTCTGTGAGGGATATCAACTCGTGGGCTATCTTACTTACTGCTTATTTTGATAATGCAGATTACGAGGGAGTCATAGGTTTGTTTCTCAACATGCTTGACCAAGTGAGTATTTTGGAACTACCCAATTGGATCTCGGTTGTTATTCTCAAGGCATGTGCCTACAGTATGAATCTTCAACTGGGAAAACAAGTTCATGGGTTTTTAGTCAAGTTGGGAATTAGTGATGATTCACTCCTCACTTGCTCATTGATTAGATTCTATGGGAAATTCAATTGCCTAGAAGATGCAAATATGGCATTTAACAAGGTAGCTAGACATAACACCTTCACTTGGACAGCTAAAATTGTGAATGATTGCAGAGAAATGCATTTCTACGAGGTTATCGATGACTTCAAGGAGATGGGAAGGCGAGGAATAAGGAAGAACAGTTTTACAGTTTCTAGTGTTCTTAAAGCATGTGGAAGAATGCCAAGCCATGGACACTGTGGTGAACAAGTCCATGCTACTGCCATAAAGCTTGGACTTGTTTCAGATACTTATGTGGAGTGTGGATTGATAGATGTGTATGGAAGAAGTGGGTTAGTGAGAGAAGCAAAACTTGTGTTTGAGATGATTCATAATAGAACAAACGTGGCTTGTTGGAATGCTATGCTTAATGGGTACATGCAAAATGGGTTGTACATTGAGGCTATTAAGCTTTTGTATCAGATGAAGGCAGCTGGTTTGCAACCTCAAGAGTCTCTGCTCAAGGAATTAAGAATTGCTTGTGGTGGCAGTAGAGAAGTGGAATTCACGTAGACAGCTTTTTGTTTTTTGTTTTCCTTTAAAAAAACTGAATGGATCTTATATATATATATATATAGCTGTGTAGATATTTACTTTCGATATATTGATATAATTCAATGTTCATGAGCAAAATGGGAGAACAACTGAATTGAATGTTATGATAAAACTGTTGGTTCGATTTGTTTCACAATAACTCACCGGAATTTGAAGTAAGAAATTTAAACATTAAAAATATTAGGAAAAGTATTTTTCAATTCTTATAGTTTCACATAATTTTCAACGAGGTTTTGGTAGATTTTTTTTATTGGGTAGTTACTTTTTTCTTAGTTATAATAGTTAATTTGTTAATTAGGGTTAATGTGGATACTAACAAAGTGACTATAAGTTGTCACCAAGTACAAAATAGAAAAGATTGATATTAGGGAAAATATAAGAAAATACCACTTGAATTTCAAAATCTCAAATTAGTCTTGTTGTCTATAAAAATATAGGTATTGAATACAAGGGTATAGCAATTAACAACTCATTTTAGTAGGAAATCACCAATTTGAGATTTTGAAGTTCAAGTTGTATTTTGTGGGGAAAATTACGTGTATGTCCCAAGGACCAGAAATAATTACCAAAAAGTCCCTTGAAATCACCAAATTACACAAAAGTCATTAGGGACTTTTTGATATTAATTGTATGGAAACAAAATCCAAATTTTTAAATTTTGTTGTAAATATGACACTTCCTGTTGTAAATACGGCTTTTTCTGTTGTAAATGGCCAGATGTTGAATTTTGTTGTAAATCCAGCACTTCCTGTTGTAAATATAGCATTTTTCTGTTGTAAATGACCTCTCTACGTTCAAAATCCAGGTGTTTAAATGTTGTTGTAAATATGACACTTTCGGCTGTAAATATGACTTTTTTTGTTGTAAATGGTCAGGTATTTAAATGTTGTTGTAAATATTGCACTTTCTGTTGTAAATATTACATTTACTGTTATTAATACAAATAATATCAAAAAAGTTCCTTGAGATTTTTGTGTAATTTGGTAATTTCAAGAGACTTTTTTTTAATTATTTCTGATCCTTGGGAATTGCACGTAATTTTCCCTATTCTTTTCCCTCAAAGATATTTCTAAAAATAAAATGATGGAATATAATTTATTTATCATCAAAATAAAAATTTATTACGGTTATAAATGTCTCATTTGCCTATATATAATCTCAAATCTGGTTGATTGTAGAAAACAAAATTTGGGACGAGAAGCAGTACGTCACAAAATAATTTTGCAACAAAATGTCCTCTTGGAAATATTTCATTGGTGGGTTGGTGATAGATTCTTTCTTTCTTTTTTTGTTAAAAGATTTTTTTTTTTCGTTTCATTAAAACACAACAAAATGAGTTGCAATATAATGGGCTGCACTCTATGATAAAGTAAGATCGGTCCAAGTAGCCCATTGCTGGAGAAAGACATCTATAAGAAAAGGGAAAATAATATTAAAGTCCCAATATCAACAGGTGGTTGGTCCATCGGAATGTGACGCTGGATTCCCTTAAGAGATCTTGGATTCGAACTGCGGTAACACACTTGTAATTCGCCTTGTATGGAGCTACCGCTGTTAGGAGGGTTGTTCTTGTCATTGCAGAACTCGAATCCAGATTAGTCAGAACAAAAGGTTCTGATAAACCGGGTGGGATATTAAAAAATAATAATATTAAAGTCTCAATTAAAGAATATAATATAAAAAAAGTCTCATAACTTGTTAATGGTAATTAATCCACTTGTCAATGGTTGCTCGTTCACTTGTTATGAACAAGCTATGTGAATTTTCTGATATTAATTATTTCCCTTACTTAATTGAGACATTATCTTCCCAAAGTAAAAAGAAACAAACCAGTACAAGAAACAACACAATAAACTAAAAAAGAATTGAAAAAACAAAGCAATATACTGGGCGGCCTACATGAACACAAAGATCATTAGAAAAACAAATGTCCATGTCAAAAGCGAAAAGATCCACTAAAACAAGAATATAACAAAGGAAGATCGAGCCCAAGCAAGGAAAAGGGTGTTGTTGAATGTCACACAAAATGACCCAAATGCTCAAGAGAGTTGGCTCAAACCATGCCAAAGAACAGTAGAGGAAAAAGCTCCCTTATGGGCTTGCAACAGTGGGTCTATAAACAATGTGCCCAACAGTACATGCTCACCCAACAGAAGCCCAGAATTGAAAACCCAACAACTGCCCATCAGTACTTGATCAATACAGGAACCCAGGCCCCAGTTCATTTAGCCAAACGCGTCGCCCAGATGACATGGGATTAGAATTTGCAAGACAATATACTCCCAGATGACAAAAATGAAGCTAGACATGCCAAGGTTCATACTGCAAGATTTTATGTCTTGGACCAGAAGTAGTACAAATGATCCTATGTTGGACCACTCCTATAGTGCGTTGGACCATAAGAGGCAAACTATATACTCAGAGTAATACATGAAGGGGAATGTGGACTACCCAATGAAATAGTGTATGACAATGGTTCCCAGTTCATTGGGCGGAAATTCCAAAAATTTTGTGAAAAGTGAAGATACGACTCAACTTCTTTACTCCTCAAAACCCACAATCCAACGGACAAGCCAAATAAAGCAATAAAACTATCATCAACTCACTCAAAAAGAGGCTAGACAAAGCTAAAGGAAGGTGGATCGAAGAACTCTCATCTGTCCTATAGACTTACATAACCATGGCTCGTAACACTTTTCCCTTTGTGCTTGGATAAGAGGCTATGATCCCGATCGAGGTAGGAATGCCATCTTTGTGACAATTGGATGGATGAAGAAACGAACGATCAGGCTATCACCGGCCAACTAGACCTATTGGATGAACACTGAGAGCAAGCCTTGATCTAAATCGCAACATACCAACAAATGATTGCTCAATATTACCACAAGACGTGAGTACCAGGCAATTTAAAGTGGGGGACTGGGTCCTCAAAGAGTCTTGTAAAACACCAAAGATCCAAGTGGTGGTAAGCTGAGTCCAATGTACAAATGCTCTTACCAAGTAATACATGTAGTTGGACATGTAGCATGCTATCTAAGCAACATGAATGGGAACCCTATCCCACAAAGCTGGAATGAAATACAACGTAAGACGTATGAATTTTGAAATAATACTTCATGAGTTTATATTATTTTCACATGTATGAACCATATGAGCAAGAATATGATGAGACATGATGTAAATATGGCCATAACATACCATGAACGCTCTAAGCTATAAGGTTTGGCCATACTTGGTACTCTGATAATAAAAGCCCTACCATCCATCCACTCTACCTTATTTAAGTCTCCTCTATGGTTAGTCACATTAGGACTCGACCACCTAACACTTGATTGCTCACTCGTTGGTTAGTCAGAACTCCTTATGAACATACCAACCACAGTATTGTCGACCGCTAGTCCCTCTATTATGAATCATCTCTTACATCTTTTGACTCGACTCATTTAACATAGTGTCCCTCCCTATACACTAATAATAGCAAGTCATTTTTATTGACTTGCTATTTCGTTGTGGGTTGTTTCCCCAATTGTTGTTCTTTGGTTTACAGATTTTTATCATAAAAAATAATATGATCTGTCCAAATCACAAGACAATGCTTGGTGTTGTTTGGTTTACATATGCTAGTTACTACTTCTCGTCTCTAGCCCCAGCAACAAAGTTGTCATCCTCTAGCTAACAATCAAATAGACTCTCATATTCAGTGATTGCCTAGTCTGGGTCCCACTGGATGGACTTATCATCCTTGAATTCTTTCATTACCTTAGTACGCGTGCAGAATATTGCCTCAATTGCGATCTTTTCGAGTTGCTGTTTAAGCTCGCTATTCTCTGCATGAAGGACATACAGTTCACTCTTAGTTTCAGCCTGCTCCTTCAACACTTGTTCTTGCTCCACCTTATACTTAGTCTATTGGTCGGTCATAAGAGCCACAGATTCTTAGAGTTCATGCACAGACTTCTCCTTCTTACCCATTAGACAATGTAGATCTTGGATTGGTAAAGCCAACGTAGGTACCACTCCTTTTAAGTATAGTAGCTACTGAAGTCCTACAAACACCAAGCCATGGTGAGAAACAACTTGAAACGAAAATAGACCAGGGAAGTTACACGTAAACATACTTGGAAAGTCTGATCAACGTGGTAGGACAAGAGGACCAAAAGATCTAGAGACTCCAACCAAGCTTGGTTCGTTGGGAATAGGAGCTTGGAGACAGATGACGATAAGGTAGGAAAGGGAGACTCAATACCATCACCTTCAGATAGATCCCCATGGCCCTTCCTCTTCTTGCTAAATCCTACAACATTATTGCTTTTCCCTGGCTCTGCAATAGTAGTTGACACTACCTAGTAAAATGGCACACTCGACTGACCCTCCTTCTTGATGAGCTACAACGCTCTTGTGTCTTCCACTCTTGGCACCTAAAAAGGCATCAACTTCATGAACAACTTCCCTACACAGATAACACACATAAACATCATGAGTCATAAAGAAAAACTTTACAAGAGAGCGAGATAATACTTGGAGTTGTGACTTTTGGGATAAGAAAAGCTGCGCAATCCCTCTCAGTTACTGACAAAGCCAATATACGCTTGGTAGGTTCCTCCAAACAACCTAAAGGGCATTTCCTATCCCTATTGATGTCTATAGAAGCATCATATAAGTACTGGGTAGGTGCGCTCATACAGACTAACCAAAACCAAAAGAAAACTACCAATAGAATTCCACCTGGTATGGATTCCTAAACCATCCCTAACCAAGGAAAACGAATCCACAAAAAGGTACCTTTCTTCCCACCCATAGTCATGAAACTAGCATCTCCTTAGCAAAATCTTCTTCCTAGTTCAGCTAAACAAAGTATACATTCTAGGTGTCCTCATAACCAGATAGTAAGTCTGAAGCAAATCCCATACAAAGAAAGCTATTCCTATTTGCCTAACTAGGATTTCTACAACCACGACAACTCGCCATATATGCAGCATGAACTGGGAAGGAGCCAAGTCAAAGTGTCTACACATATCAACTATCAATGAAGGTAGCGAAAATGTCACTCCATACTTAAAAGGTTTTACCTACATTGCTGCCCAGCCCTCAGAACAATTATCCATTCTTTCACCAATCATGGGCATCCCTAAGTGAACAATGATGGGCAAGCCGTAGGCCTTATGGATCCTCCTTAAACTCCTAGGCCTAATTGTAGAAGCTACACTCTCCTTTAAAATTCTTGTGTCCTAAAAAACTATTGTTGCAGCCTGTTTCTCCCCCTCTCCTTCTAGCTTAATGTCACCCTTAGGCTGGTCCACCTCCTCACCTACACTAAATGATGAACCAGACCCCGAGTCACCCCTTAGGGTTTGGTACTGATACTAGCCTTTGGCAAGTCGGTCAACTCTACAGATGCATAACCTATTTCAGACATACTTTCCTACATAAACAAACCAAAATGACAAAAATAGAAAATGACCCACATAAGTAGGCACCCCTTTCAACTACATAACGGTCCCCATAAGGAACGCTAAAAAGTGCGAAGTAATACAATAAGTAAAAAGCCAGAAAACCACACAATTGGCGACATAAAGGATTCAAAAGACAAAGTGGGACCACCAGATGCCCAAATCTAACCCAAAGTAGTTAAGATCCAAAATCAAAAAAGCGATAGAACCTTGAACATGTTCTAGTCATACAGAAAAGTCAAAATGTTCCCCAAGTTCGAAGAAAAAGCAAAATGGAAGATCAAGAAGTAGTGAATACAAACCAGAGGTGGCGTGAAGCTTAGCTTAGTACTAGAGGTACTGGCTCGACCTTGCAAACCCTAACACGAATCTATTAAGAGAATTGATGCAAAAGCAACAAACCTTAACCCCTAAGAAAAATATCACCTACAAAAACACTTAAGGAAGAAAAGGGATAACTTCGCGAAGCTCGATTAGAAACCTTAAAGAACAATAAAGCAACAAGGCCTTCAACTACCTCTGAAGCACAGAAAGCGAGCAATTTCCAAGAAAGATTCTATTTGAAGCTACTACCGATCGCAACAGTTGATGGAACACTCGATGTCTTGACAAAGATGAAGGGTCATCTAACAAACTAAAGAAAACCACCAAGAATCCCAAAGGCTACAAAAAAGGGCGCCAAAACTTAAGAAGAAAAGAGTGAGCCTCAAATCTAGACTGTCAGATCATGAAGAATGATCAACGATTGAGATAAACACTAAACTTTCCAAGCCCAATTCAAATTGGGCTAGGAAAGTAGGGACTTATTGTGGAGGAAAAAGCTCTCTTATGGGCTTGTAACGGTGGGTCTATAAACAACAGGCCCAAGAGCTTGAAGCCTAGAATTGAAATCCTAACAGCTACCCACCAGTACTCACCACGCAATAACAACTGTTCAAATCCACAAAATAGCAACTACTCGTTAGATCTGCTGATGGCCGTAGAAAGTGGAACTAAACTACCAGCTTGGTTAGTCCAATACTATAAATAAAGGATATCATGTATACTGAACATACACAATTCCATCACGCTCATTTCCTTACTCTTCTCTTCACATACTACTCTATACCTGATAAATACTCACAATAAAGCTATTATTTATTGCCAATTATTCATTTATAGAATTTTCCTATTTTACCTATCAATCTCTCATATGCTTGTACATTTCTTCACAAAATTTCCTTCTTGCAAATTATTGCATAAAATTATGATGGCTACCACACCTAGAACATGCACGACCATAAGAAGGAGTATGAGTAGCACCATAGCTAGCAATTTCATTAGAAAAGTCAAGAGCCTCCTCACCAGTAAAAGTGCATATATAAATATAGGTGAAGCATATACTAGTCCAACTATCTAGGATATGAAACTCAAAGATGAGGGGTAAAGAGCATTTAGCTGATCAATAAAGTTGATGAAAGGCAGAACCACTGTATAATCAGCTTACATTAGAAGCTCCCAGTGAGGTCCTTGTGTAATATTCTTAAAATAAATTTTTTTTTTAAAAATGTTTTAGGAAAAAAAAAAAAGGGTATATGTATATACCTTGTGGTAGGTATGCTGCCACCAATCTGGGTAGGTGGCAGCATCCTGCCACTTAACATGGCAGAGGGAGACATATAAAAAAAAAATATTCTTCATTTCATCGCCTAATAAGCTCACTGCCTCATATATATATATATGTATGTATGTATGTATGTATGTATGTATGTATGTATGTATGTATGTATGTATGTATGTATGTATGTATGTATGTATGTATGTATGTATGTATGTATGTATGTATGTATGTATGTATGTATGTATGTATGTATGTGTGTGTGTGTATGTATGTATGTATGTATGTATGTATGTATTTGCAGTGTGTGTGTGTTAAATAGTGTATGTGTGTGAGTGTGGGATGTGGCTTACCTCCTTTGCTCTAAACGTCCGCTGCTGTCCGCTGCTTCCAAACGCTGACGTTTTTGACACAAAACACACACACACACCTAATCCTTTAAAAAAAATAAAAAATTCAGGACACTGGCCGATAGTAAAAAAATAATTTAGGATATTGAATGGTATTAAAAAGTTCTTGATGATAGTGAAAAATAATTTCAGGATCTTAAAAAAATATCTCAGAGTACTAACTGGTACTAAAAAGGATACTTTACTGAAAAAATAATTCATGATCTTAAAAAAATTATTTTAGTATCTTGAAAAAATATTTTAGGTACCAAATACTACTAAAAATATATTTAAGAATATTTTTTCAAGATCCTAAAATAATTTTTTTAAGATCATGAATTATTTTTCGATACAATCGATATCCTTTTTAGTACCAGTTAGTACTCTGAAATTTTTTTTTAAGATCCTAAAATTATTTTTCACTATCATCAAGAACTTGTTAATACCATTCAGTATCCTAAATTATTTTTTTACTACCTGCAAGTGTCCTGAATTTTTTATTTTTTTTAAAGGATCGGTGTGTGTGTGTTTTGTGTCAAAAACGTCAGCGTTTGGAAGCAGCGGACAGCAGCGGACGTTTAGAGCAAAGGAGGTAAGCCACATCCGTGAGTGTGACGATCGTGAGAGATGGGAGAGCAGAGAGAAAAGAGAAGGAAGGAGAGAAAAAGAGAAGGAAGGAGAGAGAAGAGGGAGAAATAGAGCCTATCTGAGTCTTTAAGGTAAGTTATTTATTTTATAAGATTATTTAGGTAGTTAAATTAATTTCTTTTTAATAAACTTTCTTTATGAAAGTTGTTCTACGTATTTTTCTCTTTCTAATGAGGGTAATATAGTATTGATTATTGAAAATTTTGGGATTTGAATATTGGTAAAATTTTGAGTTTTGATAATAGATGACTGTATATATGAAGAGCATGATTAATAAATAACTTTAATCGGTTTAGATTTGTTAGTTGATTGTTGTGAGAATTTAAAAGAATTTAGGATTTATGTCATATAGGATAGTTTTACCGATTAGATGAGAATTAAAGCATTTAGTTGGATTACTAGAGATATTATTAAAGGTTTAATCAGTTAATTTTGCTAAATCTTGAACTATATGAAATTATGAATTGGGATTTGAGATTTTAAATTAGAGTTAATATGATTTTGAGTATGCGGAAATTTGGAGATTTGTTTAATAAATTGGGTTATACTTATAAAAGTTAGTATTAGGTTGAAAAATTGAAGATCTGGTGATATCTTGATAATTATAATTAGTGAGAAATAATTTATGAAGGAAGGAATTAAGATTGTAACAATAATGTGAGAAATAGATAAATTCACACTTTTTCTAAGAAAATTTTAAAATGAGACAATCATAGTTTAATTAATTATTTATTATTATATTAGTTGGTATTGTCGTTAATTCTATTAACGTGTAATTATATATTTATTGTTTTAGAGTGGACTTGATATCTCTTAAGTTTATTTCTTGTGTCAGGAACTTGAGGTAACCACTTTCTACTTGTTATACTTGCTTGTATGATGTTTGTGAGTGATTTTTAACTATATAAATATATGAAACTACGTTGGAAAGGAAGTTGCCTTGTGGGATTTATTTTGGAATAATTAGTGCTATGATATGTTATGGAAAATGTACTTTTTATGGTTTCTTGAGCTGAATAATATTGTTATCTTAATGATTATTGTGACGATGTATTATTGTCATAAATCTTGTTTGGAATTTCATATATACATGCCAAGATTATGATTGTTGCATATGGTTGAATGTGGAGCAGTGATGAAAGTGGAGTGGTGATGGGAGTTATTACGTATAAATACCACGTGGTATGTCACGACTCGGTGCACGGTGGATGGTTTTAGGGCCTTTGGTATCACTATTTTCCTTTGGCCGGATTAAGGGTCAGCCATTGGGACAATGACACATATCTATATTCGAAGGAAAGGGGATCCATGGTGCGATATGAGTTCTATAACCTTTGGTCGGGCTATACCTCATTATTAGACAGTTTGGTGCAGTCTTGTCATAGAAACTAAACCTATTACGTTACAGCCCACGGGTTCTATCATAGGAATAAGGGTGGGGGGTGACAAGGAATGCCATGGTATCGATTTGTTGCTTGGCATGTTATATATGTGATTCATGATATGAAATTTGATTTAGAAATTGCAATACAGAAATTGTGATTTAATAATTTTGTAAATTATATATGCAGTACTTTGCTATATAAAATGTCCCACTTGGCACCTCATGAGTACATATTAGCATTTATAATAAGTTGGATTGATGGTTACAAATATTTTTCAGGTGATAGTTTTCATATGGGTCAATCAGGGAAGGCTTCAGAAACTTAAAATACTTTTGCTAACGGTAGTGTTTCCACCTTTTTTGTACATGTCGAATTATTGTATATTACCACATTAGGGCTCACTTAGCATATTCTAGTATATTTTGGATATTTTGGCAAATCTTGAAGCAATACTTAGTTTAAAAGTATGAGTCTAGTAAAATACAAAGCTTAAATGTGTATATAAAACATTTTAATGAATTGTTTAATTAAGTTAATAATTAATAACTGTCCTTCACAATGGAGGATGTTACACCTTGGAACCCCAATGTAAATTCGTAACTCCTCCCTTTACTCCTATTTTTTGTCTATCTCCTTGCCACAAAGATAACCATGACAACCACCGTCTCTGATGATCTCCTTGCTGGCGGCAAATGACGCACTCATCACATGCTATGGTGAGTAGAGCCGGGAAATCGGGCCGAGCCCGTCGGGCCGGCGGTTTAAGCCCTGGCCCTGCAGGGACCAGGCTTAAAAAATAGGCCAAAAATTTGAAATTGGCCCTGCAGGGCCGGCCTTGTAGGGCTTCGAGCTTAATCAGGCCGGCCCGTTAGGCCCGTTTAACTGTAGCTTTAAAAAAAAATTAATTAATTACCTAAACTTCTACTTAATGAATGTGTTTATTTGTAATTACTTAGATGTTTTTTAATTTAAACTATAACCCTTTTTTTTATGTTTATTATTATTTTGTATTAAAACACAAAATTAGTTATTATAAATTTTAAAGAAGGGATGTTTTCATATTAAATAAACACATACTTTGGTATTACATTATTATATAAGTAATGAATTATAAATATATTTTGTGTAAAATAAGTATAATTATTTTTACCTATCAGTAAAATCATGCATGAACCTAAGGAATCTGCAGACACACACAAAATTACGAGAGGGAAAGGCATTTTTTCGTGGGCATACATAAAGCAATTCCTTTGTTTAATATTTTTTGAAAAAAAGGAAAAAACATATTATTTGTGTTTATTTGTTTTTTTATTATGAATTAATAAATGTATTTATTTGTTGAATGATTTATATTGTTTAGATATTAATGTTGATAACATTTATTAAATAGATTAGAACTTTAATGGTTGCAATTTACTAATTATATTTCTTTAAAAAAAATCAAAGGAAAAATAGTTAAAATTTGGAATAGTAATTTGCAGGCCCGGGTACTATCAGGCCGGACTTTGAAAAACATATGTTTTCCTTACCCCAAGCCCTGTAGGGCCGGTCCTGTTAGGCCCTGGCCCTATACGGCCAGGCCCTGATTCCCAACTCTAATGGTGAGATTTATGAACAAGTCTTTCTGCACTCTTTTTACTTTCTCTCTCTCTTCCTTGGTTTGGGGATTTGGATTTATTTCGGAGAATGAGGTTTATATGTGAAATAGGGAGATTTATGCAAGAAATAGAATGAAGAGAGATAGACTTATTGAAACATTAAAAGACATTGTAGTTTGAAAGGGTATATTCTTATTAGAATCGTACATGAGGCTACAGGGGATTCAGGAAAAGCATTCTCTGCCCATAGATCTTGTAAATATCTCTTTTGGTGTCCTATCATTTGTGTTCCGGAGTAAACAATGGAGATATACTATGTACTTTTATGGGAAGTGTAACATCCTCCACTTTAATTAACATAATTACTAATTAATTAAGGGTTGATTAACAACTAAGTAATGCTTCATCACTTACCAAAATATACAAAATAAGTTAGAGTATGCAAAATGAGCCCTAACGTGGCAATATACAATCATCTAACATAAACCAAAAAGATAGAAGCACTACTTTTAGCAGAGTAGCCTAAACTTCCGAGGTCTTCCCTGATGGCCCGTACGGGAACTATCACCTGAAAAATATGGTAACCATCAATTCAACTTATTACGAATATTAATATGTGCTAGTGAGGTGCCAAGTGGAACAATTTATATGATAAAGTATTAAAAAAATATAATTCACCAATATACACGTCACCAATTTTCATGTCATGAATTCTGTATCAAAATTCTGTATCACAGTTTTCATTAAGACAATTCCCAGCATGTCTCTCATCAATCCAATTGAACCGCCTTATTTCCTCCGACTAGACTCATGTGCTAAGTTACATACATATTACTAGTTACTCAAAAACTCACTGGTAATGTGATGAGGACCTGGCAAAATCCTCACAGCACATGTCCCAGACCACTGGCGGAGCTTTTGAGGGACATAGGGGGGCCATGGCCCCCCCAAAAAAAAAAATTGTCTAGAAATTTTTTTATAAAAAAATTAATATAATGTAAAATTAAATTTTGGCCCCCCCAAATTTTCCCCCCCTCTTTTTATATCCTTGGTGCTTATAATTCAAGTTGTATTCCATGTGGGGTCTTATATGATTTATGTTAATCTTGTTATATTTTTTCTATATTTCATTCTAATTACCTGAAATTTTTAGCTTATCAGTGAAATTTAATTTTGTGTTGTATTCTTTAGTATGCTTTTACCCATTTTACACTACACCTGTAGATGAAGTTTATTGATTTTTTAATTCTAAACCCCAGTCTCTTGCCTTCCAATGTTGTGGTGTTCAATTACATGAAGTCTATGGTTGAACCAAAGATTCACAATCACATAAATTAAAGCCTATTGCCTTCCAATGTTTTGTGGTGTATTTTTTTTTATATTATCTCCTTTTCTTATTTATATTCTTTTATTTTTTAATGCATATAAAACTTTCTTTTAAAAAAAAAATTTCGGGGCCCCGAATCCCCCTACCACTATCTGGCCCCCCCAAATTTTTTTGTCAAGCTCCGCCACTGTCCCAGACCATGGGTCTTTTCCTCTCATTGAACTAGTGAGGTGTCGTAAGCCGTCATTGAACTAGTGGGTCAATCCTTCATTGAACAGGTCTGACAATAGAAAACCAACCATCTGGACCAATGGAGGCCTCACCACGTGGTGGAATAAACTACTCCATTTTTTCTCAATTCAACCTTTCCATAATTATCATAATAAATAACTCAACAAGAATTTTTTCAAGATTTTCACATTCATATCATGTTATTTAAATAATTCTCATAACCATGTCATAATATCTCAATTCCCAATTCTTATACATAAATAAATATATGTATATATTTCACAATTCAAATCATAAGGTTCCACAAGGAAATTTCTATTAAAATATTCATAATTATTTCACAATATACTCACAAATAACATATCAATATACATAACAAGTGGAAAGTGGTTATCTCTCGCCGAAGCTAACTATTATCACACTGCTCCATATCCAAGAGCTCAAACACACGCCAAAAATCAATCTACCACAACCAATTTACTAACCATTAATAACTCTTCTAAAACTCTACACAATCAAAATTATAACTTATAATTTCATAAAATTAAAATATACAAATTTTAATAATAATATATTTGGAATGCTTGAAATGGGCACATTATGACGAGACTAAAAAATCAGTGAGACCATTGTGGCTATTAATTATCCTTCCGATTTATTATTAATTAATAATTCCCTTTTCTATTTATTATTAATTAATAATTTCCTTCATTATTTATTGCTCTTTTTAATAATAATAATAATTATTATTTATTTATTTTATTACTATTATTATTCACACACATACATTTGGTTGATATATATTGACTTTTAAATACCATTACTAACTAATAAAATCAAAGTTCAAACAGCTTACAACTAGCATTTATGATCTATCGTACTTGACGTTATTATTCACAAGTCTGTAATATTGTAATTTGTATTGAGTTTTATTTGTGACTTAATTATTATTATCACTTATTTACAAGGGTTAAGGAGTGAAAATACACATGAACTTTACCCTCTGTAATACCCTGAAAATCTCATTTATGATAAGTATTATATTGAGTAAATAATACCTATTGGAAATAGGTGAATATGGGATCTCAAAGATCTTGTGAAGAATTTATGTTATTTTTGGGGTAGTTTCTCTTGAAAAAGAATAATTTTCAATTAGGTCCCTAAAACGTTTAGAAGTTTGCAAATAGGTCCCTGAAATATCTACAGGTTAAAAAATACCCTGTGAAAGTTATAAAAAAGGCAAGTAAATATTTATTTGAAATAGAGAATAATACTGTACCTAATTTAGGTAATTTATTAAATTATTACCATGGAAAAATAAAGGGGGAATAAACAAAAAATATGATAATGACCAAAATGCCCCCGTGAATTATGATATAGTGCATGGGACATAAAATACTAATGTCAATGCAAAATTTTGAAGGTAATGAGTCATTCTAATTAAGAAAATTATCAACTATTGATAAGGAAGTAATTAGGTAATTATTGGCTAATTACTTAAGCATAAGCAAAGGAAATTCAAGAATAATTATATAAAACCCTAAAATTAGTGATTTTTGGCTTAAAATTAGTAAAAACATATTTGCTAATTAATTGGAAATTTTTGAGAAAAATGGATGAGTTTAGGTATTTTTAAGCCTAAATACAAGAATGGACCAATTAGGTAATTTTGTGGAATTTTTGAGATAATTAAAATAAATAAATCATTAAATAATTAATTAAATAAAAAAAATATTTATTAATTATAAAATAGGGCCAGCCGAAATTTGCAAAGAAAAATGAAGATAAGAACAAATTTAAAATATCATGATATTTTTGCAAAAGTTGTATTATTATATTATATAATTAAATATAGTGAATAGTAATAAAATAAATAGGAAACGGATCCTATCTGGAGAACCAGGAATGGGTTTTCCAAAGTCAAGGTAAAATATTGATCAGTGGATTTTTATCTTCCGTTAGGCTTTTAGGAAGTTAATTCGAAGCGGTAGAGCATTTTCCTAATAAGACAAAATAGGGAAAAATGCTGATAGTCACATTTTGGATCTGAAGAAAATAAATTCTAACTCAACATCTGGAAATGAGTTTGAAATTATCTGGACATATTTGGAATCAGTGAATTTTTGTCCGAGAGGTTGATGATTAGGAAATTCGTTTCGTAGCCGACACGTTTTTAGTAAAACTTCCGTCAGTAGGAGAAGGCCTAGACAGAGTTAAAAAGATAGTTAGACTAGAAATTTCTAATGAGGAATGAATTGTCTTGGAATTGTATAATCCATAATTTTGAGATTTTTCCGAAATTACGCGAATCGGGTACCGGTCGGAGAAATTCATCTGGCTAAGCTTCTGGAAGGGACACTTGGCACCATTTGATTGGCCAATCCCTTGACTTTTGGGGCTTGTGAAGTCGGCCAAGGAAGGAAGAGGAAGAAGGAAAACTTGTTTCAAAAGTTTAGATTGGACGGTCCAGATCGCTTCTCACAAAGTTGATCCGACGGCCGAAATCCTTCCTCCTAATCTATAAATACCCCCCCTCCCTTTGGATTTCTCACAATTTTGAGAAGCAAGACCGAATCTAGAGAGAGAAAGAAGAGAGAGGAGCTCTGGGAAATTCTGCAGCGAAGCTCTGGGTAAGTTTTTCGGTACCGAGCTTTAAGCTTTCGTAGTTCTTTCGGTAGTTAGAGTAGAAATGCTACATTAGTCTTTAATCTTCCAAGTATGATTAGATATCATATGTTAGGGGTATTTTAGTCATAAATTTCGAAAATCATGATGGGGTCAGAGTTATGGCAAAATTCTGGAAGATTAGAGTTAAAATAGCGAAGCTCTGGCGAAATTCATAGATAGGGCATCGGGGGCAAAATGGTAATTTTTACCTAAAATGCCTGTTATGATGTAAATCATTAATTAATATGATTTATATTTCGAAAATGATATTGGAGTAAGAGTTATGTTGAAATTTTGGAAAATTAAAGTCAAAGTAACGAAGTGCTGGCGAAATTCCGCCAATTAGGGGGTCAGGGGTAAAATGGTCATTTTGACTAAAAATGTCCGTCGTAATGATAGATCCTTAACAAGTAAATTGTTATGTTGATAGGATATCCCTGATTACGTTTTGACCAACCGTCGTGCCAAAATACCGTAAAACGTCAACGAAGGTACGTTCGCGTACTGTAACACTAACTGATGTTTATCGTATGCGTATATGTGTATATGTGCTATGTGTATGGTATGATTATATGTGGTAGCTGTTAGCTCTACTGTATGGTTATGTACTGTTGGGGTACGTACGTTCGCGTACTATAACACTAACGCTGATGTTTATTGTATGCATATATGTGACATGTGTATTGTATGTGATAGATGATGACTTTATGTCTGTGGTATGTTTATATACTGTTGGGGTATGTACGTTCGCGTACTGTAACACTAACTCTGATGTTTATGGTATGCATATATGTTATATGTGTATTTAAGTGGTAGCTGATAGTTTTGCTGTATGTATGTATGTACGTTCGCGTACTGTAACACTAACTCTGATGGATATAGTATGCGTGCTGGGAGCGATATATCTGTATGCTGGGAGCGATACATGTGCATTGGTTGGGTGTGGTTTATATGTTGTTGTTTGGTAACCCATATGTGTGTATGTATACATGAGGTTAACCGTTACCTGAGATCCGGTGCGTATCTCAGCTCTTAACATAGCATCAGGGTCGGAAGGACCGAGGAACGAGGAGAGAGGAAAGCAGCAGGTTCAAGGATCCGGCTGAAGACTTGCCGTTATTGTCCTTTACCTTTTGAAAACTCTCGGTTGTTGAACCGCTTCTGTAATTAGCCTGTGGGCATTTTGAATACATATATCAGTTACACTCTTGTTCCGATGCTCTCATCTGATGAAAAAATTTTATACTGCTTTTGGAAAACGGGATGTTACACCCTCAAGAGCGCCCAGCACCACGAACTTTTTTTGGGAGCAAAAGTACACACATGGTTACGTTTCAGGAGCGCCCAGCACCATGGCGGTTAGTTGACCGTTAGTCAACCGTTAACTTGGATGGAAGTAAACAGTAACGCGGGTAAAATTACACTTTTGCCCTTAGTTTTAGGTGAAATTACCATTTCGCCCTAAGTACAAAACAAAAATAAAAATACCTCTACCCCCGTGGGCCCTACCACCGGCGGCGGCCGGCGGTGGTCGACCGGCGGTGGTGGTCGGCCGTCTGCAGTGGGGTGGCTGGTGGTGGGGCCCACCGGGGAAGGGGGTATTTTTAGTTTTTATTTTATTTTATTTAAAACTAAGGGTAAAAATGTAATTTTTATTTAAAACTAAGGGAAAATGGTCATTTTTACTTAAAACTAAGGGCAAAATGGTATTTTTCTCTTTTTTTTACTTACCATCAGCGTCCACGTCCAAATAAGCGCCACATCACGTCACGTCATCATTTCATCCAAGTTAACGGTTGACTAACGGTCGACTAACGGCCGTGGTGCTGGACGCTCCCAAAACGTAACCACGTGTGTACTTTTGCTCCAGAAAAAAGCTCGTGGTGCTGGGCGCTTCTGGAGGTAAAGCTCATGTGTATTTTCGCTCCTTAACCCTATTTACAACAAGTTTTTTAAGGTTTTTGTTACACACACACAAATATATATATATATTCTAGATAATAATCATGTTTATTTTTCCCAAATGCAATATTATTTATATATACCGTTACATCTAGGAGATTTGAAATTCAAAAAGGCAGAATCTAATCCAATTTACTCCTAAATAATAAGATCTAATCTACTCATTCCTATTTTATTTCAATTATAATATTATTTATAAAATTATAGGGTTAAGGTGCAAAAATAAACATGTGCTTTTTTCCGAGGAGCGCCCAGTAACAAATGCTTTTTTCAGGTGCAAAAGTAACTATGTGGTTACAAATTAGGTGCAAAAATAGCGTTTGACCGTTAAGTTTGACTTTTGACCGTTAAGTTTGACTTTTTTTGCTGATTGGACAATGACGTGGCATTTCAAAGGTGCAAAAATAATTTTAGGATCTTGAAAAATATTTCGGTATTGATCGGTACTAAAAGGATCTTGAAAAAAATTTCGGGGTATTGACCGGTACTAAAAAGTATTTTCGGGATCGATTGGTAAAAAAAATATTTCATAATTTTGAAAAATTATTTTAGGATCTTGAAAAATATTTCAGGTATTGACCGTACTAAAAGGATACTGAAAAAATATTTGAAATGCCACGTCATCGTCCAGTCAGCAAAAAAAGTCAAACTTAACGATCAAAAGTCAAACTTAACGGTCAAACGCTATTTTTGCACCTAATTTGTAACCACATAGTTACTTTTGCACCTGAAAAAAGCATTTGCTACTGGGCGCTCCTCGGAGAAAAACACATGTCTATTTTTGCACCTTAACCCTAAAATTATATATATATATATATAGCATGAAAAGAAAACTTGTTAACTTCCTTTGAACCCACGTCACACACACACATATATTTATATATACCTTCAACACAACACCGTGAAACTTTCTCTCCATATGCATCGATACATATATAATATAGGTTCCTCCCTGTTTTTTTTCTTTTTGTTCCCAAGTGCATCATATCAGCAGATTTTTTTCTTCTTCTTTCTTTCCCACATGAAGCAACGCATATATATACAAAACTATGAGTTTCCCATCTTTCTTCCTTATGCAGCAACCATGGTGTGTGTGTGTGTGTATCTTATGAAGCTTTCTCTTTAGTTCTCTCAAGGTTCATGTGCAAATATATAATATATACTTAAAGTAAGATATATATATTCATGACAGCATGATATAAGACATATACAGACAGCCACGGCACACTTCTTATATATATATATATATATATTGATAACGCCCTATTTCTCGTTTTTAGTTTCAGCGATAACTCATGGCTTTGCTTCCTATGGTTTAACACTCATAAACTTGCATTGGGAAATGACAGAAACTCAAAGGATGAGAAGCAAGATGACTTACCCTCGTCTCCAAGCTTAATCGACGAGAATTTAGTGCTGTTTTACTTCCCCTGTTCTCGCAGCAAGAAGCAGAGGAGAGTTGATGGCTGTTTAAGCTCTCTCTCTCTCTCTCTCTCTCTCGTTCTCACGTTCTTCTCTTTCGGTTTCTTGTTCTTGGGTAGGATAAGGGAATAGCATATAAATATGAGTCAAAAGGTCCAGTCCAACGGTGCAAAAACGCTGGTCCGTGGGGTATGGAGTGTGTGTCTCGAGAAGCATGGTGGAGGGATGACTTTTCTGTCACTGCTGTGATCAGCCCGTGGAACTCGCTGGTTTTTGTGATTTCCTTTTGTGATACCGTGATCTCTTTCTGTGTTTTCGTTGGCTGTGGTAAGCCATTAATTTAATGATAAAGGAATATAGGTTTATTTTTGTGCTGGGCTGAGAGAAGGTGAATGACGCTTATGTGTTTTTGGGATGGAAATGTGTTTGTTGTGTTTAATGGATGAAACAGATGGAGTATTGTACATGGGCCGGATGATATCTGGGCATTTTTAATCTTGCAATGAGTGCATTACGTTTTTGGGCCTTAACTGATAGTAATTGACTATGTATGTATGTATGTATGTATGTATGTATGTATGAAAAGGAACACCAAGATATTTACCGAGATCTGTCGTTATAGAGAAACCAAGGACCGAACTCAGCTCTAAGGACCTGGTATGGTTGATGTTCTTGGAGAAGAAAACCCGAGTCTTAGCCACATTCACCTTTAGACCGGAACAAGCACAGAAGTGTGCCAGACAAGCCTGAACCACCTCTGCCTGTTGGAGAGAGGCTTCTGTAATTAGAATGATGTCATTTGCAAAAAATAAATGAGAGATGGGAGGACCTTTCGCCGTAAGGCGAATAGGCTTCCACTCCCTCGCCTCCATCCGCTCCTGGATCATGTGAGCCAACTTCTCAATGCATATTACAAATAGGTAAGGCGAAAGAGGATCGCCCTGCCTGACCCCACGTGATGATGTGAAAGACTCTGCTTGAGACCCATTCCATAAGAGCTGGATATTCGCCGTGCTAATACAATTCTCCACCAACCGGATAAGGTTATTGGGAAGCTGTAACTCCTGCAGACACTGAAGGAGGAACCTCCAATTCACTCAATCATATGCCTTCTCCAGATCAATTTTGATAGCCATGAAACCCTTTTTTCCCCGCATAGTTCTCATTGAATGAATTACTTCCTGAGCAACAATAATATTATCCGAACTATGTCGGCCAGGAACAAAACTACATTGATTAGGGGAGATGATATGGGACATAAAGCACTTCATTCGATTAGCCACAATTTTTGTAACCAAATTTTAAATGACATTACAAAGACTAATAGGTCTGAGATCCCTACATGTCTTCGGGTTATCCTTTTTAGGAATCAAAACAAGGAGTGTCCCATTAACATCACCAATTCTCTCAGGGGATAGAAATACCTGTTTGACGAGCTGAACCACGGAGGCATGAATCGTATCCCATTGGTGCTAATAAAACAGTGCATTGAAACCATCCGAACCTGGCGATTTAAGGGCACACATACTGAACAAAGCATCTTTAATTTCAGCTTCCCCAACTTCCCGCCGACACACACGACTATGGACTTCTAAAAGCTTCGGGTATGTAATGCTACAAGAAAGAGTTGGTCGCTCCACTAAATCTTCTGTAAACAAGTTCGAGAAGTACTGCTTCACATGCCTTTTAATACGGTCCTCATCAAAGCACCATTCCCCTTCCGTTACACACAAGGAATCAATTCTATTTTGCTTCCTTTTACCATTTGCATAAGCATGAAACAGCTTAGTGTTGCAGTCCCCATCAAGTGACCAATTGATCCTGGCTTTCTGGGCCCATAATAAAGCCTCCTGAGTTAATGTCTCATCAAGCTCTAACCATAACTTTCTCTGGAGCTCTTCAAGAAAAGGATAGTTCCCACGCCTGGTGATAACATGGTTGATCCCATCCATCCTATGTAAGAGTTGATTTTTCCGTCCCTAGATATTCCCGAAGACATTCTGGTTCCATTGGCGTCAAGCATGAGTGAAGCTTTCAATATTACCCACCCAATGAGACGAACGTCCCCACTCCTTTCTAACCAACTCGTTGAAGGTTTCATGTAGAACCCAAGAAGAAATAAAACGAAAAGGCCTATGGCCCTTCACTGGTGTATGAGACCCTTCCATGTGTAGCAATAATGGTCTATGGTCCGATTTAAATTGTGGCAAATGAAGAACCTTTGCTTCCGAAAATCGAGAACACCATTCCGAGTTTGCAAAGATCCGATCCAGACGAGCTTCCGTACTCCCTCTCTTCCATGTAAAATCCGGTCCATCAAACCCCAGGTCCACTAATTCCATGTCTTCTGCCCACCTAGAGAACTCTCGATCCGAAGACAGCCTAGACACTGCACAAGAGCGCCTTTCCTTAGCAAGGATGGTAGCATTGAAATCACCCCCGATACACCACGAACCCTAAATAGTGCCATTGATTCTAAAGAGCTCAGTCCACATAAGGCGATGGGTCACCTAGTTTGGGCTTGCATACACCATCGTCAGATGCCAAAACAAACCCTTCGAATTCATAGTTCTCATGTGCAAATATTGTATATGTAGTCCAAACCAATGGCGAAAGTTTGTGCTAACTATTTGATTCTCGAAGAAGAAGTTTGATTTGCGAAGAAGAAGTTTGCTTAAACTCGATGCTCGACGCCCCCAATTAACGTGGGTCCGCCGGGAAATGAAACTGAAAAATTGAATTATATGTATCCAAACCAAGGACCGACACTACTGGGAAATGAAACCTCTACCCGCCACCTGAAAGAGCGAGGCCGGTAGGTGTGTAACATTTGTAGTGTTTAAAAATTACAAATAAGAAAAAATAAGCGCTACAACTGTCCTTTTATGTAGTGGTGCTCCCATGAGGATACTCCAGATATAGTTCACATGTTTCTATTATTTTGAACTGCAGAATCATCTAATAATTAATTTGGTGAAACACAACTCCCTTAAGTGCTTTGAATTGTGTGAGAACAGGTCGCTTGGGTAGTTTTGTATTGTCATGATATGCTTAAGGACCAAAATATAATCAAAATATATTTATTTAATACCCATACATGTCATTTCTTTTTTCACTTAAGGACCAAAATATAATGAAATTATATTGTAGCACCAAAGGACCAAAGTGAAAGTTTGGCTTGATGGTAAATGACCAATTTGCACTCGTTCATCTTTTTTACAAGTGCAATATGCATTTTAATAACTAACAATAAAAAGATCTACAAATGTATATATGAAAAATTATAACTCTCAATTCACATTATAATAGCTTATACAAAAATTTACAAATGTCATACAAGTGCACATAAGTATTTTAACAACTAACAATAACAAATTAAAATAAAATGTCTCCATATGAAGGTACGGAATTTTGGACATTTATAATCAAAATATAATTTAACTGGTTATTTGTTATTGATGCAATACAAACTCATAATCTTTTTATCGTTATTTAGAAAAAGTCACTTGGTGTGGTAAGTGAAATTGTCCCCAACCTTGGAGATATTCCAATAATTAGCCCTTTAAGAAACAGGCTGTCAGAATTTTGTTTTTTTGTTTTTGCAAGGATGCGTCGCTGCTTTGTTCCTTACGCCAACGATCACTATACACCCATGAGGATACTCCAGATATATCGGTATAATACAGTACATAAGCGTAAAGCAGTATGTAAGTCCCGTAAGGTGCCTGCACTATTCACCAGTGCCACGATGTACGGTCGTGTCCTCAGCGTTAGGAAAACTCAATTGGTATTAATATGACTATAACCCGTGTAAGGCTATGTGTATGATCGGTGACCCTGAGCCTCTGTTCACATGTTTTTATTATTTTGGACTGCAGAATCATCTAATAATTAATTTGGTAAAACACAACTCCCTTTTGTACTTTGAATTGTGGGAGAACAGGTCGCTTGGGTAGTTTTGTACTGTCATGATATGCTTACTAGTTATGCTAGTACTAGAATACGAGTGCAGTCCAACTAGTTATACTCTAATTGTTGGTTTAAATATATCCTTTCTTAATTCATTAACACAAGATCTATTCAATAATGTATCATATATACGTGTACACAAACTTTCATCTTATATCCATATCATATATTTATTTAATTCACATCAAGATCAATATGAGAAAACTTTCTGGGATGCATTTTAAGTCACATAAATTGGAAAACTTTCCTAAGTCGCGGCATAACAAGATCCTTTCATATTGAATAACCTCCAGACTTCACATTAATTATTTAAAAAACATTATCCACATAAAAGCACAAACAGATTGATTACCAAACACAGTTGAAAATGTTGCAAATTAATTAAATAGACTCGTTGCATGCATCAAATAATATTCAGGCAATAGGCTGGAAAAGCAATGACATTATAAGATTCTTGGATTCATCATCTTGAATGGTATGGCCATCTCCATGTTGGTACATGCACAGTGACATCCTTCCAAGGTTCACAGCAACCTGAATGAAATTCTTTGATGGATAAGAAGAATTGCTAACTTCTTTATTCAACTTCTTCCATGTTTCACAGATCAAGGAATTTATGCGCCGCTGAGCATCAGCTTCAGAAGCTCCAATTTGATACATATAGCACTCAACTGACTTGGGTATGTCTCCAGTCACCTTTTCTCGCTGCAAAATTAAAGATTTGCATATAAAATCCATACCATATTTCATGCGATACTTAGTAGTTAATTAAAAATGAAAGGATTGTATCATGATACCTTAGAAGTTCCCAAATCATTCACAAGGCGCGTAATAGTTGATGAACAGCGAATAACATTTGAATATTCTTCTTTCCAAATCAAATCCTCCTTATTTGGTGAATTTGGAAGTGAAAAATAAGCATGACAAAGTACGAGTGGTGTACCAATTGAAATACATGCATTTTCTAGGTACTCATCGAAGCTGGGTTTATAATCATTATGGTACCATGTTGCCTCAACAAGATATGATTTGCAGAGATCACTCCACTGAAAAAATTAGACACAATGATTAATACATATGTGTGTGTATGTACTACTCTGGTCCTTTATTATAAGTCTCTCATAACTCATTCAGACATACTAAGGAATGCATTAAATTAATGACTTTCTCTAAATTTACCCTTATTAAAGTCTCTCTCTCTCTCTACACACACACACATTTAAAAATTATTTTCATCTGTGTCTTCTCTTTCTCTCTTTTCATCAAGAATTAAATAAAGGTAATATTGGAAAATGATAATTAAATACCTTATAAATGACTGATATTTAGGACAAAACATTTCCCTACAAGTGACTTATAATAAGAACTGAAGTGATATATATATAATTAGAAATACGTTATTAAAGAATTAAATCAAAGCATACCTCTTTCTTAAGGTGTGGAATGATGTTGTGCCCACTTTCTTCTTTGAGGAAGTCGAAAGCCACTTCATTAACAAAGTTATCAAGTGCAAGGAAACATATTTTCATGTAGTCTGGAAGTTCACAAATGGCATTTATATCCCATCTATATGTGATAAAAGTAGTGTAAAATGGTAATAATTATGAAAATTATAGGACAATAAATCATATACACTAGTATATATGTATATCAAAAAACAACTTACTCACCTGTTAACCACTTCTGTGAAAAGTTTTAGTTCTTCCAAAGTGCCGTGAACGTCATAAATATCATCGATGGTAGTTATCAGTGCAATAACCTTTGACATTTCTCTTCTAAAAATTCCAAATTGTGGATTAAAAGCCAAACCAACTGTCCAAATGAAGTTTTCAACCATTCTATCCCTTGCAAAACTCAGCTTTTCTCCAAGTCCAGTTCTGTTCCACCATCTTCAAATAAAACAACATCAAGTAAAAAAGATTGTCCTATTTTCCTCTGTCTTTTTCCTAATATTTTGAAGGACTATGGTTATTAAAATTCTTCTTGTAGCTCTATTGATTTTTACAACTGAAAAGAAAACCATTGAGAAATATGTTTGAAACTCATAATCTTATTGGGTTGAACTGTAATATATTTATGAATGAAATTTTAGAGACTGTAAATTTTTCTAGAAAATATTCAACCAATAAAATGTAAATCATTTCTAGACTTCCAAGATCTATTTATGGTTAAGTTTCCAAGCAGGTTGAATATGTGTGTTATGAATCCTATGTTGGGGAGCCTCACAAATGAAAGTGCGGTTTAAAAGTTTGAAGGGATATGTCACCCAACAAGCTAGTCTTACTTTCATGGGTGCCCATAACATTAGAGGCCAATATTTACGAAGAGGTCTATCGACGTAGGATTCTGAGCAACAAGAGGCTGAGTGAAATGTTGTGGAGTGGAACGAAGCATAAGTCCAAATGGAAGGGCTAACACAAAGGCCTAGCTTGTTAAGCGAGAGAGCTCTAAGACTTTTAACCCAACGTAACCTACACTTATGAGGCTATGGAACTCATAACAATATCATTAGTTTCACCTTGACGCATGTCTCATATCCTCTTGGTGGGTAGCTTGTACAATGTTGAAGTCCAATTTAGCAAGCTCAAGCAAAGTAGGGCTCATGTTCAGTCTTCTTGTATAAATATCAATAAACCACCGAGTTTCTAATCTTAACATCCGCCAATGTAGTGGAAGCTCTAGAGCATGACTAACCAAAAGTGATAGTTCATCATCTTCACTGCTTTTGTTTGCAAATTCTTTGAGATGAGTTGAGCTAATCTCTCTTGCTTTGTCCAATACTATTTCACCTTCCATCGAATGAAAAGAAGCTTCATACAAAGATAGAAAACCCTTGATATCTCTCGAATGGAAAGAATGAAAATTTCCATTGTTATCTAGGAATCCATCAAATGTCTCTGAAAATAACCATGCAATTACATATTGAATATTTGTTAGAGCATTGATTAGGACAATTATATTCTCAGTAGTGATGTGATTTTTGTGAACTTTATAATTTTTGGATAAAATATAGGAAAAATTAATTCATTAGACATGCTTTTGAATCACGTCCCTGTAGTTTCTTTCTTTTTATTGTCCCCTCAATTATAGCATTAGTCCATATGCTCATAATATGTAGTTAGGGCTAATGTGAATGCTGATTAAGCGACAGGTATTGTACTGCCACAAAATACAAATAAAGAGGTTTTCAAAAGAAATCAAATGATAGAATAAACTTTATTTATTATTAACAAATATATATATATATATATATATAACTTAGAGAAAATGACAGAAAAACACTGTCAAAATATGTAAAAATGAAATAAGGGTGTTGAATTTCAATAACTCCAAATTGACTAGTTTGTAATTTTGAAATTTGAACAAACATGCAAAATCTCCTAACTACCCCTACTTTTTTTTAAGAAAAAAAATCCCCACACCACCCCCTTGCTGGCCACAGAGCTCCAGCGTCCGTGGCCTACCACTGGAGCTCCAGTGACCTTGCCGGGGATCGCCCACTGTAGTAGCTCTAGGGGTCTCATATATTGTCTGAATTTCTAAAGCAAAATTCTCTAATATGGATACTTGAGTTGTTAATATATATACTAAAGTCATAAATAGAGTCAACCGAAGCTCCAACTATCTCATATTTGTTTTTTTTATTTTCTCAAGCAAAAGTTGTCAATATGGATACTTAAGTTGTTAATATATATACTAAGTAAGTAGGGTTGATTGGAACTTTGGCAATCTCATTTTTTTTCTCAAATTTCTCAAAAAGTCATTAATATGGATACATTAGTTCTTAATATGCATAATAAAGTCATAAAACATATATGAGACCACTAGAGCTCCGGTCGAGCATATTTACAACTTTAGTATAGATGTTAACAACTCTAGTATCCATATTGACAACTTTTGCTTTAGAAATTCTAAAAAATATATGAGATCGCCGGAGCTCCGGTCGACCCTTTTTACGACTTTAGTATATATATTAATAACTTAAATATCTACATTGACAACTTTTTCTTGAGAAATTCAAAAAAACATGAGACTGCCAAAGCTTTGGCTGCTGGTAGCCGAAAAGGTCACAAGTGCTTCAACGGCCGGTAAGGGGTGTGAGGATTTTAAAAAAATAACTGAGGGTGTGTAGTTATGTAATTTCTCACATTTGTCAAAATTTTAAAATTCCAAATCAGTCAATTTGGAATTATTGAAGTTCAACACCCTTATTTATCTTCTACATATTTTAATAGTATTTTTTTGTCGTTTTCACAAAAACTTGTTATCCCCATAACTGTCTCCCTGCATCTATATATAATCTTTAATAGGGTGGATTTTGATTAAAATCCATGTCCAATTAATAATGTTAATTTTCTTGCAAATTTACAAGTTATGAGTATAGGGGCCAATACTTATAATTAAGGAAACTATAAGGACTGAACGAAAAGAAAGCGGAAAAAAAAAAAAAAACTACAAGAACTTAATTTAAAATGAGGTAAAAGTATCAGGCCAAAAAATGAGGTAAAATTATAAAGACGTACATATTGATTTGCCTGGAATAAATACCTGAGGACACATCATAGTAGCCTTGTTGTCTTAAGAGTCTGAACTGAAGAGCCATGGCATATAAATTGGTGTTTATCTTCAATGCGTCATTACTGTAAATGTTTTCCAAGATGTTCCTTATCTCTTGACTAAAATGAGAAGCCACTCCCAGTCTTTGCAAGTTATCAATGAGCTCAAGCTGTTCCACAGGATCTGTCAATGTCAAAAGCACCTGTCTCACTTCTTCCTTCAACCGATCTCTTTTTTTGAGATACGATTCTTCCTATAACAATTTTGAGATTAGAAAATGGATCATCCGCAAGAAAAACAAGTATATGATCATGACATGGAATAAAATTTGAAAAAAAAAAAAAAACCAAGTAAATGAACAAGAAACAAGCCATACCACAAAATCACTTCTTATCGATTGGATATATTCATAATCCCAAATTGAAGGTTGAAAGTGATTTGCACATCCACGATAAGTATCGTTTTGATTAGAAACAATAGTGGTTGAAGCCTTACATTGGATTGTACGAGGAAAACTAGAGCACTTGATTGTTGACAATGGGGGTATTATTGGTTTGGATTGGAGAATCTTGGTTTCGAAGTGAGCAACGAAGGGAAATGGGTCGAGGGCCATTGAGGTGAAGAGGAAGATAAAAGCTTCTACTTCTGCTTTCTTTAGCGATGTTCTGGGGGCAATGGAATCCCAGTTACTGTATTTATAATTGGAATAAATCCTTTAATGCCATTACTTGTGTTTTTAACCTTTACCTGAAATTCACCCTTCAATATCACGAAAACAATATAAAGATTTGTGAACAGGGTTGAACCCTGTTGTATCATTGCTACAATTTTATTATTCATACATACATATCTATAATCTATAGACATCATTAGGGTCCATGTCATAATACAGTAATACACATTACACAAGACAACACTTCTCGTGATGTGAAAACTACATGTCATCAACATAATGTAAGGGATAAATTCATTTAATACCCATACATGTCATTTTTTTTCACTTAAGGACCAAAATATAATGAAATTGCATTGTAGCACCAAAGGACCAAAGTGAAAGTTTGGCTTGATGGTAAATGACCAATTTGCACTCGTTCATCTTTTTTACAAGTGCAATACACATTTTAATAACTAACAATAAAAAAAAAAGCTACAAGTGTATATATGGAAAATTACAACTCTCAACTCACATTATAATAGCTTATACAAAAATTTACAAATGTCATACAAGTGCACATAAGTATTTTAACAACTACCGATAACAAATTAAAATAAAAATGTCTCCATATGAAGGAGGGAATTTTGGACATTTATAATCAAAATATAATTTAACTCTGGTTATTTGTTATTGCAATAAAAACTCGTAATCTTTTAATAGTTATTTAGAAAAAGTCACTGGGTGGTAAGTGAAATTGTCCCTAACCTTGGAGATATTCCAATAATTAGCCCTTTAAGAAACAGGCTGTCTGAATTTTGTCTTTTTGTTTTTGCAAGGATGCGTAGCTGTTTTGTTCCTTACACCAACTATCAGTATACACCCATGAGGATACTCCAGATATAGTTCACATGTTTTTATGATTTTGGACTGCAGAATCATCTAATAATTAATTTGGTAAAACACAACTCCCTTTGAGAACAGGTCGCTTGGGTAGTTTTGTACTGTCATGATATGCGAGTCCACATTACATGCTCATAGCTTACATGCTTCTTATGTGCTCATACCTCTAATGGAGGTATATGAACACAATTTTTTTTTTTTAATTTTTTTATATATTGTATTTATTTATATTTAAATTATATGCTTCTTTCTGACATGTTTTTTGCACCCAGTATCTCAAATTAATTAGTTTCTAATTTTGCATTTAGAAATATTTGTCTTTAACACCAGTATCACGAAAACTATTTAATTTAAATATATATAAATAAAATATATAAATAAAATAAATTTTTTTTGCTCATACCTCTAATAGAGGTATGAGCACATAAGAAGCATGTAAACTATGGGAGTGTAATGTGGACTCCATGATATGCTTACTAGTTATGCTAGAACTAGAATACGAGTGCAGTACAACTAGTTATACTCTAATTGTTGCTTTAAATATATCCTTTCTTAATTCATTAACACAAGATCTATTCAACAGTGTATCATATATACGTGTACACCAACTTTCATCATATATCCATATCATATATTTATTTAATTCACATTAAGATCAATATGAAAATACTTTCTGGAATGCATTTTAAGTCACATAAATTGGAAAACTTTCCTAAGTCACGACATAACAAGATTCCTTCGTATTGAATAACTTCAAGACTTCACATCAATTATTTAAAAAACATTATCCACATAAAGCACAAACAGATTGATTACCAAACACAGTTAAAAATGTTGCAAATTAATTAAATAGACTCGTTGCATGCATCAAATAATATTCAGGCAACAGGCTGGAAAAGCAATGTCATTATAAGATACTTGGATTTATCATCTTGAATGGTATGGCCATCTCCATGTTGGTACATGCACAGTGACATCCTTCCAAGGTTCCCAGCAACCAGAATGAAATTCTTTGATGGATAAGAAGAATTGCTAACTTCTTTTGTAACATCCCATTTTCAAAAGCAGATTTTTTTTTTCATCAAAGTAGAGCATCGGAGAAAATAAAATATTGAGTAACTGATACAACATTAAATGTGGCGTAGCTGCCTATAAAGAATAATACATTATCTGTTCAAATCTTAAATATCCTCAGTCGGGTCTTCACACGGTCTTCACACGTGCTGCTTCCTCTGCTTCCTCTTATCCTCTTTCCTTGGTTTCCCATACCCTGATGCTATAGTAAGAGCTGAGGTCCAATACCCATCGGACCCCAGGTAACGGTTAACCTCATGCTTATATAAACAATATGTATAACAGATATTTTCTAATATCACAACATTGATCAATCCAGTATGTCGTATGATCATTTAATAACAACTACACTAACATGTAAAGTTATATCCGGTTTGCACATATCCAGTGCCACGATGTACGGTTGTCAGCGCTAGGAAAACATAACGGCATTATCATGACTATAACCCATTGTAAATAGTGATCTAAGTCCCCATACCTTAGTCACTGTGCATGTCCAGGACAGGGTCCCGTTCATGGCTCTATGAAACTATCCACAACATATATAAGCATATTATAAGCATCAGAGTTAGTGTTATAGTACGCGTCCGCACCTTCGTTGACGGTATTGGGACTTTCAATGTTTGACTTAAAAGACGTTTGTCCGTGATCACGATATCCTATAAGGATAATATCACATTTATTAATAATCCACATCATAACAGCATTTTAGGCATAAATTACCATTTTGCCCCGACTTTACTAATCGGCGAAATTTTGAGCTTCGCTACTTTGGCTCTAATCTTCCAAAATTTTGACATATCTCTATTCCCAAAGATATTTTAGAAAGAAATATCATATTTAACCCTAAAACATGATATCTAAACCAACTTGGAAGATTAAATATTAAACTAGCATTCCTACTATATCTGAAGAAATGCTAAAACTTAAGACTAGGGACCGAAGAAATTACCCAGGACTTCGCTACAACTTTCTCCAAGCTCTTCCTTCCCTCTTCCTTCTTGAAAATTTCGAACTAGCTAACAAGTGATTTGAGGGTGATGTCTTACACGGTTGGGCTGGAATAAGGAGAGGTATTGAGTTTGTGGGCTCATCCGTTAGTGAATCTGAAGACTTCATAAATCCTGTACAAAAAGGAAAATGAGAAGCATAAAAAATAATATGCCTAGAAATATAAATCCGACCAGATGGGCTTAAACATCGAGACCCCTTCTGATTTGGTGATGGGCCTAAATAAACACAACGTCGACTGTGATATTCTAACTTGTGAGAATTGTAGGGATTCAAGCAGGGGTAGCATGTACAACCAAAAGGTTTCAAATCCATATAATCAGGTGTTTGCTTGTGTAGGCATGCCATAGGAGATTTTCCTTGTAAAACAGGGGTCGGTAGTCGATTAATAAGATAAACAGCCATTTGAAAAGCTTCAGTCCAATAATGAGAAGGAACTTTTGATTGGGCCAAGAGAGTGAGGCCCATTTCAACAATATGTCGATGTTTTCTCTCGGCTCGACCGTTTTGTGAGGAAGTACAAGGACAAGTGAAGCGCATGGTAATACCACAATTTTCAGCAATGGGAATAAAAGGTTTATATTCTGTACCATTGTCACACTGAATAGATTTTATTTTGGACTGAAATTGTGTGTCAACCATGATTTGAAAATGTTTAAAAGCTAGAACCGCATCTACTTTGTTCTTTAGAGGATATAACCAAGTGTATCAACTAAAGTCATCAATGAAGTGAATATAGTACCAAAACCCATGAACAGACTGAATAGGCGAAGTATCCCATAGATCAGTATGGACAAGATCAAATGGTGAAGAGGCATGGGATAAATATTTTGAAAATGGTAATTTCTTTGATTTACCACATTGACAAGCTTCACAAACAAAAGTATCATTAATGTTGATTTTGACATTACAATCAGTAAGAACTTGCTGTAAAATTTTATTGCTTGGGTGTCCAAGCTTGTAATGCCAAGAAAGGAAATCAGCCTCAGTTGGAGCAGCAACAACAACGTGAACTTGAGCCTGTGGAATCACCTTACTCATTGGGTACAACCCTTGCCTTGGATTGCCTTTCATCAGTAAGTCCCCTTTTTTCATGTCCTTCACAATACAACCATCATTAGTGAAGATGACAGTAACTTGGTTATCATTAACAAGTCTCTTGGAGGTATGTCAGATATTTATTTTTAATTTGGCATTGATCTAATTACTAATTACTATTGGGTTATTAAGCATGATTGGATCGTTTATATTTCCAATATTTGGTATCCAAGACACAATATGGCTGTGCCTTGATTTTCATTGATTGATCTTCCATGTAAAAGAGATCAAATTTATTTAGTGCTTGATTGCTTATTATGTTGCTTTTCGTATTATGCCATTTGAGGATATTAATTTTATTCGATAAACCATCACCACCTTCAGAGAGATTTAGAAGGATCCGAATTCGTGTTTAATAAGAATGCACACCGATGATTTCCAAAATCTGTTGCATGTATTTTATCATTTTCGATAAACCTTTTGATCAATTTTATTTGTGCTTGATCGTTTTATGATGGAGGTTTTCAAGTTCTTGTTTTGATTTTCTTTCTTGAACTGATATACATGTTGATTGCCTCTTTTGATCTGAGAATTTGTACGCCTCTGAGTCTCGGATCGATGGACAAGAGAGAAACTTTTGTTCCTCAAGGATCTCTGTCGTTCCTCATCAGAATAACCAGAGGAAACATAAAATGAGTTCAATTCGCGTTTTGAAATTCGAATAATGGGTTTTTGTTTTATGATTTCATGCAAAGTTATTGCCTAAATTTTGTATTGTTAACGCTTGCCGAGATCATCACCGTCGTACTTTAATCGGTCAATCGAAGAGACCAAAAGTGCAGCACAGTTTTTGTTTTGATTCAGTTTGTTTCGATTTGATTTTCTGTCAATTCTGTGAGATCATTTGAATATTGTGTTTGAGATCTTTTTCCGTGAATACCGCCGTCGAAAACGCCATTCTCGAGCTCTCCGATCGCCTGAAAATGTCGCCAGAGATAGCGGGTCGCGGCGGCTCATTCCTGATCGTTATCGGGTGACGGGTCGGTAGGGTTTCCACGAACGGGTAAAGAAGACGCTTGAACACTACGTCGTTTTTCATTTTGGTGTTCTGTTTTCAGAATTAAAATAATAATAATAATAAAAAGTTGCAAAAGGTAGTAGAACGTTGTAAACCCGAGACCCGTGGGAGAGTGCCACACCTAAAAGCTGGCGCTTCACCAGCTGGGGCGTAGACTCTCAGGTTTACAAAATTGAGCTTACATTATATTTGAACCCTTCTAAATTGATTAACAAAATTTTCAGAATGTCCAAAATGGGATTCGAACCAACATTCCTTCGGATCAAGGTCTTAATTGGGAGTTTTAGACCCTTCGGCCGAACTGACGCTTGAATTTTGTGTACAGATTTTTTATTTAAATATCATTACATATCGGATTAAAATATAATCTGAAATTTAATGGAGTTTGGGATTCATGTGATTATTATGTGATCTGTTTCTTTTTTACCCGAATATTCAGCATAATTTAATATTGATTTAGTTTATTTAATGATGTATTAATTTGTCTATCTTGTTTGTAATTGGCCATTAATAGGTAAGAGAGTTGTGTTCTTAGTTTACTGGAGGGATTAAGATTTGACTTCCATCAAATAGTGTGTTTGTGGATTTACGGTGTAATTTCAGCTAAGTTAGTCAACTTCAGGCATGGGTTTATCTCACACAACCATACACCTTGCATTACATGGCATTCTAAACTCAAATTTTGCATAGGCATGTGATGAAATTAGGGTTAGGTATAAATATACAGGATTGTTGGAAAACTTCTGTACAAAGAAGAGGTGGGTTAACTTAAGAACATTACTATAGCCTCTTGTTGTATGACCCTCATATGAGTCCATAACACTTTTAAAATTCCATATTTCGTAGTGGAGAAAAAGGCTCTGACTAGTTTGAGTCATGATTAGATGAAGACTTTTTGCATTCAATTTGCAGTTGAGAGAAGTAAAAGAGTGATAACTGGCATTAAATTCGTAGGTGAAACAAGCAGAATTCATTCTGGGGATGTGAACAACTGGGAAGTCCTTGTTCTGCTCATTTTTTCTTATCTGTTCAGTTTTCCTCTAAATAGATACCAAAATTTAGTTAAACCAACGGATTTGACGGTTTCATGCAGCATGCATCATTTCTCCTATTAACTTATTGAACTGATGATATTATATAAGTTGCTTAGATCTCTGTCACTGCAAGAAGTTCTCATTTGCTTACGTGTCAACTGTTCTTCTCATACACCATATCCCTCCTCACTGATCAATCTAGGAAAATAATTGTATGATATGGCATGGCTTCTTTGTTGCCTAGCTATAGTGACTTTGCCACATCTTGTCCTTCTGTATCATTTCATTATGAAGATTTATACATTGAGATCAAATCTGTCAAAAACATATCCTCTTGGCATTCATAAGGAACCATTTGTGTGGCTTTTAATGGGCTGTTGCATGTTTCAGATATCATGAGAGAAATACTCTTTTGGTTTTATCCCCACTAGCCACCACCACTATTGCATTTTGAATGTCTCTCTTGGGTCCTATTTTACTCTGCCTTTTTCATAAACAAAAATATCAGGCTAGAAAGCCACAAAGAAAGTGTTAGAATTTAAACCCTTTTCAATTTGTTTTTGCTCTGCTAAACCTTTTTTGATTTGGTTTTGGCTTCTTGACATGTGATTAATCCTTCTGAAACCATTCTTTCTCCAACATTATTTCAGTTGGATGAATTTTTGTTTTATATTGTATCATTATGTTTCTTTTATATAGATTGAATCATGGCACCAAAAAAGAAAAAAGGAATTAACAAAGGACAATTTGTGATGGACGGCCGAAATGGATGAACCGTTCATAATTCTTTATTGGAGGAGATGTTAAAAGGAAATCGTCCAGATGGAACATTTTCAACACATGCATATAATAATGTGCTGCATACTGTTCATAATTTGTTTGGGTCTCAGATTACAAAGCAACATTGGATGAATAGGACAAAAGACATTGTCACAACATTTTGGGAAGCTCTATGACATGTTTAGTGGATTGAGTCGCTTTTCATGGAATTCTGGCACACAATTATTTGAAGCTAAAAGTCAAATTTGGAATGACTTAATTGAGGTGAGTACTTTTTATTTTCACTATCATTAAGCTTATGTATTGAATATGGAATTCAAGGTTTAGTGCTTGAATAATTGTTGAGTGATTTTGTATATTAGAGTTTGAATATGGGATTGAAGCTTATGTTTGATCTGGATGTAAGAGAACCACAAAAACGACTTATGCCCTTTTCCCCTTTATTTTTCTGATGTGGATGTAAATAGAGTTTAAATTTGTCATAGATTTATGTTCAATTTTGTCTCCACCTCTTAATTAGAGAGATTTTTTTATTATTGATATCCATTTATATTAGTCCCCCAACCCAAAAAATAAAGAATAGTGCATCAATTTTATATTTTCTATTGGAAACTATCATTTTTAGCTCTTAGAATTAAATGACATATTTTGCAATGTTAAATGTCGAAATTTCACAATACAAGAACTGATGCAATAGAACAGAACATTAAATAGTTTTATGTGAATATCCCAACTCAGAATTATTAGTCCTTCTATTGATGAAAATGGACAATTAAATAATCTTGTGTTTGCTTCTGCAACAAACTTTGCTCTTGTCTTTAACTCACTAGAGGCTTTCTTTTTCTTTTCTTTTTTCCCCTCCTTAGCCATTACATCAATCCCCGCCTCAAAGCTAGCCATTGTTGTGAATATCCCACTTGTTTATGCCTGCTTCCTCACTCATTACCATGCTTTCTATTCAGAAAAAAGAAAAGAAAAAAGGTTTACCTTTCTAAAACAAATTCAGTTTAGAGGTTTAGAGCACATCGTCACATGATCCACCTTGTCCTTATTTAATGGCCTCAAAGTTGTAAGGAGAAGACCACAATTTTAATTTTTTTAGACTGTAGATATGTTAGGGAATGTTAACCTAATGGAGCATATATACACATCAATGTTGAATTTGTATAGCCATTATTAAATGGTTAGGCGTGTTCTTGTGGCCTAGACTTAAATGGCTAAATGTTGGTTTGTTTTGGCAGCATTCATTTAGATGACCACTATGTCCAATACTATTTTTTTAAATAGAAATTCTCCTATTTTGCAACAAAAAAGAAAAAAAAAAACAAGTGCGACAAAGTGAAAGAATCTGCCCATTCTGCATTATGACAAGCTATATGATCTATTTTGTACAGATAGAGCAACACGAAATCATGATGAGACTGCTAAGAATAAGCTTAAGTGATGGGAACGTTACTGCATTCATCTAGATGAGTCTTGTGATGGTGCAATGGATGAAGGCAATGATACCTCAAACTCAGCTGCTAATATGGAATGCAATGCAACATGGGGGACCTCAAACCAATCGAAGGGAACTGTATCTTCTTTAGGACAAAAGCGTAAGGCAACAGTGGCTGATATCATGGATCAAAATTGTAAAAAAAAATGTCAGAATGGATGAAGGAATTAGTTGAAGTCTTGAGAGATGGTAATATTCTCTTCAGGATAAATCTATTTCTGTTGCTCAAGGGGTCTCACAATACTTAAACAGAGTAGGCCCCATCATTACAGTGGAGAGGAAGTATGGGTATTGCTTGACAAAATATGAATTAATGAAGATCAGAAGCTAGAATCCTACTTATTCTTGTGCAAAGAAGAAAATGCCAAGAGCACATTTTTTGGGGTTTCACAGCATATGCGGCTACAAGCACTAGGCAAGTTAATGAATGATGCTGGAATTTATTGAAAGAAGTGGCCATTTTTAGTTGCACCTTCTGTAGTAAATGAAGATGAAGTTGAAGAGGATTTTGACTTTTTATAATATAAAAATCTAAATCAATGATGTAGGAATCCTTTTAGAAGCCTAACTTTCTTTGAAAGCTATTCCAAAGTTTTGGTTTCAGTTTCATGAACAATGATCACTTGTGACATAACATCAAAACTAAGCAAACACTTTCATGTGAATGTTCACAGGTTCTTAAGAAAATTCTTTATTGAGGTCCCAGTAGACAGTCTGAATATAAATGAAATCCACATTGAAAAATCTACACAAGTGGAGATGACTGTATCTTATTGAATGATGAAAGTAGACAAGTGAGTATTCAGAATGTGACATGTTTCTAAGTCAATTTCCTTGTATAACCAATTTTGACTGACGTGAAATCTGTCTAAGTTAATGTTAAAAGCCATCCCTTCAATATTCTCAAACCAACGGCCAGCTATAAAAAATGGGAGAAGAATTAGAAGCCTCAATTTCGACCCACGATAGGCAGGACAAAAGTGGAGCACCAAAGCCTTTAATCCTATACTCACACTTGGGCACAACTGAAAAGGAGATAGTTTCAAACAAACCACACACACAAAGAAGAAAAAGAAGGCCGACTCTCAATGCAAAAACAGAGGAAGGAGAAGGGGATGCTTTATGACAATCTGAACAAGTTTCAGAGTCACACGTTCACCGGGGACAAGAAGAAGAAGACTTCACTGAACAAAGGATTGGAGAAGAAAGGTTGTGGCTTTCCACAACACAGAAGGAAGAAGAACAAATGGTGGTCGTCTTTCTCCCTCTCTGTTTTTTTCCCCTTCCAAGAAATTTCGTTTGTTTCTTTCTTCATTTGAAATTGACAAGAAGGGGGAAAAAAGTTAAAACATCTGATGTGTAACAATATTTTATTGATTGATTACTTTTTAAAGGCAGAACGGCATACTGATAATTTCATATTGGTAAAACAATATAAAATGACCCCTTTGGCACACAAAGGATCAAAACTCAAGACCTAACAACAAACAACAAATAAGGTTTCACTAGGCCATCAATCTGCCACTTTTGTTAGAGCTCTACAACAAACAATTAAAATATCAACTAAGAATAAAAAAACATTTTATGTTATTCTTATTAGGTCCATTTTATTCACGAAAAAAAAAATACTAACGTGAAAAATGTTTGCCTGCATTGTATTGTGAATTGATTTTGCTTCACGATCCACATCAAATCCTTCTCATTTATTAGACTTAAATCCCCCTTACCCAAAAGCTCTGGAACTATTGGCCGCTTCACATCTCTCAAATTCTCGTCATATATTAATAGAGACAGACGTTGGAACAACTTCGTCTAGTGTTAATACTGTTGTTGTGTAGCCACTTCTCCATAGATCGCCAAACAAGCTATCTTGGGCCATCAAATAAACTCTTGAGGGCTTGACCTATAGATATGACCCTTCTTTAACCATATCTCTTACTTGATCTTATATTTATTCATGATAGATGGTTGGCTCCAAGTGGTAGACTCCTTGTTTTTGAATAAGAAAGATAGGTAATAATAGTTTGAGGTACAAGTAAGATTAAATCCGTGACATTCCACTTATAGGAAAGCTGTTAGTTCTCTATTGGTTTTGATGATAACGGACAATTGTAAACACAGATGGAAGTTTGTCTTTGTAAGTTGAAAAACTTACTGTCAAAGGTAAACTCGAGTTTTAGTTTGGAAACTCGAGTTTTGGCTTGACAGAGAAGAGCTCGAGTTTTTGCAAAGAAAGGCAAACTCGAGTTTAGATTTGAAAACTCGAGTTTTGGCCATACAGAGAGCTTCTGAGTTTCTCACAGACAAAACAAACTCGAGTTTGGTTTTATAAACTCGAGTTTTGACAAGACAGAGAGCAACCAAGTTTTTCAAAGATACCAAAACTCCAGTTTCCATTTGGAAACTCGAGTTTAGGCTATACAGAAAGGTCTCTAAATTTCCAACGTTTTATGGAAACTCGAGTTAACTTTGAAAACTCGAGTTTGTATCATCAGAGAACAATGCTCGACTCTGACCTTGTGAAAAACTCATGCTTCAATTTGACAAAGTCTTTTGATGTTTTCTCATAAAAGAGGAAACTCGAGTTTCGGCCTTACAGAGAAGTTTGCATTGTTTTCAAAGAATGAGAAAACTTGAGTTGAGTTTTGAAAACTCGAGTTTTGGCCAGGCAGAGAGCTCTGCTAAATTTGAACATTTGAAAACTCAAGTTTTGAGATTTGGGACTACAACTTAATTTCTCATCGAAAGTCCAAAACTCGAGTTAGTCACTTAATGACTCGAGTTTTGCAATGTTCACAAAACATGTCCAAATGCCAAATCGTGATGTTTGTCTCTGGAATGAGAAAACTCGAGTTAATATTTTGAAACTCGAGTTTCGCCCTTTTAATGAAAGGTTACTGAAGCATGAAAACTCGAGTTTGGATCGCAGAATTTGAATTTCAAGTTGAACGAATTTGCAAAATGATTGTGTTTGATCTCAATCCTTTATATCATCACTCACTATTATTCTTAACTATGTTTAATCAGTTTATTAGTGAATTTCAGATGATTTAGACAGGATTAAATGGAGAGTTAGCAAAAAGCAAAAAGCAAAGTCAGAACATTAAATGCAAAGTGCAGAAACCTTGCATGCTTTTGGACAATCATTCTCCACACGTTTTGAAGGAATTAATGTTTCCATTCTACATCCAGAAACTGCTCTTCCAACAGATTAAAAGTCAGGAAGTCAACCCTGATCATCTGCAAAGCTGGATTAACCAAAGAGTAGAGAGAGAAGAAGACCAAAACCTTCACTAATCATCCTCCAATGTTGGCAACGGTCACATTAGGATTTATAACGGTCATTTAATGATCTCTACCTATAAATAGAGATGCATTCAATTCCTCTCAACAACCAATCTGTGCAAGAACGAAAATCATTAAAGTTTCAACTACTCTTTGAGTTTTCTTGTAAAAAGTATCTTTTGATACATTTATACTTCAGTGTTTATCTTATCTACTTTTAGTGAGAGTTTCTTGATTGTAAATCATTTATTGTGAAATATCTCAAGTCAAGGGGACTTGGAGATTGGGTTATTGATTAGAACTTGTAAGGGGGAGTAAGTTCTAGTAAGAGAATTACTCTTGAGTGCAGAGTGTGTAATCAATCTTGGTAGTGAGAAATTCCAGAGAGTCTGGGGACTGGACGTAGGTCAAGAGATTGGACCGAACCAGTATAAATCCTTGTGTCTTGCTTCTCTTCTCTATACTCTGTTTTACTTCTGTTTTACCACGCAAAAACAGAGCAGTCCGAAAAGATTTTGAGAATCCCCAATTCACCCCCCCTCTTGGTGATTCAAGCTCCACTTTCAAAAGCTATCCTGTTACTGCTTCCAGTCCTAATTATAAGAGCGAGTTGACTTTTTTTGAAGAGATTAAAGAAGCTAAATAAATTACTTAATCTTATAATATACATGTTGTATATCATTAGATTATATATTAGTTTTTTAGTTAAACTAATTAGTTTGGAGGAAAAGATAAAAATAAAAATACGTTAAAGTAATTTAATTAGTTTACTTATTTTCTCTAAAAAAGTCAACTTGGTCTTATAATTAGGACCGGAGGGAGTACTAAATTACAAGGTCATATACTCAACCATAGGCTAGCAACCACCTATGTGGATCCTTCAGACATACTCACATGTTTAATTATTTTAATTTGGATAATGCAGAAACATCCAATAATTTGGTAGAATACAACTCCTTCGAATTGTAGACGAATGGGCCGCTGGGGTATTGTTATTGTTGTCATGATTAGCTTACTTGTTATGTTAGTAGTAGAATACGGTTGTGCTACTGCTAGGTACACTAAAAAAAAAAACTGTTTTTTGCGGCGGAATAATTCCCTCACAAAAAAGCTATTTTCCGTCGCAAAACTGGTTTGCGGCGGAATTTGCGGCGGAAAACAGTCCGTCGCAAAAAATGTCGCCGCAAACCATTTTTGCGACAGAAAATATGCTTTTTCCGTTGCAAACTTCAAATTTTGCGAGGGAAAACATTTTCCCTCGCAAAATCCACATTTTGCGAGGGAAAAGTCTTTCCCTCGCAAACTCTCAGATTTTTGCGAGGGAAATATTTTCCCTCGCAAAATCTCAGATTTTTGCGAGGGAAATACTTTCCCTCGCAAAACTCAGAATTTGCGAGGGAAACATTTTCCCTCGCAAATTCTAAATTTTGCGAGGGAAATAGTTTTCCCTCGCAAAATCCATTTTTTTAAAAAAAAAATAAAAAATAAAAAATAAAAAAACATAAAAAATTAAAAAATTAGGAAATAAAAAAAGACTTGTATATCATAAAAATAAATTGTAACAATCATAAGAGTTTACATAGTAAAAGCAAAATATAAACAACAATATTGCCAATAAAATGAACTAAATAGCTATAGAATATCACTTTTATTAGTGATTTGATACTATATCTGGCATTTTAGGTAAAAATTACCATTTTGCCCCTATACCCCTAATTGGCGGAATTTCGCCAGCACTTCGTTACTCTGACAAATTTTCTTCCCAAAATTTTGCCAGAACTTCGACGCCATTTTGATTTTCGAAAATAAAGACTAAAATAGCCCTCCCATATGATATCCAATCATACTTGAAAATTTAAAGGCTATTCTAGCATTACAACCCCTACTTTTGAAAGAACTACAAAAGCTTCAACTTTTCAGGTACTCGATCCCTACCAAGTTTTTTACCTCGTCAGGCATTTTTCAATGCAATGAGTCCTAAAAACAATAGTAGGAATCTCATTCCCTACTTACTAAAACTATCTAACAATTCTACTAACTACCGAACTAAAAAGCTAAAGACCGAAAGACTTACCCGTTGAAGACTTCTGCAAAATATTTTCCAGAGCTTCTCTCTCTACTTTCTCCCTCTAGATTTCGGCTAGAAGAAGTGAAATGGTGTAAGAATTCAAGAGGCAAGGCCTCTTATTTATAGAGAATTTTTGGGTCCTAAAGTGTAATTTTCCCTTCTCAAATTTTGGGTCCAAAGTTGTAATTTTCCCTTTAATATTTTGAAGAGTGATTCTTGGCCACACAACACACCAAAACGTGCTTCCCCTTCTCCAAGCCAAAGGTGAGCCAATTGGATGATGACACGTGTCCTCATCCAGTACAATTTCCCCGATCGGTACCCGATTCGCGTAATTTCGGAGAAATCTCAAAATTCTGGATTTACAACTTTAAAGACAAGTTCTCACTTATTAGAAATGTCCAAGTTAACCTAAATTTCGATTCCATATAGGGCTCCAACAGTCAGTCTGAAGTTCCTCGAAAACGTGTCCGTACGGGTCCAGTTACGAAACTCGTTTTCGGAATCACCAATCTCTAGAGAAAAATTCACTGATTCCAAATATGTCCATGAAAATTCCCAATTCTTTTTCAACTGTCACAACATAACCTTTTCGTCCTCTTGGTTATCTGGCCTTTTCTCAGAATGTAATACCCGGATATTTATCTGGAATATTATAAATAAAAGTTGGATATTTCTGATAAGTGAAATTTCAATCTCCGGTCTTGTATAAATACAGTCTATTTTCTAAGTAGAATTTCTGCAAGAAATTAGTGAATTTAAAGGCCAAAGTGCCAAAATGACCAAAATGCCCCTGGAAAGGGTAATTAACTTAGAAAATTTATGGAAAAAATCCTAAAAGACAATTAAATGACCAAGTGAGTTAGGAGAGTATATAATCTCTAATTATTGTAATTTTATAAATTATGAAATTGGAGAAATTGTTGGAAAATACTTAAAAAGAAGTGAAATGACCATAATACCCTTGTAATTTCTAAAAATGCAAGAGGCATGAAAATACTAATGTTAATACAAGAGTATGAAGGTAATGAGGCTTTGTAATTAAGAAAATTATCAACAGGTGATAATGAAGTAATTAAGTAATATTGGGCTAATTACTTAAGCATAAGCAAATGAAATTCAGTAATAATAATGTGAAGCTCAAAAATTAGTGGATATTAGTGGAATATTAGTAAAAATGTATTTACTAATTAATTTGAAATTTCTATGAAAAATCATGGAGTTTAGGTATTTTTAAGCCTAAATACAAGAATGGACCAATTAGATAATTTTGTGGAAATTTTTGGAAAAAATTAAATAAATAAATCATTAAATAATTAATTAAATAAAAATAAATATTTATTAATATTTGAGGAGGGGGCCAGCCGAAATTTGGGCCCAAAATGGAAGAAGAAAAAAATAAAAATAAGAACAAAAATTATGTTGCAAGTGGTATTAAAATAATATTATAATTAATTAAAGTTAAAAAGTGTGAATAGTAATTTTAAAATTAGGAAACGGATCCTATCTAGAGATCTAGGAATAGGAATTCCAAAGTCAAGGTAGATTATTGATCAGTGGAATTTTATCTTCCGTTAGACTCTTACGGAAGTAAATTCTGAGTCCGTTTGTGCATTTTCCTAATAAAACAAAATAGGGAAAAATGCATATAGGCATATTTTTGGAAATAAAGAAAATAAATTCTAACTCAATATCTAGGAATGAGTTTGAATTTATTTTGACATATTTGGAATCAGTGAATTTTTCTGAAGAAGTTGGTATTTTCAGAAATGCGTTCTGAAACCGAACGCGATCGGACACGTTTTTCGAGAAAACTTCAACTGGACTGTTGGAGGCCTATATGGAATCAAAATTTAGGTTAACTTGGACATTTTTACTAAGTGAGAACATGTCTTCAAAGTTGTAAATCCAGAATTTTGAGATTTTTCCGAAATTACGCGAATCGGGTACCGATCGGAGAAATTCATCCGGTAGGCTTCTTGAAGGGACACTTTGCCACCTCCCATTGGCCAATTGGTGCCACCTCAGCATGTGGGCAGGTCGGCCAAGAGGAAGGAAGAAGAAGAAAAATTTTTGGAAAAGTTACTTTGGACGGTCGGATCGATTGTCACAAAGTTGATCCGATCACCGAAATCCTACACCTTTTCTTATAAATACCCCTTCCCCCCTTTGGTTTTTTCACCCCATTCTCAAGAGAGAATTCGAACCTAGAGAGAGAAAGAAGAGAGAAGGGCTCTGGAGAAGTTCTCGAAGTCTTCAACGGGTAAGTCTTTTGGTCTTTAGTCTTTAGTTCGGTAGTTAGTAGAATTGTTAGATAGTTTTAGCAAGTAGGAGTGAGATTCCTACTATTTTTTTTAGGCCTCATTGCATTGAAATATATGCCTGACGAGGTAGAAACATGGTAGGGATCGAGTCCCCGAAAGTCAAGTCTTCGTAGTTCTTTCACAAGTAGGTGTTATAATGCTAGAATAGCCTTTAAATTTTCAAGTATGATTGGGTATCATATGGGAGGGCTATTTTAGTCATTATTTTCAAAAATCATAGTTGCGTCGAAGTTCTGGCAAAATTTCGGGAAGAAAATTTGTCAGAGTAACGAAGTGCTGGCGAAATTCCGCCGATTAGGGGTAGAGGGGCAAAATGGTAATTTTTACCTAAAATGCCAATTATAGTGTCAAATCACTAATAAGGGTGATATTATTCTTATAGGATATCAGAATCTCGATTTTGCCGTCACGTCCGACGAGCCGCTTGAAGTTCACGTTTTCCGTGAAAGTACGTTTCCGCCGGTAGTACCTAACGTTGCCAACGAAGGTACGGACGCGCATCGTAACACTAATCTTGTGCTTCTTAAATGCATATATGTCAAGGATATGTCTTAGACCGTTATACAGACAGTTTTAAACGGGTTATGTTTGGAATGCCGTTATGTTTTCCTAGCGCTGAGGACACGAGTGTTTATCGTGGCACTGGTGAATAGTGCAGACTGTTGTTATTTACCTTATGGGGCTTTACATATTGCTCAGTGCTTATGTTTTGTCGGCATAATGATCATGCATCTCTAGTATGCTTGTGATATACTGTTGTATTAGCTCTAGAATATCTGTTGGCTGTATACTGTGTTGTTTGGGTATGAGGTTAACCGTTACCTGAGATTCAATGTGGTAAATTGAATCTCAGCTGTAGCTTCAGGGTCAGGAGGACCACGGATAGGGGATCGAGGCAAATGCCCGGAGTAGGCGTGCAGCTGAAGACTATCTTTATCTTAACGTTTTCTGTTATTCTGTTACTCTATTATTCCGCTATTTCCTTTCTAAACCTTAAGATTACTGTAATCATTACAATGTTACACAATGGTTGATGTTTTGGCTAAGAATCCAATTACTCTTTTGCTCTATTGCTCTACTCTGATTGTTTGTTTGAAAAAAAAAAAAAAATTCCGCATTTCAAACATGGGATGTTACACAGAATTTCCCTATTTCGTCTTATTAGGAAAAAGCACAAACGGCTTCAGAATTAACTTCCGTAAGAGTAAAACGGAAGATAAAATTCCACTGATCATTATTCTACCCTGACTTTGGAAATCCCATTCCTAGATCTCTAGATAGGATCCGTTTCCTGATTTTTAAATTACTATTCATCATAATTAATTATATTATTATTATAATAAAACTTATATACTAAGTTTTCTTTTGTTTTTCTGCCCCCTTTTTTTTTATTTCGTTTTTTTTATTTTGATTAATTATTTAATTAATTATTTAATTAATTAAATAATTATTTTTACATAATTTTTACAGAATTTTCCCATTGGTCCATTCTTGCATTTAGGCTTAAAAAAAATACCTAAACTCATCTATTTTTCTTCAAAACTTCCAATTAATTAGTAAACATGTTTTTACTAATTTTAAAACAAAACCCCTAATTTTAGGGTTTTACATAATTACTTGTGAATTTCCTTTGCTTATGCTTAAATAATTAGCTCAATACTACTTAATTACTCTTTTATCACTTGTTGATAATTTTCTTAACTACAATGCCTCATTACCTTCATACTCTTGCATTAACCTTAGTATTTTCATACCACTTGCATTTTTTTAGAAATTACAAGGGTATTATGGTCATTTCACTTCTTTCTGAGTATTCTTATACAATTTCTCCAAGTTCACAATTTATTAAATTACCATAATTAGAGATAATATACTCTCCCAATTTGCTTGGTCATTTTACTGCCTTTTAAGATTTTTCATAAATTTCCTAAGCTATTTTCCCCTTTTAGGGGCATTTTGGTCATTTTGACACTTTGGCCCTTAATTTCTCTAATTCCCTACAGAATTCAACTTAGAAAAATAGACTATATTCACATAAGTCTTAAGACCATAATTTCACTTATCAGAAATAACCCATTTATTTATCCGGGTATTACACCTACCTTGAAGGCACATCATTATATTGATTATACATGATAGAATTGTTGAATAAGAAAACCAATATGAAATTCAACGTGCAGATCAAGATAGGAAAACTAAGTTTATCCAAGAACACACTCAAAACGTGTTGACTCTGCTGCATCCAAAGAAGAAAATATTTTCTTCAATAATAGTCAATGTTTATTAAAGGCATAGGGGTAACAAATCAGACAAATAATTTCAACATACTCTTAAATAAGTTGCTGGTGTACAAAGGCATGCCTAGGCTTCCCACAAGCAATCCTCTAATGAAAATTATGTCACTTACACTGCTAAAGATGAAAATCATAAACAATACACACTTCAGAAAGTGCACATAAATGATTACCTGAATTTGAATCACAACCTTTTGATCAAACAAAAGAAGAAACTGGTTGATTTTCTCTTCTATCTCCTAATTCAATATAAAGTCACAAACAGTACAACTTGTGGGAATGAATTTTGTTCATCTAACCGGAAAAAACGAACGGATGAAGCTCCAATTAAAGAAAACACCTGAACAAATGCTTCCATTCTTGCCCTGAGAACATAAATTACCACAATTGTCGAATGAGTAATCAAGAACGTATATTACCAATCTGTTTGAACACATGTATATCTTTACACAGCTTTTGACAAGCTAGCTACAAGCCTACAACTATACAAATTTACAATTCATTCAACTATCTATCAGCCAAAATCAATTAGAAAAAACAATCATTTCAACGAAAAGATGTTATCTTGGTACTTCACAAGTTCAATCTTCCAGCCACCCATGGAAAACAAAACGTTGTTGACAGAATTCTTCCACCATAGATCAAAGCAAGATTAATATTCAATGAATAAGGTTACAAGGAAAACCAGAAAATTATCCAAGTGATAGATCCCTATGATATATCAAGAGCATCGATCCAACGACGGATAAATTAGAGCACAAAATCCAACACCTCAGTCACAGATTGTCACATATCATCACTTATCGAAGTCATAGAAATGCAATAAAGAAGCATATCCAATTCAAGAAGTCCCGCAAAAAAAGGCAGGAATCAGATAAATCAAAGTCACCCCATGCTGATAGGAAAAGCTGTCATGATTCCAGCCATGAGAACGAACGAAAGAACGCAAATGATAATCACTAACCGCTTCCTGTAATACCAATTGAAAGCCGCAAACAGGTATAAGGAGAGACCGTGATGCCCGAAACAGCGAAGACTTCTCAAATAGAAAAACTATTCACAAATATCGGGGTAAGGAGATATCACCAAATCTTTGCATAAATTCTACGCCACGTTTATAGATAATTGTAAACACCTCCGTCCCTATCTGCGCCAACCAAATATCAATTATCTCTCGTTCACCCACGAAATAGAACGAAAGCGAAGATTATCCATGTTCAGCCCTCGTTCCATTCTCTCCCAGATATCCCGATCTGCACAGATCATTAAACAAAGAAAGACACCACCACAACTACCGCATAAGAAAAAATACCTTAACCTGAGGCATTAGATTACCAAAAGCAACCAACGAAAACAGGCTTACAAAATTTTGAGCAGAGGAGGAGGATTGAGTGCGCGACGCATGGCTGTGGCTCCAGGAGAACCGCCGGAACTTCGCTTTCAGCTCCTGCGAGAAACGGCGAGCAAGTAGGTGAAGTTGGAAGAGGCGGACCTGAAGCAAAGTTTTAATGGAATATATTAGGGTTTTTGCGAGGGAAACCTATTTCCCTCGCAAAATGGATGACTTTTGCGAGGGAATCCTTTTTCCCTCGCAAAAGTACCACCATTTTGCGAGGGAAATAGGGTTCCCTCGCAAAACTTTGTGTATTTTAGGCCTTGACCGTAATTTTGCGAGGGAACTATTTTTCCCTCGCAAAAAGGGAACTATTTTTTCCTCGCAAAAAGGGTAATTTTGCAGGGAAAAAAAATTCCCTCGCAAATTTGGGTTAATTTGCGAGGGAACTATTTTTCCCTCGCAAAAGTTAGTGATTTTGTGAGGGAAAAATTTTTCCCTCGCAAAAATTAGTATTCTTAGCCATTTTGCGAGGGAATTTTTTTCCTCGCAAAAATACCCATTTTGCGAGGGAAAAATAATTCCCTCGCAAATTAACCCAAATTTGCGAGGGAATTTTTTCCCTCGCAAAGTCCGCCGCAAATTGGCACTTTTCTAGTAGTGGTATGCTCTAATTCTGGCCTTCAATATATCCTTCATTAATTCTTTAACACAAGATCTTTTTTAATACATCGGAAATACACAAGACAAAACTATAGCAATGGGATTCTCGTTTTAAATATATCAGGAAGGAAAGGAAATGAATGGAAGTGAAAAGAAATGAAGATTAAGAGGGAACTTTAAAATTTGAGCTATTTGATATACTAGGGAATGAAATTTAAGTTGAGGGAAAATGAAATGTTTGGTATGAAGAATTGGATGGTGGTTAAGTGGGAAGATGAGATGAAAAACACAAAATGCCCCTAAACGAAAAAAAAAGAAGCTCAGAATTGATTCATCCAGTTTTCGCGCGATAAAAAGGAACCCTAAAGCAAAAATCAAAACGAAAATCGGTGCAGTTGAGATGTGAAATTGAAGGACATGGCGATGGGATATGAAATTTTGAGGAAAAGTGTGAAGTCGCTAAAATAAAAGTAGTTTCTTCGAAATGGGAAATAGAGGTGAGTATAAAGCAATATTGCTTAATGTAATAAATTAATCAGACCAATTAAAAGGAAATAAAATGAAGTAGTATGTGTAGAGTAGGGTGAAAGGAAATAAAATGAAGGAAATTGGCTTTTATAAATGCTGCATAATAACTGTCAAAGTGAATTATGCAAGCTGCATCAAGCACCCAAAAATTGCTGCATAACATGAACTATGAAGGTACTAAAAAATTGCAGAAACAGTAACATAGTTTAAACATAATTCAATTGTTCTCAATATGACACAAAAACACAAAAGTTGAAGTTCGAATCAAACAATAAAGTTTCGAACATTCAAAATAAGTTCGAACGTAATTTACTTCAAAACGAACGCGTTCGAACCAAATTTTTGGTAGTGAGCAATCTGCTGCATAAGTTCATATCAGCACATCACACAATATTATGGCCAATATTTGACAACAACCAAACTTTTGCATATGCTCAATATTTGACTCCAACCAATGTGAGGCTCTTCTTTGTTTGTTACAAGAAGCAGGTACAACAATAGTAAAAACCTCAAACAGAAATCTGGTTCACGAGCTACATACAACACGCCATCGGGAAAAATTTCACACAAAATCAACACCCATTTCGACTTTATTACCTAGATTCGAGAAAGAAGCCTTCATCGCGTCCTTGTCCTTCGACTGTCGTTAAAGAAGCCTTCAACTGTCGTTAAAGAAGCCTTCAACTCGTCTTTGCCGCAGCTCCTCTTTCTCGCGCCGCAGGTGTTATAAGCTGGTCTGTTTATAGGGGCTTTTTTGTCCCAATAATTGCCTATCCCAGGAACATTTTTCACAGACAAAGCAAACTCGAGTTTGATTTAACAAACTCGAGTTTTGACAAGACAGAGAGCTATCAATTTTTCAAAGATACCAAAACTCCAGTTTCCATTTGGAAACTCGAGTTTAGGCTACACAGAGAGTTCTCTAAGTTTCCAAGTTTTGTTGGAAACTCGAGTTTACTTTTAGAAACTCGAGTTTACAGCATACAGAGAACAATGCTCAATTCTGATCTTGTGAAAACTCCAGTTTTGATAGAAAACTCCAGTTTTTACTTAATAAGGTTTTTCAATGTTTTCTCATAAATGAGGAAACTCGAGTTTAGTTTTGGAAACTCGAGTTTTGGTCTTACAAAGAAGAACTCAAAGTAAACAAAGAAGTTTCCATTTTTCTAAGATTTATGGAAACTCGAGTTTCAGTTTGGAAACTCGAGTTTAGGCCAAGCAGAGAGCTCTGCTAAAATTGAACATTTTTAAAACTCCAGTTTTGGAATGGAAACTCCAGTTTTGAGATTTTGGACTAAAACATGATTTCTCATCAAAAGTCCAAAACTCGAGTTAGTCACTTAATGACTCGAGTTTTGCACTGTTCACAAAACTTGCTTCAAAATCCAAATCGCGATATTCTTCTCTGGAATGAGAAAACTCGAGTTAAGTTCGGCTTTTAATGAAAAATGAAAACTCTAGTTTTGAAGAACAAACTCGAGTTTACATCGCTGAATTTGAATTTCAAGTTGAACGAATTTGCGAAATATTTGTGTTTGATCCTAATACTTTATATCATCACTCATTACTATTCCTAACTATGTTTAATCAGTTTGTTAGTGAGTTTCAGATGATTTAGACAGGATTAAATGGAGAATTAGCATAAAGCATAAAGTGGTGTCAGCACATTAAATGCAAAGTGCAGAAAACTTGCATTCTTTTGGACAATCATTCTCCACACGTTTTGAAGGAATTAATGTTTCCTTTCCACATCCAGTAGCTGCTCTTCCAACGGATTAAAAGTCAAGAAGTCAAGCCTGAACTTCTGCACAATTGGATTAACCAAAGAGTAGAGAGAGAAGAAGACAAAAACCTTCACTAATCCATCACCAATGTTGGCAACGGTCACATTAGGATTTATAACAGTCATTTAATGATTTCTAACTATAAATAGAGATGCATTCAATTCTTCTCAACAACTAATTTGTGAGAAAACGAAAATCATTAAAGTTTCAACTACTCTTTGAGTTTTCTTGTCTAAAGTATCTTTTGATACATTTGTACTTCAGTGATTATCTTATCTACTCTTAGAGAGAGTTTATTGATTGTGAATCATTTATTGTAAAGTATCTCAAGTCAAGGGGACTTGGAGATTGAGTTATTGATTACAACTTTAAGGGGGAGTAAGTTCTAGTGAGAGAATTACTCTTGAGTGCAGAGTATGTAATCAATCGTGATAGTGAGAAATCCCAGAGAGTCTGGGGACTGGACGTAGGTCAAGAGTTTAGACCGAACCAGTATAAATCCTTTGTGTCTTGCTTCTCTTCTCTATACTCTGTTTAACTCTGTTTTACTACACGAAAACAGAGTAATCCGAAAAGTTTTTAGAATTCCCAATTCACCCCCTCTTGGTGATTCAGCTCCGCTTTCAGAGAATTCAGGGGTAAAAAGTGTATATAGGAGAAGATATTGGGCAAAAGTATAATTAAAAAAATGCATTGAAATTACCAAAAAAAATCCCAAAAAATTAGGAAGATATTTTTAAAGCATGCTTGAGGCCTAGAAATATTATATACAATTATAATTCCTAAAAAATGAATTATTGAGCCGTAATTCCAATTTTTATCCATTATAAAGAAAAAGGAGAAAATAATAATTAAAATTATGGCAAGTCCCAGAAAATTAAGTAAAAATTGTGAATTAGTATTTTGGGATTTACCCAAAAGTATGTGCCTTTTCCTCAAAATTCAAGGAAAAAATAGTTACAGTTTGTTGTTTTGCCTGAAAATTTTGGGGAAATTATTGTATAAGATACATAAGGTAGAAAATACTTAATAAATTTTTTAAGGATTAATTTGTATAATTTATTTACTGATTAATTAGTCACAATAGAACAGGGGTAAAGTGGTAAATTCACCCTCCAAAGATGAATTTGAGCCAAGACCAAGCCCAATTTATGGAGCAGGCCAGGGGACGTGCTCCATCAGAGATTCAGAACTAAAAGAAAAGAAGCAGCTGATTTATCATTTGGACCCAGAAATTTATATATATATATATATATATATAAAATGGACCCAGAAATGGCTTAAATGGGTTATTTTAAATTTAATCGTGGGACCCCCAAGTGAATAAAAATTGTCACAACTCATTAAACACCTCAGCCACTCCATTCCCTTCTATCACTTCGACCCTGAACCAGAAAACTAGAAAGAAGAATAGAGAAGAGGAAGAAAAAGATGAAGGAAGAAATAATATTTCATACATGGAATGCTTATTCTAGACTAAGGTAAGAGCCTTAAACTCTATTCCATCTTCTTTTTCTTCAGTTGTTGAGTATTTTCAGAGATGATGATGGTTGAAACTTGGGTCCTAGAGAGAAAAAGTGAAGAACAAAGAATCATGTTAAAGAAATAATGTCTAGAGGATGGAATAGGTCTTGTAATGATTGATTTTATAACAAGCACACTGTTTGAGAAGACTAACCAGTATATTTGGTTTGAGGGTAGGGGAAGAAGGATATTGACTAAATTGTCATTAATAAGAAGAATATTCTTTTTTGTTGAGATATATTTTTAAAATATTGAAAATTTTATATGAGTAATTTAATCAATATGAGATAAAAATTTTCTCTTCCCTCCCTCCCTTCAAACCAAAGTGTGTTTGGTTTGGGGGGAGGTGAGTTTCTCTCTTTGGTGTGAAAAGTCAGATATGATTATAAATTATTTAGCTTTTAGTATCGTTTCCCACACAAATATTTCACATCATGGTCATATCTAATTTTTCACACCAAGAAAAGAAACTTCTCTTCCTTCCCTTCCTTCCCCTCAAACCAAACACACCCTAAAGAGCGTTTTTGTAGCTGAGAAAAAAAGTGGGCGGAACTGTCTGAAATTCTAGAAGAGTTAGAGTGCTCATGCTTTAGAAATTGTAAGGGATAGATGATATATGGCCTTCTCTGTGGATAAATGTAATTGTCTGTTGAGATATGAATTTTCTGGAAGCTGAAGCTAAACAAATGCTCACTGTTTAAGGTGTTGAAATGTGGAAAAGTGTCCAGAATTATTAAATCACACCTAAGACATGTCTAAACGCCTCTATGTTGGGTTAGGTAGCAATACAAGTGTCTAGTTTTAAATATAAGACATATTTTATAGTATAATTTGCTCTAAAAACTATATCCTATATTTATGGCCGAATGAATACTTTCTTCATTCCCCTGTTTTGGACAGCCACTCTTTTAATATGAAAGAGTTGATTTTTGTTGAAATTAAGCATTCCATTAAGTTTAGAAGAGGATTTAGTGTAGGATTAAGCCTGTAGTACAGGATTGGAACCATCAGGGCTGAAAATGGAATTTTTGTAAATCAATACATATGTCTCTGCCTGGGGTATAAAAGAGTCGGAGCTAGAATTTTATAATTTGAACCTTGAAAATAATTTCTCATACAAAATTGTGTAAGATAAGCATGAAGGGAGAATTTTTAATCGCAAGGGCCATTAAATTAGGAATTGAAGTTAAAGAACCCAATTGAGAGTAGGTTAAATTTTGAGGAACTAACCCTTGGGTAAGGGAAGATAATATTTATGTCACGTGGCATTAGGGTCATATTTTTTTTAAAAAAAAATTAAGCTTTTTAAAAAAACTTTATTGGGCCTCCATTTGTTAGGCCTCACAGCAGATTTTTTTTTCTTCTTTCGGTTTGCCCAGATGCATTTTGAGCTCAAAAATTTTTTTTTTTTAATTAACTCAAAACGACACCATTTAAACTTAACGAAGGAAACATCCTTGCGTGAAACAACGTCGTTTCATGACAAGAGGTCAACCTCTCACTGGTTCAGATCCGACCCGGCTAGAGTGAAGGGTTGGGTCCGTCATACTCAAAACTTCTCTCCTCCATATCTCCTCTCGCATTCTTGGTGTTGTTTTCTTTGTTTTTCCGAGCTCTACACAATCAGACTAATTGGAAAGCCAAAATTTGGGTTTTGCCTCCATCCTGGGTTGTATGCATTGTAGTATGGATTATTATTGTTACCGCGCATGTTGCAGTTGTTCACATAGTTGACAGATTTAAGGTTGGTAGAATACTAAGAGTAAAAAGATGCTCTCCACCACAATACATGTATACTTGAGCAGGTTGCATTGATGAGCTACTGGCAGGGAGACTCATTGACTTGATCATATTAGTCAATGAAGACACTTGTGCAGTAAGAGCAGTTTGTCAAGTTCATGAACTCCTACTATCGGTCTGGAAGGTGGGAGTTGATCTACTAGCCACTGATGACTGTTCATAGCCATGCGTTCCAAGAGCTCATGAGCTTCGTTATAGGATTTCATCAAGAGTGAACCATTTGCAGAAGCATTGACTATTGACCATGTCTGCCTGCCCAAACCTTCATAAAAGGTCTCCAGTTGCACCCATTTAACTAGTCTGTGTTATGGACATCTTTTGAGTAGGTCTTTGAAACGTTTCCAAGCTTCATAAGTGGATTCACCCAGTTGTTGTTAGAAGCTAGTGATGTCTTCTCTCAGCTGTGCATTTTTGGTTGGTGGTGGGAAGAATTTCAATAGGAATTTGCTACCCAGGGTCATTCCAGGAGGTCATAGAAATGTTGGATATGATTAGTTTTGATTATGTCTTATATAGATGCCATTTTTAAGAGCAAAAAGATTGTATGATATATTTATCTCCTACATTGACTAACTACTATGTATTTAATGTAGACTAGTTTAAAAAGAATTATAGAGATTAATCAAGAAGGAGATAAAAGATTACAGAAAGAAGAAATTGCAGAAAGTGTCAAGGAAGCAAGAAGTTATCAAAGTATTCTGAGAATAATCAAGAAGAAGAGGAAATATTGAAGAAGGAAGAAATCACAAAGAATGATTAGCCCAAATTAAATTTAGGAGAATCATGAAGAGAAGAGAAGAGAAGAAATAATTGAATTCTGAAAAATAATCAAGAGAAGAAGAAGAGAAGAGAAGAAAGAAAGAGTTAATTATGGAGAATGATCAAGAGAAAAGGAAAGAAAGAACTTGTTAAATGGAATGAGAAAATCATTATACAAGTTTTTAGATTGATTCTAGAAGTCTCCACGATCAATTGGAAGTTTGAATGGCTCAAATCGGAGTTAAAATAAGCAAAATCAAGTTTTGGGATGATTTAACTCGAGCCAGGAAGCTTAACTCGATCCAAAATGGTTTCTACAGTGTTTTGGGCATTTAGTAGGAGTTGACTCGAGCCAAGCAAAGCATTGACTCGAGCCAGGGCCTTAACTCGAGTCAGATATATTGTTGACTCGAGTTAATAGTGATTTTCAAGCCATTTTCGCGCTCTGGTACGAGTTAACTCGAGTCAGCCAAAAATTGCCTCGAGTTAATAGTGTTTTCAGCACTCTGGTCACCTCTGTTTCACGTTCAGCTTTGGATGAGATCTGGTAATTCGATGATATCTCTCAAACCAAAGACCGGATTGAGGTGAACCCAATGGCATATGAAACTAGACTCCTAATGCGTCATTTCGATATAAAATTCAAGCCCAAAGGAGTTCATATGAGAGAGATATGGATTTCAAAAGTTGGACCATCAATTCATGCCACACATCAGACCAACCTTCGGTGTTTTAATTTGAGTGTATCTCACAATCTACAAATCCAATTGAGATGATACGGGTGCCATTTGAAAGTAGACTCAAAACGAAATCCATAAAGAGTTTAACCAACCAAAATGGAGCTCATAACAGGGAGTTATGATCTTCGAAAGTGGACAATCAAAATTCTGAAACCATTTCAAAATAGGTTTGGTTTTCTGGAAGTGGCTCACAATATACACAACCAAATGAAGTGAAACCAATTCCATATGAATCTAGATTCAGTGTTTCACAAGATTTTGGAAGAAACCAAATTTTATGAGCTCTTATTACCACGGGTCATGACATGTCTAACTCAAGTGGAAGTCAGACAGAGGGTTAGACATTTTGAGAGATGTAACACCCCATTTTCGTAAATGTTTTTCACAGCGTTTTGATCAGAGTTGAGTGACGGAAATTTTTTTTATAATAAAGAGTAATTGAATAACATAGATAAAAGTGCATTTGGCTGTTCATATGGCCATACATTCATCCGAGTGTTTAATTCAAAAGTAAATACAACAAAATAAAATAAAAAGCGTCTCCGTCCGGTCCTCATGCTGACTCCTTACCCCTGATCTCGATCCTGTGACCCTTGGATCCTGAAGCTAGAGTAAGAGCTGAGGTCCAATGCCCATCGGACCTCAGGTAACGGTTAACCTCATGCTTATGTAACAGTATATGAATGACAGTTATTCATGACATCACAGCAGTACATAATCACATATGTAAAACAATAACCACACATAGCTAATGCATGTTATTCACTGTCTGCACTCTACTCCAGTGCCACGATGTACACTCGTGTCCTCAGCGCTAGGAAAACTCAACGGTATCACATAACCATAACCCGTATATAGATGGATGTATAATGAAAACATCTAAGACAGAGTCTTAGTCTATGAATACAACTATCATATATAAACATACAACAAGCATAAGAGTTAAGGTTACAGTACGCGTCCGTACCTTCGTTGACGAAATACGGTACGTCTGTTGGTCGGACTGCGATAACAGATATCCTATAAGGATAATATCACATTTATTAATTAACAAACAATATCCTAACAGATATTTTAGTCATAAATGACTATTTTACCCCTGACTTCAGAAAATCGCTACCCGATAAAATTTCGCCAGAGCTTCGCTACTCTGACTCCCAACTTTCAGAAACTTAATCCCTACTATGTTTTTACCTCGTCAGGCATATTTCAATGCAATGAGGCATAAAAACAAGAATAGGAATTACATTTCCTACTTCCTAGATCTAACTAACATTTCTACTAAAAACTACTAAATTAAAGACTAGAATCTAAAACTAAGGACCAAAGAACTTACCCAGAACCTTGCTACTCCTTCTCCAAAGCTCCTCCTTCTCACTTTCACTCTCAATTTCGAAATTGCTCTTGAGATTTGGTGTGAATTTTTCAAAGGAAAGGGAGGGCTATTTATAGAGAAAATTGTGGCAACCTTGTAATTTTTTCAAACTTTCTCTCCTTCAATATAGGCCATTGGATCTAGGGTTTATGTTGAAACTTCATCTCCACCCTCCATCCATCTTGGCCGACCTCCCCCCCTCTCTCTTCCCTATCCTCTTCCAAAATGATGTCATCTTATATTGTGGAGATTTCCTCCTACCGGTTAACTCTCCTGCTCAGTGTTTCTAATTGAATATGCTTATAAATCTCAAATAGTTTTTGAGGTAATCTTTGAAGTTTATGTAATCACTTGAGAAGTATTTGGATTAACAAGGATTATAGTCCAATTAGGGGTCTTTACTAGCCTTTTAGTCAGTTTAGAATAAACCTCGTCGGCTACGGAAATAACTTCGGAGATAACCTACTCCAGGCTAAAAATACACTTGTTTATAATATGTCCTGATGTTAGATACTTAGTTCACATATTTCAAGATACGATTTAATTTCTATCGGTTCTCAATTATCCTGTTTGCTTTTTCTCAAAATATCTTTTTCTCTTTTCTCTTTCCTAAATCCACTTGCACACACACACACACACACTCAAATACACTCTCACACACACACACACACGGTCCCCCCCCCTTTTTTTTAACTTTTCAACTCTTTTTAATTAACTTATATTATGTTTAATTATCTTATATTTAATTAGCAAGAAATTCTCCCATTTGCTCTTTGGGTAATAACATGGATTTAGACTTTTTAAATGTTAGAATTATTGTAAGCCCTTGGATCTTGCTTTATGAGATTCAATCCTAACCATTGCTTTATGTTTGACTTGTCAAAGTTGATTAGTAAGATTGTTTAGTGTCTTAATCCTATGCTTAGTAATCCTTTATTGTTTAATTAGGCTTTAGGGATTTCATGTATTTAATCTTATACATTTTCTTAATCATTCCTAATTAATTAGCAACTATCTTTATGCTAATCTTGACCATTAATCTTTAATTAGGGTCACACATCCCTAATTATGCCTTTGAAACATGTTGATTAATCTCTGATAAATGGGGATTTATTTATCTAATAATTATTGAAAATTTCCTTAAATTAGATTAATTGTTTTCTCACAACTATTGTGTTGACATTGGTAATTTATGCACCATGCATTATTTTAAAAATTGTAAGGCAACTTATGGTCCCCAAAATAATATTGGATTTTTGACTCTTTAAATTCCAAGGAAATAAATTAATAAATTACCAAAATTAGAGACAACATACTTTCCTATTTTTATTAGGAATTTAATTGCCTCCTAAGACACATTATAATATTCTTAGGGTATTTTATGACCCATAAATGTACTTAGGGATTTTTGGCACTTTATTCCTTCTAATTTCAAGAGAAATTACCCTAGAAAAATAAGATAAATACAACACAAGATTTGAGACCATATATTCACCTATTAAGAATAGGTATTATTTATCAAAAGATAATATTTAAGATAAATAATTATCCGGGTATTACAAGAGAGGTTTTTACCTCGAGTCAACAAGGGCACCTCGAGTTAGAAGGATCGTTTCTCAGAAATCCCAAAGTGTTTTGTTGAACCTGGTGTAGAGCCAATATTTTGGTTGCCTCGAGTTTGGGTATAGACTCGAGCCAATGATATTGCTACCTCTAGTCAGTCAACGCTGTGTTAAACTTCTCTATGCTTTAAACGATGAATTGACTCGATCCAACAAGCGTACCTCGAGTCAAAAGCCAACTCGAGAGATTGATGAATTGAGCGGAGTTTTTAACTTGAGCCAGGAGATGCAACTCGAGTTAACGGAGCATGCAGTAGCAGCAACGTCTCTGAGAATTCAAAAATAACTGTTATCAATTGATTTCTACTTGCTATACTTCTCAATGCTATTAATCATATTTGTTAGCAAGTTTTAGATGATCAAACGAAGGATTAACATTAGATTATGATAAGGTGGATGATTACATCAGAAGCTCCAACGGTAATATTTCTCCAACGGTCGAATAGTTCCAACGGTCATATTCTCTCACAACGATCATATTCAAACCTGGAAGAATTGCTCAATGCTCTTCATCAACTATAAAAAGAGAAGCATTCAAAGATAGAAGAGGTTAGAGACATGAGCTTACACTGTCGAAATGTCAAATTTCTGAATCCAACGTTTATCTCATACACACTATGTTTCTCAATGTTTATATAGTTTACATTAGAGAGTGAAATGATTTGTAATGTACTTCAGTGTTTATCTTATTCACATCTAAGAGAGAAGATTTATTGTAATCATTTTATCTGAGAGTTACTCAAGATTGGGTGATCTTGAATGGGAAACAGATTATAAGAGATTGTAAAAGCTGCACAAGTGCCCGATTAAACTTGTGAGATTGTATAAGCTTCTCTTGTGCCCAATTAAACAATAGGATAGTGGATTGAAAATCTCAAGTAGAGCTTGGGGATTGGACGTAGGTCAAGGATTGGGCCGAACCAGTATAAATCTCTGTTTGCATATTCTCTTCCCTTATTTCTTATATTCCCAGCATATATGTTTGAATGTCTGTTTATTGTTTTAAAAATCATCACTGTCATACAAACTACTTTTAGTAAGTTGTGAAAAGATTTTCAAAGTTACCTAAAGTTTTATCAGACACCCAATTCACCCCCCTCTTGGGTGACAACCAGATCTAACATTTGGTATCAAAGGCGGTCTCTTGTTTAAAGGACTTAACAGTTTCAAGAGTTATTAATGGCTGATTTTGGGTGTCGTTCATTTTCAGAAGGTTTTGATTATACCATTCCACCTGTTTTCAAAGATATTGATTTTTTATTTTGGAAAGCTAAAATGACCAGCTTTATTAAAGCGTCTGATTTTGATATGTGGAATGTTTTTGTAAATGTTTTTGATTTCAGACAAAGAAAGAATTGGACAGAAATAGAAAAGAAGATGTTTTCGTTGAACATTAGAGCAATGAAAATTTTATATAGTGCATTGACAGAAAATGATTTCGAGAAAATAAAATTTTGCTCATGTGCTAAAGATATTTGGGACACTCTTGATTCTTTATATGCTTCTAACAAATATGTTGAAGTTGAAAGTGTTGACAGTTCATCTGAAACTATAAGTTGTGTATCCATGATTGATGAACAATTGGAAGTGGAGAATGAAGAAGGAGAAATCATAGAATGCTTCCATAATCCAATCAACAGAAAAGAACAAGAGGAAGAGGATTCCCAGGAAGAGCTCATGGAAGATTATGATCAACCATTATCTGGAGTTCAAGATGCACATGTGATAAACAATTCCAATTCTTCTTGTGTAGTTAAGAAAAACGATTTTGAACAATTGCATAAAATTGTTTTTCAACTACTTACTAATTCTATTTTGAAAAGCAAAAAGTTTTCAATCATGCTGGAAAATCATGTGTGAAGAAAGAATTTACAAATATGAGTTATTTAATATTGCATTCACTCTACCAGCACAATATTTGTAAAACCGTTCATAATAAGCATCACTCTGTTATTTGAACGTTATTTTCAAAATGCATTAATAGATATGATTTTCTATATTCTTTGATCAAACTTACATGCATTTGTATCAATGATATATTTTCTACATAAAGTATATTTACAAATTGTTACTGAGAAATAACATTCTTAATTGGCATCATTTAGTTGTTTCCCTTTATGATTCATTGGCTTGAATTTATTTGATCGGGTAAAATTATTTTTTGCCTTTGATTGGCTTATTATGCTCTTTGCTCAAATATTATATGGTTAAATTATAAGAGCATAAGAGTTACTATGTCTAATCTTGTGTGGACTCAAGAAAAATAGAGTACCAAAGAGAATATATTTGTTTTGCAGGATCCACTATTCTTGCGTTGGAAAATAAGGATAAATAGAGGAAGATCAGCTTGTAAGGTCATCTCATGTGAACAACAAGTAATGGTTATAGAGTCATGACATCACATGAGTAACCAATCGAGCTATCTGGAAAAGGAACTTCAACAATCCTACACTAAGCTTACCACAAAAATATTGAAGTTCGTCACTTTTGTGAATGAAAAGATTATGCAACTCTGTGAATTGATCAACCAAAGCTTCAAGAAACTTATCCTTATGCATCAAATCTGGGAGATCATCAGTATTGATCACATCATCAGAAAGTGGCTAGCCCAGTGATGCATCTATGGATTACAAATGATCGATTATGACTCAAGTAATTACAATATTACTTGAGTGAGATTAAGATCACTTTACTTGACTCAAGTAAAAGTATTTGAAATACAATACAGACATAATATATGAAGAATTAAAAGAAATCTATTACAGAAATTAAGATCACTTTACTTGACTCTTACTCTATGTGTTTTCATATTGTTAAACTTATCTATAATTGAATCCGTGCTAAAACTTAAAACAATTTCTTTTTCAATGTATGTAATCAAAAAAACATCAAGAAATTAGTCTTTCATTCTATTTCCAATAAAAATTTAAGAACTTGAATATTAATATTCCCACTAAGATGCGATTTTTTTTTCAAAGTTTATGAGTTTTTATCTTACACCCAATCTACCTCCTCTTAAGTGCCAGCTAGTTCAAACATAATTTTCTATGGGAATTTATTTATTTATTTAAATTTTTATGTACCTTAGACCTTAAAGTCCATAAATCAATATTCATATATGACTTTTATTTAGGAAATATAACATCAAAAGTAAAACATTGTTTTAGGCATATTTAAGAGATAAATGTTGTAAACAAAAGGAGAATGAATATATATAATATATTTAAGTAGGAAGTGACAACAAATTGCAAATGATCTAGTATATGGCAAAAGAGAAAAACAAGCCATGTGAGGGGAGGAAAGAGAGAAAAACACAGCGTAATTGGGAAGAGGGGGAACATATGTGGACATATTTCGGCCACGTGAAAAGAAGAGAAAATTAGAGAGATAGGAGGAAAAAGGGGATACATGTGGATATTTTGTAGAAGGTCTGGAGACCAAGAAAGAAAGGCGTGGTGACAAAGGAAAAATACGATATGACGGCAATAAATAAAAAGAGATAGGGATGCCAAATCATGATGAAGTCGGTAGCATTAAAAAAACATTTAAAGCACAACTGTCAGCATGTGAGTATTGAAGGGGGCAAAAAACCCCAGAAAAAATATCAGAGCCAGAAAACTAAGTTGGGGGGTGTTTGAGTTAGATTTTTCTCACCGGCCTTACGCCAAAAAGCTCCTTTATTTTATAAGTTGAATCCTGGACCGTCGGGCAGAGGTTGGCCAACGTTAGACGCGAATACTATTCACTGAATCTCAAGGGGAGGGTTTTCTAATAAATTGAGGGAGGTGAGAGCATTTAATACCCTCTACCCACTAATAAATGGTGGTGTCGGCATATGCCCCACCATTTAATAAAATGGCTTTTTAGAAAAGAAAAGAAAATTTCTTCTTCTCCTTTTTTCGTTTTTTATTTTTTCATAACTTTTTTAATAATTTTTTTTATAATATTTATATGTTTACAATCACTAGTACAAAAATGTGTTTTAAGACGGTCACGTTTAGATTGGATTATAGAGGATCAGGTTTAAAAAGTATGATTGGAGATTGTTTTGTAAATATAAAGAACTTTTTTGACCAGATTAAAGAGTATTAGGTCTAAAAAGTATATCGGTGACAATTTCGTAAATATATAGAGCTTTTTTTCGACCAAAGTATAGAATATTAGGTCTAAAAAGTATAATTGGTGACATTTTCGTAAATATATAGAACTCTTTTTAGACTAGATAATAAAGCCTTAGGTCTAAAAAAAATGACCGGTGACAGTTTTATAAATATATAGAACTTTTAAGACTGGATGTTATAAAGAACCGATTTAAAAGATTAACTTTTATAAGACCTCATTTAAATATCAACCGGTCTAAAAGATTTTTATTAGGCGCAGCAAATGATAATTGAATGTTGTACTCTCTCTTTCATTGTAACTCACAGCCTTCTCTCTCTTGGTTAAGATTTCCCAAGAAGACGCGAACTTAGCCAAACACAACACACCGTAAATCAGGAAATCCTAATGGCCACATTGCTGTTTGTTTCGACGTCGTCGCGGGATCTGGCATCAGAGGCGTTCTCACGGCTTTGTTGTTCACTCGCGGAAGAGATGGATTTCCGATGTTCTCCACTTTTAAGACTGATTATTTTACACAACAGGTTTAAAAATATGATTTTTAAGACCTCATGTTTTAAAAATCTGGTTTAAAATTTTTTTTAAGATCGTTTGCGCATCCGGTCTTAAAGTAGTAGACTTTTTAAACCGCCTGTATCAACACCGGTTCCAGATCCAGTCTTAGGGCGCTTTTTCGTCCGGTCTTAAAATCTTTTTTTTATACCCGTGAATATATCCATGGGAAATAATACCCTTATTTATACCCATCAAACTTCGTTGATTATTTATACCCTTATCTTCAATTATCACAATTTATACAACAAATATGTGTGTGTGTGTGAGTGTATGTGTATGTATGTATGTATATAAATACATATATAGATGTATACACACACAGATATGTGTGTGTGTGTATATATATATTTGTATATATAAAATTCATATGTGTGTCTATAATATGTGTATAAATATATATATACATATATTCAATAAGATTTATGTTATTTTCAGTCATTTTTCATTTCAATTGTTTTTTCAAATAATAATTCAAACATGTTTCAGTTTAGAAAAAAAACTACTTTTACCACTGTTAATTCAAACACAAATCACATTTAAAATCTAACTTTCATTCTATCTTACTCTTGCAAATATTATTTTGAAAATAAATCACTTCTACCACTACTAACCCAAACGGGCTCTACCAACATGTTTGGGTAAGTGTTGAAGGTAAATGAAGCATAGTGAAAGGAGGAAAATAAAAACCCAGTTGGGAAGTGTTTGAGGTAACTTTTTTCTCACTTGACTTACCCAAAAAGCTCCTTTATTTTAGAAGTTGAATCTTGAAGCGTCGGGTCGATGTCGGCCAGCGTTAAACGCAAATATCGTTCTCTAAATCTTAAGGGGCGGGTTTTCTAATAAATTGAGGGACGTGAGGGAATTTAATACTCTCTACCCAATATTAAATGATGGTGGAGACACATGCCCCACCATTTAATGAAATGTTTTTATAAAAGAAACAAACAAAAGACCATTTATTCTTCTTCTTTTTTTGTTTTTTTATTCCTTTTTTAATAAATTATTTTTATCATATCTATAGTTTACAATATGTCCTCTTGGGTAGTTATGCCAAAAGACTTGTAATAAATGTTCCACTATGTAATAATTAGAATAGTCAGTGATTAAGTAGGTGTCTGCGTAAGCTATGTATGTAAGGTGTCAAGTCTAAAGGGCACATGTTATATATATATACATATATGTAACTTATATATATATATATATATACCACTCTGGTCCTATTTATAAGTCCAATTTGACCAAATCTCACATACCAAGGAAAGTTAGGTATCTCAATGATTATAGAGTAAATTTTCAACTTTACCCTCATTTATGAATGGGTATCTTTTAAAATTTATTATCAAATCTCTCTCATCATTAATATGGACAAAATTGTCACAATCTCATTTCTTTGGTCAAAATGGACTTATAAATAGGACCAAATTTTTTGGTTAAACTGAACTTATAAATAGGACTATATATATATATGTGTGTGTGTGTGTATGCGCGCGCGCGTGTACATACATATGTATATGTATATCACTCAGGAATGTATACTTAGGTATGTATGTATGTATGCATTCCTCAGGTCTTTTATTTATTTATTTATATCACTCTACACCTTTTTTCCTCTACATATTTTTTTGAGGGGCCTCTACCGCCAATGTCATTTCTTTCAAACCTGCCAAAGAAATTTAAAAATTGATCTGCCCCGATTTAGAGTCGGAACCAGGCTAGGGTGGACCCCCTCCCATTTTTTTATTTTTAAATATTTGAGAATTTTAGACGTTGTCGTGTGGTTCTTGCATTGCAGGTTTGTAGTAAACACGTTATTCATAGGATGGCAGGCAGAGCCGTGACGGATGGAACCCCAGAACTTCCCCAATCCCCACATTAATGCCCCTGTGACTATCCCAAAATTGATTTTCTTGTTATTATTCATTTTGTTCTCCGCAGTCTTTGGAAGAGTAAATGCCCCAACTGTGGTTGTTTCCACGCGGCACACCAACAAATAACCTCCATTGCTGGATTCAACTTGTTTATGTAAGATCCATCATTACAAATAACCTCCATTGCTGGATTCAACTTGTTTATGTAAGACCCATCATTTTTGCACTTCTTCTCATGTCTAGCATAATAATGCCTAATTTAAGTTTTCTATTGGTTGCATTTTTCATCAGTTTGTGACATTAAAAGGGAAAGACATATACCACAGATAAACTTCCACTGAAGGGGACAATATAACTAACATGAAGAATGTCCAGGTGCATCAAATCAAAAGTGTTTTACCGTACATATGTAAAATCTTAACATATAGTTTAACAATATAAAAACATCAAGTGAAGTAATCTTAATTTCTCTAATAGATTTCTTTTAACTTTTTGTATGTTATAGGTGTAACACCCCAAATACTTAACCAAGTATTTGAAATATCTCCAATCATGATGCTCAACATCCAAATCACCAAATTAAATAACCACTTCATCCCAAAATCCATAATACAAAGTCAACTTAAGTTCCCAAAATATTTCATAATAAATAAAAAGCGGAAGTCTTAGAGTCATGACAAATAAAAATAACATAACATGAACTATAGGAGTACAAAAGAGCCTTCAAAACTCACTTTATAGGCGTCTTTATTTGCTCCCTACTAGAACATTCACTTAAAAATGATAATATAGGATGAGATTTCATGTCTCAGTATTTACTGAAAGTTTCTCCCGTACACAAGCAAATCACATATGAAAAAAAAGCAAGAGATCTGGTTACTTATATATTTGTATATACTATACTTTCTCATACAAAATTTACCATCATTAAGTCAATCCGCGAACTATATAATTATACAATATGCAATCTATATCACTGTCCATCCTCATACCGCTGATTGGAGCCATAGGCTAACACATAGTCTAATAGAAACTCATCCTTTTGATTGGATTATCCCAAGCTCACCAAAACTTAGATATTTTGGTAAATTAATTACCATAAATTAATCTATCATATTATAATTCTAAATAAATTTCAGGATGTTACAATAAGTATATATTGTATATCAAATACTTTTATTTATGATAAAATATTTTTTATTTTTCGTTCCCGACATTAAAAGTTTTGGATCCCCCGCTGCCCCGATTTAATATCCGCATCAATAGTCTCTAATACGGAGGGTTTCTTTCATTCCCAACCCCACCTTTTAATTTTTCTTTTATAAAAGTCGCTATATATAACGAGTGTTGTATGTTCTGAATATATCCGAGAAACACAAAGAAGAGGGAAACAGTAATGGAGAACGCAAGGCTTCCTCTCCCAGCCGGAGAACAGGTTCTTACATTGATGGCTAACGCTATCGAACCCATCCAAAAAGAAGAAAAGCAAATGGAGAAATCTCCATTAGAGATCAATGAACCCCAAATGATCAAACCTACCATCTCTGAGTTCAGTGGGAAGGACACAAATGCACACTTGGAAAATGTGATTGCTAGCTTTCTTGACACTATAACTCACAGAAGATATCGTTGCTTAGGTAAATTTTTCACCATACTTTATATGTTTCCACTTTAAATTTACTTTGATCCCTTTTGGTCCTAAATATAAGAGCTAGTATGGATACTTGTTTTTGTCATCAATGTAAGACATGAATCCATCTTCTCTCCCAAAATTATAACATTTTTTTCTCAAACTTTTACTACAAAATTATATTTTTTCACTTTATGTCTGCAGGGTATCCCGTTAATCAAGACTTTAACTATGATGCGTTGGTACAGTTGCTACGTTTCTTCTTGAACAATATGGGTGATCCATTTATTGGGAGTAGCTTCTCTCTTAACGCACATCCGTTTGAGCTGTGTGTACTTGATTGGTTTGCCAAACTTTGGGATATAGAGAACAATGAGTATTGGGGATATGTTACAAATTGTGGAACTGAAGGAAATTTGCATGGGATTTTAGTAGGGTTAGTATATGGATTTGATTTTTTTTGGTTATATTAACAATATGATTTCGAACACATGAGCCTAATGGGTGTGATTTCGAATTAATTCCTAAAAATAATAAATTTAAGCGATTAAAACGTATTAAAAAGAAAACTAAGTGAAATGAGTTTGTTACATTTAAAAGTAGTTTGTAATTTATTTACTATTTACTACTATCTATTATACAAACAGGAGGGAACTACTTCCCGATGGAATTATTTACACATCACGAGACTCTCATTATTCAGTGTTAAAAGCAGCAAGACCTTTTAGAATCAAGTGTGTGGTAGTTGGGACTCTAATCTCTGGTGAGATTGACTATAATGAACTGAAAGCTTCAATTCTTGAGAACAAGGACAAGCCAGCCATCATCAATCTCTCTCTCTCTCTCTCTCTCTCTCTCTCTCTCTCTCTCTCTCTCTCTCACAATATGTATATCTAATATACAAGGGAAAAAAAACATGAAGAGTGCAGTGAAATCTAACTACACATTGAAATTTATAAAAATTGTTGTTTCTTATTTCAGGGACAACTATAAAAGGAGGCATTGATGATGTTGATCTTGTGCTACAAATACTTGAAGAGTGCGGTTTTAGTGAAGATCGGTTCTACATTCATTGCGATGCAGCTTTATTTGGACTGATGCTCCCATTTATTAATGGGGTAAGTAACTAAACTAAAATTGAAACATTTAATTGATATCATGTAATGGATACCAAGGTGCTCTTAGGCTTTGGACTTATTCCTCAGGTCCAAGGTTCGAGCCCTTGGGGAGGCGCCCTTGGGTATTTACTCGAGGGACAAATCCTTCAAGAGGAGGAGGACAATTCCGCCCCACAGGTAAGGACCTGGTTCGTCCCCCTCACGGCGCACCGCTTACACCCGTGGTTGACCGGCCCCACCGGGGCAGAATTGTCCTCCTCTTCTTGGAGGATTTGTCCCTCGAGTAAATACCCAAGGACGCCTCCCCAAGGGCTCGAACCTTGGACCCGAGGAATAAGTCTAAAGCCTAAGAGCACCTTGGTATCCATTACCTATCACTATAAGAAATTAAATAAACTAGAGAAAACTACGTTCAATACAAGCATGGAGTAGAATAAAAATTAAGTAAAATTATCAAAATATTATAGTAGGAAATTCTAAACCTGTCGATTAAATGCATAAGCGTGAAATTCTAAAGAAATTAAAACACAAAGTTAGCACAAATAAAAAATAGTCACACAGGTTTTATATAAAGAAAATGCTATTTAAGTGTGATGTGGCATCACTTTTAATATACTCTAGGAATCGTTAATCTTAAAGTCTCCAGGGATATTGCCCCATATTTGAATTTTAGCTACTAGTTTTGGATGAACTTGTTTTGAATATGTTCTTTGAATCTAATTTAATAAACATTAGTGTCTCTGGGTGGTATGTATAGGCACCAAAGATTTCGTTCAAGAAACCTATTGGAAGTGTAACTGTCTCATGCCATAAGTTTCTCGGATGTCCTATCCCCTGTAGCATCATAATAACTCGTCTAAAATACATTGACCTCCTATCTAAAGAAGTTGAATACATCTCTTCAAGAGACACCACTATCTCTGGGAGCCGAGGAGGTCACGCATCCATCTTCCTTTGGTATGCTCTCAACAAGAAAGGCTTCAACGGCCTCCAAAAAGAAGTTGAAGAGTGCAACAAGAAGGCGATTTACCTTCGAAACTGCTTGAGAGGGCAAGGCATTGGATCCATGCTGAACAAGTTTAGCAACATCGTGGTGTTCGAGAGGCCTCTAGATGATGCATTCTCTCTTAAGTGGAGCTTGTCTAATGAAGGGAATCTATCTCATGTGATAGTGATGCAACACATCTCTGTGAAAATGTTGGATTCCTTTGTGAGTGAGTTTGCGAAGAATCGATCGATTTGGTACAAAGATAATAGCAGCAAGAAGCCTCCTTGTATTGGTGAGGAGATTGGTGCTCAGAACTGTGCTTGTTTAGTCCACAAGAAGCTGATATCGTTTTGATAAAATCATTGTGTGCCTAAGCAATCTGGTTTGGCTTTAATTTCATTTTCTTGTAATACCCTATTTTGTGTTTTCCATCAAAAGGATAAGAATGAATGAATTACTATAAATTCTTAAATAAATGAATGATTATTATGGAACACAGCTGCATAGGGAAAGCTTGTAGTACCCATGTATTCTTAAATCTGTATGTATCGTTGATATGTTGTTGTTGTTGTTGTTGTTTTTTTTTTTGATAATATTGGTATGTTGTTGTTGAAGTGTAATAAAAAAATTCTGATGTGTGAGAAAGCTTGTAGTACCCATGTATACTAACGGCGTCAACTTTTTAACCTCGATTAGTTAAGCCAAATGCTATTCAAGTTTTCATATATCTATTGATGGTTGGGCCAAGGGATTGAAAATGAAATATTTTTTTTATAATATTGAAAATAAAAAATTAAAATTTTGGGAGTGACCTAAAATTAACTTTAATATTCTAACAAATTAAAAGTATATATAACTTTTTTTAGAAAACTATGAGAAAGATTGTTTGGGTGAGAAAAAGCTACACGAATGTTAAGTGAGAGAAAAACTATTTATTTTCTATGTTAAAACTTGAAAAATCTGGATGTGATATTATATATATATATATATATATATATATATATAAGTTGTGGAGATTTATTTATTAAAATCAATGTCGCATTTCATATGTGGAGGGTTGAAGTTGAGGTATTCTTTATTCCCTAAATTATCTTACATTGTGGATTTGATTGTGCTTCTTGAGATTTTGGAGATTATTGTTAAATGATTTAAGAATCATGAGTTTAAGTTAGAAAGTTAAGACTAATTGCAAGAGAGTTAGTATGAAGCATGTGAGTATGTCCTTACTGAATAGGATATTATAGTTTTATAAAGACTATAGGAGGAATAATAACAATTTGTTTTGAACATTAGAGGATCAAGGAGAGAATATAAGTCATAGCTAATAGAATGAAGAAAGATATATATTTTTCGCAGCACTACAAGTGAGTGAATAGCGTACCATTATAATTTTTATAAATGATATTTTACTTGCTATAATTTTACTAAATTATCAACTTTCTTAAGTACTAATTTCCTCAAGAAAGTTTTTCTGAAATTATATCAATTGTATATTGTTATTTATATGTTTAAATGAAATGATGATCTTATTCTAGGTTAATAGTTCCATAACATTTTATAATTTATGAATTTTTATGCAAAGAATTGATAAGAAAATTTCTGAGATATTCTTTGTATGTACTTTTATATTGAGATGATCTTATATTTAAAATGCCCTTATGCTAGTTACTATTATATGGAAAGACTTTTGATTGATAGAATTGGAAGGGAATGTTTTGAGATTTTGTAAGCTTTCATACCGGGGTCTTCTGCTATCAAATATTCTTTTCAAGTTCTCATCATTAGAGGAAAAACTCTTTGCTTGCTATTGGTAAATTGACTCGATATGCTTGAAATTGTGTTGGCAGGACTGAATACAGAACCCTAGTTACTAACAGTAGTACTGTTCATCCTTGGCATGCCATGATTAACTCAAGCTCGCTTGACATTCGTGAGCATAGTACTCGCACTTGATATTTGTGGGACTCATCCTCGCGCTTGTTATTCGTAGGTTTTGTACCTACGCTTGTTTCATGGCTACAAGCCACGCTTGCTGAATTGGAGTTAAATCACAATCCTGAACAATCCTCCTTTCAACGTAAAATTTAAATTTATGTATTACATTTTGTAAATTGTGTTCTAGGAGCTCCACGTACACTATAGTACTAGGATCCTTGCCTTTTGTCGTGCATGTTGTATATTCGTTACTATGGAGCATAAATCCTTTTGTAGGATCATTGTCAAATGCGCTATTGTAAAACTTTTTGGGAGATCCCAATTGTATGGGTGGTTCTACCAAAATTCTATAGATAGCCAATGACTCTTGTTAATGTAAAATGTATAAATCTCTATAATTTTTATTGTAACTATGTCCATAAATATGAATGAAGAATTTTGTACATAAGCAAGGCTAAAAGGATGTGGGTTTTCTCATATTCCAAACTTATCACACTTCAATTCATGGGGTGTGACATTTATGGCTCATCAACAGTCATGTTACATTCCCTACTCATAAAAGACAATATGTGGCGTGTAGTGTAACATCCCAAATTTTGGGTCAAGAAGTTTAGGAATAAAATTGTGATGAGTAGGCTACTAAGTCAGAGGGGTCAAAAGTCTTAAGCTTATTGTGAGGAAAAACTTAAAATAATTATTAAAAATATTCTTCGACCTTGAAAATTTAGGGAATATTATTTTTGGGATTTAGAAATAGGATGAAGCGATTTAATTCCAAAAAAATTGACCAAAATAGGTTTAAAGCTATTTTCTGGAATTTAGGCTTGTTTTTCTGAAAATTCAAGGAAAAATAGTTAGAGGATAATCTTTAGTCTAGAAATTTTAGAGTTGATATTTTATAGCATAAAGACGCTAATTGAGGAATTTAGGACGTTTCCCATCTGATCCAAGGGGGTGAGGTTTTAGATTTTTATTCTTAATGTCTCATGAAAATAGAAGAAAAGAGGCTTAAATGGGGTATTTTTGAGAGTGGGTCCCACAACACTCACTCCTCTCTCAATTAAATGTCTGCTGGCTGTAATGTGTGCAAGATATGGTAGATCTTGTACTTGCACTAGGCAATTTGCAATTTTAGGCGATTTCAAGTGTAACATCCTTTTAACATTCTGGGAAAATTAGGCATATGGTAAGTGAGTGTTTGAGGGATGTGTGGAACAGAATTGTCTCAAAGGATACAAACTGTGTGAACTTAGGAAACTAGCAGTATTGAGCTTAGTGATATATATGGCATAGTCATTGTAAGAGAAAATCAAGAGAACTAGCCACATAGAAGGATTTTTTGAGCTTTATCGTTATTTAAAATTTTGTGTGCATACTCTCTAGTTCCATTGCTTTCTTTGATTTGTCTTAGCTCTTGGTTGAAGCCAGTCTGCACATAAACATATCTGCACATGATTGAGGCATTCATTTCTCACCCCTATACCCATACACAAGCCATCTTCATACTTTAACCTTTGCAAACACATTTGAGCCCATCATTTTTAAATTGCTATAAAAGATGAAGCTCTCGAGTGAAAGAAAAATGAGAAGAATACGAAGTAATTCAGTTTGTTTTAAAAAAAGATGGAATAAATAGAGAGAGAGAGAGAGAGAGAGAGAGAGAGGAGGGAGAGAGAGCAAAAGAGAAGTAGCATGTATGACTAAGCACCCAATGCTTTAGTTATAGTTTGCATACTTGTTTGAACTGCATAGATTTTCATTTCATTCCATTCCATATAATCTATTTTGGCCACACCAACATTACATCCCTTAAAGTCCTCTTGATGCATTGAACTTATGTTTGCATAGTAGAAATTGTATAGCTTTGACAAGCCTAAATTGAGTATAGACTAGAAGAGGAGAGTGAAATAAAATCCCCATAGTAAGAAACACTTAATCTGAGAGACTCTTGAAGTCTCTTTGCAAAAGCTAAGCCATATACAGAGTTGAGTTTGTGCTGGGTAGTGGGATTGTTGCATGGAGAGTTGAACTTGAGATGATGAAGGGAGACACATTAACCAAGAGCATGAACGAATCCATATGGTTAGTTTTGCTAGATTATATAGAGAGGCTTGACTACTTGATTTTGCCCAAGAATGCAAAAAGCTAGGTGTGGAGGAGTTGTTAAATCCAAATTCTTCTATGTATGCCCACAACTTTTTGAGTGGTTTTGTTGAGATTTCAATGCCTAAAATATATTTGATACGATCAATTGTGATTTAAAATGAATATGTGGAAATGAGGATTAAAGAGCTTAATTGATGCATTTGAGAAGTTATCATGTTTGTTGGAAGAAAAAGGAATTAAAACTGTTGTAATTTTGAGCTTAGGTATCATTGCTAGTTCAATGTTGTAACGATCCTACAACATTGCATCGGCACTGAATAATGAAAATCTGCAGTATTGTGTTTCTATTATAAATTGATCATTTCTTGAGAAAATACTGAAAAATATTGCAAGAACTTGGGCCAGACGTTGAGTGGCCTTTGTAAGCTTAAGATAAATGCAAAAAGGGCCACATGCTTGAGGAAGAAGTCAAGATGGATGGTTGGAATAAAAGATCAATCAAACATAATCTTCTTACTAGGCTAGACAGAAAAAAGGCAAGCCCAACCCAAAGAAGGAAAGCTAGAAAAGTGGTGCAAGTTACCCTAGCTTTAAAAGGAAAGGCGGTTAACCCTAGAAATACGCGTTGGATGCTGAGAACCTCGTACCCCATATCTCGAACTGACGAAGAATGTGTGATGGCTGAGAGTTGCATGCGACGAAAAGCTGCTAAGATAGATAGAATAGTTGAGAAAGAAGGTTGCTGAGACGAAGAAGACGCTACTGAACCATGCCGCAGAAGTTTCTTTGTGCTTCCGAACACCTTTGACTTCTCTCCTTCTTCTTCTTAGTTTATGTTTTTGTACTTTCATGGATAATATTATTTCAAATTCAATTGTATTTTTTTTTCGCAAGCCATTAACTAATATTCTTGTGGCTAAGCGACGATAGAATCTTGATTTTTAGATTTAAATAGATTGCTTATTTTAATATCAATATAATTCAGTTTGTTTAATGTTGTGCATGTTGAACGTCGATCTTGTTTATTAGATGGTCAATAGTAAGCAAGAGTTGTGATCTTCATTTACTGGAAAAGAGTTCAGATGAGACCGCCATTAAACAGTGTGTTGGAAGAGTTACTGCGTAATTCTATCTAAGTTCATAAGCTTCAGGAATGAGTTTATCTCACACAACCATACACCTTGTTTTTGCATGTTATTCTGAACTCAAAAAACGATAGGCATAGTTGGAAAACAAAATACAAAAGAGGTAGGTTAACTGAAGAACTTTGCTTGTAGCATTGCGGTAGCAATCTGGGTAAAAGTTGCAAATAAGGGGGAAATCAGAGCTTAGCTTATTTTTATACTAATAACTCTCAATCATATTTATTCTTGATTTGTTACAATTTAATTCCAGATTTGGTAGTTGATAAGTCCTAAATATGCTATATATTTCCATTATGCTATGACTAATTTAAAAGAAAATTATGTGCTTAAATTGCGGTTGATCTGATTGATTATGATAGATTTCATGCACATGTGGGAATAAGAGTCAAATAAGTTGAATTGTTGCATTTTAGGAGTTATCTTGCATATAAACACAAAAATGACCTCATTCTGATATATTTCTGAGTTGACATCAATGTTGTCTCAATGTACAACATCGTATGGATGATTATCTAAAATATCATATTTTGTTATGCACTGATCTTTTCTTGAGAAAATATAGAAGATAATTGCAGGATACTGGGCTGAACGTTAGTGGGCTTTGAAGCTAAAGAAAGTTGAAAGAAGACAGTTGACTTGAGGAAGAAAGAAATCAAAGATAGCGGAAAATTAGAAAGATATCCAAACAGAATCCTGCTAATCAAAACAGAATCAATCAGATAGAATCTTCTCGTTGGGCCTGACAGAACAGGAAAGCCCAGCTCCCTAACGCCATATGGGACGTGTAGTACAAGGACTTCAACCATAAAAGGAAAAGACAATTAACTGTAAAAGAGAGGGGACATTCGAGTTAAGAGTTGGATCAAGTGGAGAGATTACAAAGATCATAACATGTTGAGAAGCATGACAGATTAATGGTGACAGAAGGCTGTTGATATGAAGAAGACACAGAGGTGTTACGTGCCAAACACTATCCTTTATCGTCGCCATACAGGGCATGAAATTTAGTAGCTAATGCTTACACAACATTGTCTTAGCTTTACTGCAACAATGCGAGTAGCTGAATACATGTTAGTGCCCTTTGCATTTCACATTACTTAGGTATGTTGCTTAGCTATATAATAGCACCATTTTGTTAATACAATACTCTGGCTTTTCTCTCCTGCTTTGCTCTGTCTGTTACTTTGCACTTTGACTAGTTCATCCCTTTGATAGCATAGTATAGCTTGTACATTATTTGCTGCAGCATTCCCATTGACTCTTTTGTGCTATTGTGTTTCGATGCTTGTTGATTGGACACTCTGCACACATGTAGTTTCACGAGAATTCTTTTTTGCTTGCTCTGTTTATGTGCTCTACCTCACTTTCCTTCTATTATGTCTTTTCTATTTGCACTGAGGACACTGCAAATTTCAACCGTGGAAAGGCGTTATGCAGACAATTTGTACTGATGATTGATATAAATGAGTGCTAATTGTGACTTGTATTTGGTATATCTAATCTAGCACCCACACGAGGCTATTTGCAAATTTGGGCCAATTTTAAACTTAAACCTACCTGCTCAATAGTTGAGTAGAGTTAGTCATTTAGCAAAGTCATTATCTGATAGAATGTGTAGAATAGAGTTGTCTAAAAGGATACAAACTATGTAGACTTGGGAAACTGACGTCATTAGACTTGATAATGTATATGACATAGTTGTTGTTAGGAGAAATCCAGAGAATTAGCTACATGGAAGTATTCTTGAGCTTTAATTTTTAAATTCAATGTCCATACTCTCTTTGATTTGTCATAGTTCTTAAGATTGAAGCCATAATGCATATGAGCGTATTTGTATATGATTGATGAATTCATTTTTTCACCCTTAAACCCATACACAAGAAGTCTTCACTATATGACTATTGCAACCCCCTTTTAGCCTTACTAATTCAATTCATTGTTGTCACAAAGTTTGAATTTACTAAGTAGGGAAGTTAACTTGAAATGTTGTAGCATAATGAATAGTAAATGCAATTGTTGTAAAGCAATGATGCTCTCGAATGAAATGTTGAAGAGTGACCATTGAGTGTGTTAAAAAAAAGAGATGAATAATGATGGAGAGAGGAAGATGAGTAGCATAGGAAAAAAAGAGTTTATAGGATTTCTTTAAGATTCTTCTACATACTTGTTTAAACTTAATGACCAACCATTTCATTTCAATCTATACTTCCATCTTAGCCACGTCAACACCATATCCCTTAAAGTCCTCTTGATGTAGTGAATTCAAGTTGTAAGGTAGAAATTGTAGAACTTTGACAAGCCTATGGAGAGTATAGATTAACAGAGGAGAGTGAAATAAAATCCCTCAATGTGTGAAAGAGCAACAAACACTTGACTTGAGAGTCTCTTCAAGTCTCCTTGCAAAGGTTGAGCCATACATAGAGTTTAGTCTGTGTTGGGTAGTGCGATTATTGGCATAGCAAGTTGAACTTGAGATGATGAAAGGAAAAAATAGTACCAGAGTGTAATAGCCCTAAAATAGTGAGAGAAATAAATTATTTTCTTAAAATATATTTGAATTAGTAATTGCATTCTTAACAAGGTAAGCTTGTAGCTTGTGGGCTGTGGCAATAGAGGCTGCTGGATACTTTGGGCCACGGTGTCCAAACACATGAGGCTTTTCTTCTTCCATTTTAATACCATGAGATTACTAAAATGTCCTTTTGTCCTTAAAAAAAAAAAAAAAAAAAAATCAGATTTCTTCTAATTCATTCCTTCTATTTGTTGAGAAGGAATGAGGCAGAGAAGGTTCGAGATTCTCTAAAACTCAAATCCTCACCTCCATCGTTCCTCTCCATTGTCTCCTCCAGATTGCTTGTCGTCCTCGGCATAGTTCCAAAAAAAAACCATCGCCATTGTCTTCCTTTGTACCGGTAAACCTATGCTTAAACGCCTATGTTATGATCTTCCGCCATCTCCCTTTTGCTCCTCAGTTTAGATAGCTATATCTTCTTTCTCCTATTCTGTCGACTTCAATGGACTTAGAAAGGGGGGGGGGGAAATCAGCGCTTGGAAGAAGTCCATAGCCCTCTTTACAACATCATCATCAACTCCATTCTCAACTCTATCACGCTTTGCTCATGGTATATATAAGAGGGCTACTATGAGCCTTTTTCCTTCCCTCTTCATTGCTGCAATTGAAGCCACTATTCAGCCGCTCAATTTCTGAATTCTTCTTCTCATATCCAGCGTGTGGTATGGCTAATACTCCTTTTTAGATTGGTTGTTGTTTGTTGTTAGACAATAATTGAGTTAGAACTATTTTATTGAAGTTATTAGAATGAAATAGCTACTGATAGAGAAGGATTTGATAAGAAACTGATGATGGAGATTTTTTTTAAAGGAAATTATTTGATCCTTGAATATGTTTGGGGATAATTTACGAAGTTAGAAGCTATCATATTTTTAATTGCAAGTTTGGCAAAATAAAATATTGGGACTTTAGTGAAACTAGTTGGATGTTTGAAGGCTATATGGTTGTTTGTCGAATGGTTGAGTTTGATGTTTGTGATATGATTAAGTGTTTATGGTGCATGTAAGATGCTTGTTAAAATGTATAAGAGAAAATTTGATTGGATTAGATAGCTTCATTTGTTTAAATTTCTACTTAAAGTTTGAAGAGACATATATAGTTGCTGATATTGGGATTAATAATTAAGGGTGATAAAATTTAGTTATTATTTTGTGACTATATTATCTATAAAAAAGTTGAAAGCTAGCTCAAGACCTTCCTTTAATTTTAAGTTGTTATAAAGTGAGGATTGAGATGGTGTATTAAGTTTCATTGAGATTATTTGTTGATTGGCATATGGAACAAGTGGTATTAGTAGTGAAGTTGATAATTAAACTAATAATGAATGAACTGAAAATATTTGGTTTATAATTGGAGAACTATATATGTTTGCTTCTTCTTCTTTGGAGAACTATATATGTTTGCTTCTTCTTCTTGGAGAACTATATATGTTTGCTTCTTCTTCCTTGGAGAACTATATATGTTTGCTTCTTCTTCTTTGGAGAACTATATATGTTTGCTTCTTCTTCTTGGAGAACTATATATGTTTGCTTCTTCTTCTTCTTCTTCTTGTTGGAGAACTATATATGTTTGCTTCTTCTTCTTTGGAGAACTATATATGTTTGCTTCTTCTTCTTTGCTTCTTCTTTGGAGAACTATATATGTTTGCTTGTTCTTGTTGGAGAACTATATATGTTTGCTTCTTCTTCTTTTGCTTCTTCTTCTTTGCTTCTTCTTCTTTGGAGAACTATATATGTTTGCTTGTTCTTGTTGGAGAACTATATATGTTTGCTTCTTCTTCTTCTTTTGCTTCTTCTTCTTTGCTTCTTCTTCTTTGGAGAACTATATATGTTTTTGCTTCTTCTTCTTCTTCTTCTTCTTCTTTTGCTTCTTCTTCTTTGCTTCTTCTTCTTTGGAGAACTATATATGTTTGCTTGTTCTTGTTGGAGAACTATATATGTTTGCTTCTTCTTCTTCTTCTTCTTCTTCTTCTTCTTCTTTGGAGAACTATATATGTTTGCTTGTTCTTGTTGGAGAACTATATATGTTTGCTTCTTCTTCTTCTTCTTCTTTTGCTTCTTCTTCTTTGCTTCTTCTTCTTTGGAGAACTATATATGTTTGCTTGTTCTTGTTGGAGAACTATATCTCCTCCTCCTCCTGTATTATTTGAGATGCCTATAATGTGTTTGTTGAAATGTTTGGAAACTATGCTTGGATGTTAGCTACGATAGTTGTGGGATAGTTACAAGTTAAGTAGGAAAAGGGTTTTTATTGAATTGATTTTGTAAGTTCCTAGAGTTTAAGTAAAAGAGAATGACAATGGCATTACTTTAGGTACTCGAGGATCAAAAAGTGAATGTCCATGTGAAAGCAACTAAGTAGAAGTATGCCATATATTTGGTAGCGCTACAGGTGAGTGAATAGTGTCCCATTTTAATTTTATAAATGATATTTTACTCACTATAATTTTATTAAATTATCAACATTCTTAAGTGTTAATTTCCTCAAGACAGTTCTGTTGAAATTATATCAATTGCTTATTTTTATTTATATGTTCAAATGAGATGATGATTTTATTCAAGGTTACTAGTTCCATAACATTTTATCGTTCATGAATTCTTATGCAAAGAATTGATAAGAAAAGTTATGAGATATTTTTTTGTAAACTTTTATATTGAGATGGCCCTATATTTAAAATGCCCTTATGCAAGTTACTATTATGTGGAAAGACTTTTGATTGATAGAATTGAAAATAAATGTTTTGAGACTTTTCTAAACTCTCATGCTATGGTCTTCTATTACGAAAAATTCTTTTTGAGTTCTTATCATTAAAGGAAAATCTATTGGTTTGCTATTGGTGCATTGACCCCATGCATGCTTGAAAAAATTGAAAACGTAAAATCGCAGTAATAAAACGAGTTTTTAACTACCATGGGTGCATTGACCCCATGCATGCTTGAAATTGTTGAGAGGACTGAATACAGAACGCTGGTTACTAACAACAGTACGGTTAGTCCTTGGTGCACCATGGTTAACTTTCAGCTCGCTTGATATTCGTGGGATTCGTGCTCACGCTTGTTATTTGTGGGTCTTGTACCTGCGCTTGTCTCATAGCCTTGTGTTGCGTTTGTTTCGTGGCTTTAAGCCATGCTTGGTTATTTACCTAATAATTGAATATTTCATACACTTCTTTTTATCTCTTGATTAATAATTTAGGACTCTTTAGTTAATAAATAATGGCTTTTATACTTACTTGGGCTTTGGGCCTTTGATTAGCTTTTGGCCATATTTAATGATAAATTTCCAGTTTTACATTGCTTCACTATTTTTACCATAACTCTTGAACCAGACATCAAATTTGCCTCATTCTTGTTATATATTTCAGATGATTCGAAGAGCTACAAATGTTATGAAGACATGAAGGGCAAATTCAAACAAGAAGGCGGTCGGTTTTGGAGCCGAAAACAGATGTATATTTCTGGATATTTATTGGGCCCGAATTTTGTATTAAAAAACCATTTGTTATTTATTTCGTTTTGGGCCATTGTGTAGCCCTAGCCCATTTCCATTTTAGGTTAACTTTAAGTTAGGCAGCAGACACAAACAACTTATGTCATTATGTTTTTACATATTTTTGGATTAAACACAGAAGTTTCATTTTCTCTGCAATGTTCTTCGCGTTTTTCGTCTGTTCTTCATTTTTCCAGCCATACTTGGCTGAACTTCTGTGATGAGCCCACAGATTGAGGATTCCACTATCCAGAGGACTCATTCTTAATGGTAACAAATTCGTTGCCTTGAGCTGCACTTGGTTAGTTGCCCTTGTGGACTGTGTGTCCATGCTTGTTTCTCGTTCTATTTAAGTCCTCATTCAAAATGAGTTTTTCATATCAATTGGTGCTTATTTCATCGATGAGTTTTTTTGTTTTACCTAGTATTTTCCCACTAAAAACTATTTATATAATGGCATCGACGTTTATGATTTCTTACTTGAAATTGAATATAATTATCATTTCGTTATTATGAAATTTTACTTGATTGATTTATTCCTTTAGTAATTTATTTACTTGTTTTAATGGGACGTTATTCACCGGAAAATTATTTTGGCATCAGATATCTCTGGTGACCTACATCTTCAGTGGAACAGTGAAGACTCTCACTGCTGATCACAGCTTGTAGATCTATTTTGGAACAACTGCTAGTTGATGAAAACTTAAGTTTGTATCTATATATTTACTTCTAAAATTTAGGTGTTCCATTTAGCTTATAGGCAAGATTCTTGTCCTCTCTTGTATTTTGGAATATATGTACATGAATATGTTGTAATGGAGCAAAGCTCCAAATGCTGTTATGGAAATTCTGGTCATAGTAGAATTTTTAGGAAGTCTAATTTATGAGTTTAAGGTTTAAGGAATGTGAGTCAACTCATATTCTTGCCGGTCACCCCTTAGTTTTAAGGGCGTGACATAGAGCATAAATAATGTTGTATGATTAATTCTGCTAAATCTTTTTACCACTTGATTTTGCTCAGGAGTGCAAAAATCTAAGTGTGGGGGAGTTTCATAAGTCCTAAATATGCTATATATTTCCACTGTGTTATAACTGATTTAAAAGGAATTTATTGCTTAAATTGTGATCAATGTGATTGATTATGATAGATTTCATGCACATGTGGGAATAAGGGTTAGATAAGTTGAATTGTTGCATTTTAGGAGTTATCTTGCATATAAATAGAAAAAGGACCCAATTCTCAATGCTACAGCGTCGTACAGATGAATATGAAATATCGTATTTTGTTATGCGTTAATATTTTCTTGAGAAATTACAGAAGATAATTGTAGGATCTTGGGCCAAACGTTAGTGAGCTTTGAAGCTAAAGAAAGTCAAAAGAAGACATCTGACTTGAGGAAGACGGAAATCAAATATAGTGGAAAATCATAAAGATATCCAAACAGAATCCCGCTAATCAAACAGAATCTTCTTGCTAGGCTTGATAGAAGAGGAAAGCCCAGCTCCCTAATGCTAGATCAGACATGCTGTAACATCCCATTTTTGAAAAGCAGTATAATTTTTTTTTTCATATATCAGAGTAGAGCATCGGAGCAAGTCAAATGTTGAGTAACTGATACAACAATAACAGTGGCGTAACTGCCTGTTCATAAAGAACATTACTTTATCTGTTCAAATCATGGATGTTCTCGATCGGGTCTTTATGTGGTCTTCACATGTGCTACTTACTCGGCTTACTTTTATCTTCCGTCCTCGGGTCTCTGTAACCTGTAGCTAAGAGCTGAGGTCCAATACCCATCGGACCCCAGCTAACGGTTAACCTCATGCTTTTATAAACAATACATGCACAACAAATATCTCTAGTATACAACATAGATCCATACAGTACATCGTATGATCAAAAGATAACAACTACACTATCATGCAAAGTTATCCCTGGTTTGCAACATCCGTGCCACGATGTACAGTCGTGTCCTCAGCGCTAGGAAAACATAACGGTATTATTATGACTATAACCCGTAAAGTTGTAAGTAGTGATCTAAGTCTACCTTAGTCACAGTGCATATCCAGGACAGAGTCCCGTTCATGGCTTTATGAAATCATCCACAACATATATAAGCATATAAACATCAGTGTCATTGTTACAGTACGCGTCCGTACTTTCGTTGACGAGCGTTTGGTACGTTGACGGAAAACTGTACTTTTGACGAAAAACAACGGTATGTCTTGACAGCGGCACGTCAGACAGTGGAACGACAGCGGTACAACGGCGGTTCGTGATCAAAGATTTCCTATAGGAATAATATCACATTTATCAATATTTGACATCATAACAGGCATTTTAGGTACAAATTACCATTTTGCCCCTATTCCCCTAATCGCCGTAATTTCGCCAGCGCTTCGCTACTTTGACTTTAATCTTCCAAAATTTTTCCAGAACTCCGACTCCACCATGATTTTCGAAATTCATACTTAAAATACCCTTGGCATATGATATCTAATCATACTTGGAAGATTAAAGACTATACTAGCATTACTACCCTAACTACCCAAAGAACTACGTAAACTTAAGACTAAAGACCGGAAAACTTACTCAGAGCTTCGCTTCAGAATTCTCCGGACTCCTTCCTTCTTCCTAGCTGCTCCCAATTTCGGCCTTGCTCAAGAGGGATGGTGTGAATTTTTCAAATGGGAGCTTGGGCTATTTATAGGCAAAATATGGTCACTATTCACACTTTGTCAGGCGGATTCTGGACCGTTGGATCGCACTTGGGTGAAATGGCAAATCTTGGACCCTTGGATCTGTTTGGTCGACATATACCCCTTAGGTGGCAGCCAATGACATCATCTTGGGTGATGTCATAAGTTGCTTTTTACCTCCGGCCCGATAAAGTTCCCCGATCGGTGTCCGAATCGCGTAATCTTGTAAAATCTCAAAAATCCGGAATCACAACTTTGAAGTTCTTTTCCTACTCATTAGAAATGTCTGGGTTAACTAAATTTTTGATCCCTTTCAGGTCTTCTCCGGTCCTGCCGAAGATTTACGGAAAAACGCGTCGGTTACGGAAATAACTTCCGGAATCATCAACTTCGGGACAAAAATTCACTGATTCATAATTTGTCCAGTTGATTACCAACTCATTCCCAGATATTGAGTTATGGCTTCGTTTCTATAGGTTTTCATTTATCTGATTTACTTTTTGAACATCAGATAGATTTAAAGTCAGTCCAGTATAACCCTTTTCGGTTACGGAAATGACTTCGAAGACAGCCTACTCCGAGATAAAAATCCACTTGTCAATAATATACTCTGATTTTAGAAACCTTGTTCATGATTTGCTAGATAGGATTTAATTTCTATCGGTGGTCATTTATCCTATTTGCTTTTTACATATATTATATAATAATGCAACTTGCAATAATATCTAGATATTTTCCTTCCAATTCTTATCCATATTTTCGGCTGCCCCAAAAATATATATTTATATTTATTTATTTATTTTATCAATTAATTAATTTAATATTATATATTTTAATTATTTAATAATTATTTTTCATAACTTTTTAACAAAATTTCCTATTGGTCCATTCTTGGATTTAGGCTTAAAATTACTTAACCTTCAATATTTTTCTTAATACTTTCCAATTAATTAGAAAATATATTTATGCTAATTTTTATCCATTAACCACTAATTATAGAGTTTTACATAATTATCTTTGGATTTTCCTTTGTTTAAGCTCAACAAATTAGCCAATAATTATTTATTTAATCCCACACTAATTGTTGATAATTTTCTCATTTAGGATTAATTATTTCCTCACAACAATTGGACTTACATTGGTATTTTATGATTTACATAAAATATTAAAAATCATGGGGTCAATTATAACTCCCACAATACTTTTTAATTTTTCTCTTTTAATTTTTCCAAGATTATAATTTATTAAATTACCAAAATTAAGGACAATATTCTCTCTAATTTTTAATAATTATTTCACTGCCTTTTAGAATTTATCATAATTTCCTTAGATCATTATATGCTCCACAAGGCATTTTTGGTAATTTCTGACTCATTATTACTTTTTCCCTAGAGTAAATTCCCTTTTTGGTCCCTAGAAAAAACACGGATGCCCTTTTTGGTCCCTGAAAAAAAATAAGTCACTTTTAGTCCCTAAAATGGAAAAATAATGTCCATTTTAGTCATTTTGATCATTTTTTTTTGCACATTTTAATCCTCAGAAATTCCCAAAAAGGTCATTTTTAGTCCCTAAAAAGGACCAAAATGACATTTTTTTTACTCAGGGACGAAAAAGGGTCAAATGTATTTTTCCAGGGACCAAAAAGGGTATTTACTCTTTTCCCTAATTTCCATAATATTTTCCTTAGAAAATACGATATTTATAACTCAATATTTGAGACCATATATTCACCTATTTAAAATAGGTATTAATTTTCTAATATATGTTACTTATCATAAGTGCAATTTTTAGGGTATTACATTTCTCCTCCTGTTAAATAAAATTTCGCCCTCGAAATTTACTTCATAATATCTAACCTTTGCACTAACTAGACTCCGGCCATAAACTCTGGATACTTTTTTTTCCTCTTCGTTTCCCAAGCAAATTACCTTCACTATCGGTATTAACTTACTTCTAAGTCGTTTCTCCTGGTGTTCGAGAATTCACTCCGGGTTGACTACAAAGGTATCGTCGTGTTGTACTTTGATACTTATAAGTGTCCGCGGTGCCCATATACTGTGGCAACACAAGATGCCCTAACTGTCTCCATGGCATGATCGCTTCTAGATTACTATAACGAAGAAACATAGAACACATTATGATGGTTTCGTCAAATTTGGCGGTAAGGCTACCTAAGATCCTGAATGATCTTACATAATACGAACTATAAGTTTGCCCTCGAAGCTTTCTACTGACATTCACTATTAGGGATATCCTACAAACACATGGTCATCACAACAACCAAACGATTCTCATGATCTCATGGGACTCGTATAACATATTTAGAAATGCGATTGATCATATCTGTGCTAAGAAACTTCTTGCTGCAACAATTCCGTTGAGCCATATAAGTGATTCACACTTCTGCCTATTCAAGGCGTCAATCGGTGTTATTTCGATTGTAAGAAAATTTGAAAGATCGACGTTATCAGGTATATTTATAGTTTCACGGGGAATTTCCTTTGACAGGATTAAGCTTCCATCATACTCAAGAAGCCTTCGCTCCTTGAATCATCATATGAATTGCTGATACAATCTTTCTGTGGAGAATGCCTACTCAATATTTACTTTCTCATTCGTAACCCTATGGCAATGTCATCTAGCAATGCTATATAAAAAGTCCATTAAGCACTTGTGGTAGCAGTATAATTTTTATGATCATACCATAGGGGTATTGCCTCCATATTACTCAAAACAAACATGATAATCACTAATTCTAGGTTATGTGTAGATTAGTTCGACCTGAGAGGCTCCAACTGAGAGATGTAAGTCATCACGCTGTCCTGCTGCAGCTAGACGTATCCCAATCCATTCCTAATGGTACCACTATAAAATCTTCTTGGATTTGAGGTAACCAATTTTCTTGGTGCTATGATCAATTTCTCCCTCAGTCTATGGATGCTTATCTCACAGTCCTTGTCCCACACAAATGATTTCGATTTTTTACTTAGGTGCCCTGTCAATGGCAAGTCACGAGAAAGTTCACTTGAATCTGCGGTACTATCCCGCTAGGCCCAAAACTACATATCTATGTTGCTATCTTTGGCAATTTTTATCTCAGAACTGCTCCCACTTTGCTTAAAATAGTTAACAGTATCATCGTGTCAAGGAACATGGCCCAGAAAGTCTGTTTCTGACAGCCAATACTTACATTTACTTAATTTAGTAAAGAGTCGCGTCTTTTACTCACTACTGGTCATCATTATTCTCTGCGTTTCTTTTCTTATTTTCGAACAGATGAGGACATCGTCAAACAACGCCTCTATCACCCTACCTATGTGTTTGAGAGAAAATTTCGTTCCGGTATTCCATGAACAAGATAGGGACATTTAGTTTGGAAGGCATCACAAAAAGGCTCGTATTCAGCCCTGAAAGCTAGCTTTAGAACAATGCCGGCTTTAGATTTGCAGTTAGTGGTGTTCTGAACGTAGTTGATCTGAGACATAGAGACTATATCTTTGGATAGATTGCCATTTCTTAGGAATCTATGGTGGCACATTGGGTTGCAATAAACCCTTTTCTCCTGATAGTTCTTCAAGTTGTTCTCACAGCTCTTACATTTTTGTTTGATGCCATTTGATAAGGCTCTTAATTCAACATAATTGGAACATTGTTGACACCATGAGGTAGTAATAAGATCTATATTAAACTTGAAATTTGGTTCTAAACACGCTTCATAAGCTAAAGAGTTTACATCTAATCACACCTAATGGTGTAGCTACTACATATGTATGCATGCCAAAAAGGATCCGTACAAGCTTCAAAAATACACGATCGATTTAGCACCCGGATCAGTTTATATCTGACATAGATTCTTACTAAGCGATAGTATCTTGGATCATCTCTGAGGATTCTCCGGTCTCCTCTTCAATCAATGCCATCATCTGGCCTGAATCCTGTCGCCCTTTTCTCGCAGCTTTCAGAGGACAGTGCACACTGATGTGTCCAGGCTGTTGACACTTGAAGCATATCAGCTTCCCATCGCACTCAGTACTTTGACGATGGTACCTCCCACATTTTGGACACGATCGGGGTCCCGTCACTCCAAGGTTGAATTGCTGCTTATTGCAACTAGTATCTTGGTAGTGCCTTCCGTGATCGGAACAGTCCTTGATAATGTGCCCCGACTCCAGACATTTGTAGCAAACCCGTTTCTCCGCGGCTTCCTCAGGACAGTTAGCTATAATGTGTCCAGGCTTTTGGCATTTGTAGCAAACCCGTTTCCTGTTACATCGAACGTTGAGATGGTAATTCCCGCAAATTGAACATAGTAGAAGTTTTGATACTCTCGGATAGTTCTGCTGTTCAGTTCGAACTATCTTCTTTCCTTTCCCTTGGTAGTTGACCCAGGGTATCTTCCTTTTGAGTGTAGGGTTTTTGTTGTTCAGTCCGTCATAACTTGCATCGCAAATGTTGAAAGTCTTGGATTTACGTAGCTCTTCTAAGTTACACTCCATCAGACGGCATGATTCCAATTGTCTCTCAATTTGTCTTCCTTGTCTTTCTGCCAAGAGAGTATCAATAAGAGTCTTCTGCTCCTTCAGCTTTTCCTCCATCTCCTGCAGTTCCCTTTGTGTTGGGATTGGTATCCCTCGTGGATGTCTACCTTCATTTCCACCTAGACCTCGGCCTCAACCCCCTAGAACTCTGATTCCTTGCAAGTCTTCCATCCTATCTTTCTATTTAAGAAATAACATTTTTAAGGGATTATTTAATATTCTACACAATTAGATATACTGGCAAACATATGTCATATTGTTTAGCTAGTTTTTAACACTAGTAGTTATATCTCATATCCCACGCTATGAGCACATGCCTACATACTATCTAAAACTAGCCTTTGAAGATGATTCAGGAAAGAGTAGAAATTGGTTGTACGTTGTTCATCTAAGAGTTTATTCGTCTGTTCCATCCAGAAGCGGTCTCGGGGAAAGAGATATAGGGTTGATGTCACCCAATCGTTTAGCTGGTAGGGACAGTTACTCCTCCGTGCATAGATCATTTTGACTTGTTCCAGATATCGGAAGTACGTTCCTTTGCTAGTCTCACTGCGTTGATCCGCTATCAAGTACTTTGTTCGTAGAACACCTATCAGCTCCTTGTTTGCATCTAAGATATATCGCATGAGGTTTGGTTAGTAAAAAGAATCGCTCTCGGAGTCATCTCGATAGGTTAATAGCTGAAAATACTCACGGTTGTCATCATCGGATGAATGATCAGATCCTATAGGTTCCCCTGGTTGGGAGGGCCTTCTAGCCATTGATACGAGGTAGGATACAGAAATCAAGTTTCGTACAGGTTCAGAGTTGATGTTGAGATCTTCGATCTCTGGGTAGTTGAAGTTGTCGCCTACCGCTGAATGATATGAATTAACAGGATCATCAAAATGATCAGAGTTATAAGAATGATAAGAGATATCAGAATTTATCAAGTTATTAGATGTATCAACAACGAAATATATTTTCAAAATATACTTAAGATGTTTTAGTCATCTGCGCTTCTTTTTGTTAATCTAGTCTATACAGACTCTTCTTGGTTATATCAGCTATTTTACAATTCCTCAGAGATCTAACACCATCAACAAGTTTCCTCTATTCTTTATCTATCTTCTGTAGATTGTTTGCGTCTCTGTTTCTCTAAATATTGTGGGTTACCCGCCACTTAAAATGACGAAAGGACAAATGAAAACTTTCGATAGTCCTTCTACTAAGAGCTCGTTTGTGCTTTCCATTCAAAAGCGGTTTTCGAGGAAAATGATGGAATCTGGTACAATCTCCAGTAGAGTACGGAAATACGTAATGGTTCTTTTGATAGAAATTCTCAACATGGGTCAAATACCGCATGTAGTTTATCTTTGTCGGCCATAAAGTTTTATCCGGTATGGCCCAGCTCTATACAGAGGCTCTGAGCTAGGATGGAATTATCGTCCAGTACAAACTGGCGATTACCAGAGTTATCAGAGACTGATATTAGGGTTATCAGAGGCTGATATCAGGGTTATCGGAGGCATCAGGATTCTGATATCAGTATAGGTCCAGGCGGTGGATACACCGGCTCTGGGTTTAGTCTTAACCCTATCATCTCGGAAACTACGAATATACGCGCAGTATGTCTTACTTGTTTTAGTGTAGTTTATGTCTGGGGATCTATTCCCATCCATCACTATAACGTCACAGCAGAGTTATACCAGTACTCTTTTTCAAAAAAAAAAAAATACTCCAAGTTTTAGAAAGGCTTTGAACCTAACTCCGTTAACCGAACAGAATGGCCAGGTAAGTGTCTACCATGGGGGCCTCACCGAGTTCACGGCGACTGATTGGCACACCCACGTAGACATGCCTTGCATTCGGCACCAAACTATTCGTAGTAACATAGTTAAATTCGTGCCAGAATGAATGCTCTGATACCAAAAATGTAACATCCCATTTTTGAAAAGCAGTATAATTTTTTTTTTTCATATATCAAAGTAGAGCATCGGAGCAAGTCAAATGTTGAGTAACTGATACAACAATAACAGTGGCGTAACTGCCTGTTCATAAAGAACATTACTTTATCTGTTCAAATCATGGATGTTCTCGATCGGGTCTTTATGTGGTCTTCACATGTGCTACTTACTCGGCTTACTTTTATCTTCCGTCCTCGGGTCTCTGTACCCTTTAGCTAAGAGATGAGGTCCAATACCCATCGGACCCCAGGTAACGGTTAACCTCATGCTTTTATAAACAATAAATGCACAACAGATATCTCTAGTATACAGCATAGATCCATACAGTACATCGTATGATCAAAAGATAACAACTACACTATCATGCAAAGTTATCCCTGTTTTGCAACATCCGTGCCACGATGTACAGTCGTTTCCTCAGCGCTAGGAAAACATAACGGTATTATTATGACTATAACCCGTAAAGTTGTAAGTAGTGATCTAAGTCTACCTTAGTCACAGTGCATATCCAGGACAGAGTCCCATTCATGGCTTTATGAAATCATCCACAACATATATAAGCATATAAACAACAGTGTCATTGTTACAGTACGCGTCCGTACTTTCGTTGACGAGCGTTTGGTACGTTGACGGAAAACTGTACTTTTGACGGAAAACAGCGGTACGTCTTGACAGCGGCACGTCAGACAGCGGAACGACAGCGGTACGACGGCGGTTCGTGATCAAAGATTTCCTATAGGAATAATATCACATTTATCAATATTTGACATCATAACAGGCATTTTAGGTACAAATTACCATTTTGCCCCTATTCCCCTAATCGCCGTAATTTCGCCAGCGCTTCGCTACTTTGACTTTAATCTTTCAAAATTTTGCCAGAACTCCGACTCCACCATGATTTTAGAAATTCATACTTAAAATACCCTTGGCATATGATATCTAATCATACTTGGAAGATTAAAGACTATACTAGCATTACTACCCTAACTACCCAAAGAACTACGTAAACTTAAGACTAAAGACCGGAAAACTTACTCAGAGCTTCGCTCAAGAGGGATGGTGTGAATTTTTCAAATGGGAGCTTGGGCTATTTATAGGCAAAATATGGTCACTATTCACACTTTGTCAGGCGGATTCTGGACCGTTGGATCGCACTTGGGTGAAATGGCAAATCTTGGACCCTTGGATCTGTTTGGTCGACATATACCCCTTAGGTGGCAGCCAATGACATCATCTTGGGTGATGTCATAAGTTGCTTTTTACCTCCGGCCCGATAAAGTTCCCCGATCGGTGTCCGAATCGCGTATTCTTGCAAAATCTCAAAAATCCGGAATCACAACTTTGAAATTCTTTTCCTACTCATTAGAAATGTCTGGGTTAACTAAATTTTTGATCCCTTTCAGGTCTTCTCCGGTCCTGCCGAAGATTTACGGAAAAACGCGTTGGTTACGGAAATAACTTCCGGAATCATCAACTTCGGGACACAAATTCACTGATTCATAATTTGTCCAGTTGATTACCAACTCATTCCCAGATATTGAGTTATTGCTTCGTTTCTATAGGTTTTCATTTATCTGATTTACTTTTTGAATATCAGATAGATTTAAAGTCAGTCCAGTATAACCCTTTTCGGTTACGGAAATGACTTCGGAGACAGCCTACTCCGAGATAAAAATCCACTTGTCAATAATATACTCTGATTTTAGAAACCTTGTTCATGGTTTTCTAGATAGGATTTAATTTCTATCAGTGGTCATTTATCCTATTTGCTTTTTACATATATTATAAAATAATGCAACTCGCAATAATATCTACATATTTTCCTTCCAATTCTTATCCATATTCTCGGCTGCCCAAAAAAAAAAAAAAAAAAAAAAAAAAAAATATATATATATATATATATATATATATATATATATATATTTAATTAATTAATTAATTTAATATTATATTTTTTAATTATTTAACAATTATTTTTCATAACTTTTTAACAAAATTTCCTATTGGTCCATTCTTGGATTTAGGCTTAAAATTACTTAACCTTCAATATTTTTCTTAATACTTTCCAATTAATTAGAAAATATATTTATGCTAATTTTTAGCCATTAACCACTAATTATAGAGTTTTACATAATTATCTTTGGATTTTCCTTTGTTTAAGCTCAACAAATTAGCCAATAATTATTTATTTAATCCCACACTAATTGTTGATAATTTTCTCATTTAGGATTAATTATTTCCTCACAACAATTGGACTTACATTGGTATTTTATGATTTACATAAAATATTAAAAATCATGGGGTCAATTATAACTCCCACAATACTTTTTAATTTTTCTCTTTTAATTTTTCCAAGATTATAATTATTAAATTACCATAATTAAGGAAAATATTCTCTCTAATTTTTAATAATTATTTCAGTGCCTTTTAGAATTTATCATAATTTCCTTAGATCATTATATGCTCCACAAGGCATTTTTGGTAATTTCTGACTCATTATTACTTTTTCCCTAATTTCCATAATATTTTCCTTAGAAAATATGATATTTATAACTCAATATTTGAGACCATATATTCACCTATTTAAAATAGGTATTAATTTTCTAATATATGTTACTTATCATAAGTGCAATTTTTAGTGTATTACACATGTGACACAAGGACTTCAACCATAAAAGGAAAGGACAGTCAACCCTAAAAGAGAGCATACATTCGAGTCAAGAGTCGGATCATATAGAGAGATTACGAAGATTACAACACGTTGAGAAGCATGATAGATCAAATATGACGGAAGGCTACTGATACAAAGAAAACGTAGAGGCGTTATGTGACAGACGCTACCCTATGCCATCAAATCCCTTCGACAATTCCTCCTTGTCTTAGTTTCATTCTCTGTATCTCATGAATATCATTATGACAGTTTCAATTGTATTTTGTTCGTCAGCCATGAAGTAACCTTCTTTTGGCTAGCAATGATGGAACCTTGGTTTGTATATTTGAACTAGATTGCGAGTTTTAACTAATATAATTCAGTTTGTTTAATTACATATTTAACGTTGGTCTTGTGCATTAGGTGGCTACTAATAAGCAAGAGTTGTGGCCTTGACTTACTGGAAAGGAGTCAGGGTTAGATCTCTGTGAATCAGTGTGTGTAGGAAGAATTGTGAAGATTCTCTCTGAACTTGTAAACTACAAGAATGAGTTTACCTCACACAACCATACACCTAGTTTTGCATGTTATTCTAAGCGTGAAAATCTGCATAGGAATGTGAGAGAAGTTGAGTAAAGAATATAAATACAGGATTGTAGAAGCTTTTGTATTCATAAGAGGTGGGTTAATTGAAGAACTTTGATGTATCATTGATGTAACTTTGCAGAAGAATTTGTTGTGGCATTGTCATAGCATTGCAGTAAAGCAATCTGGGCACAAGTTGCAAATTAAGAGGAAATATGATCTTTTCCTATTTAAAATCTGACATTTGAATCGTGTTCGTGTTCGATCTATTTTGTCAGTTTATTAGAATTAGTAGTTCACACCAAACACTCATACCATTATCACATGACTTTTGATCACTTTCTTGCTGCATAAGATGGTTTCTTAATCTCTTTGTGACGATACTCTATTCATCACTTTATTACTTATTTGACTAGTTAACTTGCCTTAAGGGAATTTGACGACCAATAGTAGTCTTTGTCACTCAATCGCATCCACATATCTTTTGAATTTATCAAATCAAGCAACCATCATTCACTCTCTTGCATGCATAATGTAGTGTTATAATCTCTGTGGAACGATACCCTACTCACTATTTTATTACTTGTTTGACTGGTACACTTGCCAAGTTAAATCACCAATAGTTCGGTCTTGTGCTTTGTGGATCTGGTTAGTCCATATCTCTTGATCAGTGAGCTTGTTTAGCTGAACTACCAGTCATATGGGTGAGTACTAGCCTATGGGTTCAGTCAAAGGAAATATGGGAGGATCGAGAATAAATTCTTTTTTTGTTTTTGATAAATGAAGGCAAGCCAAGGCTTGATAAGTTAATAGACCGTGAAGGTCTAACCCAAAATACAACAAGCTAACAAAATTAGCAACGACATGCCAATTGGTCTTTGAAGATCATGGCAAGACAATCTCTTGGAATTGACGGGACAAGAGTGATATCAGCACAATTATTTGCAGCATGGCCTTGCTTAGCCATAAAGTTGGCACACGAGATGTTATCCCTAGGAGTATAGTGAATCTCTACATTCCAATCACGAAAAAGAAGATCTCGAGTCTCCCCAATGATGTTGTTCAGCGGATGATCGGCGTAGCAATCCCTCATAAGGATGTTGATGGCATCCAAAGAATCAGAGTAGAGGACAATGACCTATAAACCCATTTGCAGGCCTACTTGGAGGCTGGTCATAATAGCATACAATGATCCAATACATTTGGGATCAACAATTGTGAGCTTGAGTTGATTTAATCATATTATAGGAAATAGAAATTTGAAAGCTGGGATTGGATTGGATGAAGCTGACCTTATATTGAGCAGCAAGACGAGCTAATTCTTGGGCAGAACCAAGTTTAGGGACACCAGCTCGAACATTGAAGCCTTGCCGGAGCAGATTTTGAGAAATGGTAATACCGGCCTGACCTGTTGCGCCGGCGACAAACACAGTGGAAGGGTCCTTGCGCCGTGGGTTGCCGAATGACAAACCCGGTGAAGAAGTGGGATTACCGGGAACTGGGATCAAAGATGTAACATCAGGTAGCTTGCCAAAGTTGAAACGAAAAGGGCTGGAGTTGGCGGAGCTACTGCTCCTTCAGTAAAAGAATGGATCCTTTAATTTTTTTTTCCCTCTTTAAATTTTAAGTGGGGCGGCGGCCAACCCTACCCCCTCCCTAAGCCTCTGGGATTAGTGGTGGATTATCAAAGATAAGACTGTCACATTATTATATGGAGACTTGGATTACTCATTTGCATCATCGTGGCATCTTTAAGGTTTTTATTTTCTCTCTCTCTCTCTCTTTTTTTTTTTTTTTTTTTTTTTGGCCACTGGAAACCAAGACACTAATGCAAATAGAGAACAAGGCTTCAAAGAAGTTAATGTCAGCAACTGATCAAGTTGATGCCACCTCTTGGCATACTGAAGGTAAACGAGAAGAAGGACTCAGGATCATTGACAATTAAGGGTTTACACCATCAACATGGTAAAGAACAGTTGGGAGCTCTAGAAGCTGTGAAGATGAGAGTCCATTGTTAAGAAGAAAGTCTCATCTTTTGTCATTGTAAACGGTTTAATCACTACACTCCACCCTATTGGATATTGTCCTCCTTTCTCAGTGGAAGAGCACAACTATAATGTAGCCTACAGGGATGATAATAGATATTTTATGGTGTTTGTGGGCATACTTGGCTGAGTTGCATGCTTCTAAAGTATAATCTCACGTGCATTGTAATCTCTATTATGATCCATTAAGCTGCAATGGTGCTATGTTCCCCCAGTAGCAGCTTTAGCCCCAACACTCTGGCCCCAATTTCTTCTTCGTTGGGCCTGTCCAGAAGAAGCGCAAGCTGCTGTTGAAATTGAAGCAGAATGTAGACAAATGTTTCTGAAATACTCTAAAGATGTAGAAGGCTAAAAAATTGGCATAGAGGAAAGATAAAGAAATTGAAGGCTACGTGCTTGTGCAATAAGAGGAATCTAAGAGGTTAAAGATGGTGAGTTGGCAGCAATGGATATTTGTAGGAATGGCGTTTTTACACTTCAAATGCAGAAGGTAGTTTTATGAAGCATGTTGCTGTCAACCAGTAGGCAATAATACAGCTTCAAGCAAATGATTCAATGGGCAAGAACAAAGACAAAGTGAAGAGTTCAAGCAATCATTTTATGAAGCCAAAATGATGAACATAACTATAGACTGTTATGGTTCAATTTTTCAAGAAGAAGAGTGAAAAATCAAAGAAGAAGATGTCTCCATAAAGGAAAAGATGTCTCCTAAAAGTGTTGTTCATAAGAACAAAATGATCTGGTTTAATCTCACTTCACTAAACCCTATTATATGTGTTTGCAAGTTAATAATTTAATAGTCACTGAGTATTGTCCATTATTAGAACGGGACAATACTAGCTTATCTTCTTTTGCTACAAGAGAGATAGGGATTGAAAACTTAGCGGTGGAAGATGAAAGTTTGTCGGATGGCTAGATTTCTAGCGGTAAAATGGAATGTGGACTTTCAAAGAAGAACAAAAATGGATATGATCATAATATGATGAAACGAAAAATCCTAAGACGGTAGAGTAGAGTGATTCAAGGTCATCCTCGAGAAAAGGTGGGGATAAAAGAGCAATAGAGGGATAAAGGCTGATTTGTTTTCATGTTTTCAAAACAACTTTTTGTTTTCAATAACAAATAAATAAAAAGACTTGTATGGTAAGTTATTTTCTGTTGTGTTTTGTAAGACAAAAGGCAACAATATATATTTTAAAATAAAAAGATAAGATCAACTTTTTATATATGCTTTTTTTTTTTTTTCGCTTTTGTTCTATAAAATTGGACAATAAGTAAAAAGTTATATCTTCCTTCCGCAGCCTAAGCTCTCACCTCCTAAGGCTACTTTCTTGTCTCAATCCGCATGTCATCTCCAATCCCCAGTTTGTTCAATGCTAATCGAAGTTGATTGTAAAACAATTATTTCAAAAAACTTATATTTTATATTTTCATATATTTCAAAACAACCATTTAAACAGATTTTTTCCCCCAAAAAAACTTGTTTTGAAAAAAACCAAAGAGAACAAAAACATTAAAATAAGAATCAAACCAGGCCCAAGTCTTCGTTCAGGCCCTTGGGAACGGGAATGTGAAATCTTACAGGCTTACTTGATCAAAAATAAAATAAAAAAAAAAAATCTAAGAGGCTTAGTAAATTGAGTAGGACCTGGAAGATCTAACAAGAGCAAAAGTGTGTTGAGGCCGAATTTATTAACCCAGAAATCTCATGAAGATGATGAAAACTAATGTGATCTCTGATGTCTCTTAAAAGCTTTTCAACTTTCAAGATATTTTGGTAAAAATGACTAACATTTTGACATCTTAAGGTATAAAATGTAACATCCCGTTTTTTCCAAAAGCAGTATAAATTTTTTTTCATCAGAGTGGAGCATCGGAGCGGAAGAGTAACTGATATATATATATATATATATATATATATATATATATATATATATATATATATATATATATATTCAAAACGCCCACTGGCTAATTACAGAAGCGGTATAGTAACCGAGAGTTTTCAAAAGTAAGGAACAACAGTAAGTCTTCAGCCGGTCTCTAAGCTTGCTGGTTCCCTCTCTCCTCGGTCCTTGGTTCTCCCGACCCTGACGCTATATCAAGAGCTGAGATCCGCACCGGATCTCAGGTAACGGTTAACCTCATATTTACATATACAGGATATGGACTACAGACAATCATATCAACAACGACATATGTGCACTCATCGCCCAAAAGCATGCAGATATATCGCCCATGGCAAACGTAAACATATCAACAGTACATAAACATATCACAGAGCTATCAACTACTACATACAGTACACCTAGCACATACATGCATACCATAAATATCAGATTAGTGTTACAGTACGCGGACGTACCTTCGTTGACGGTAATCGGTACTTCTGACGGAAAACGGTACGTTTGACAGCGGTACGACAGCGGTACAACAGCGGTTTGGGGTTGCAGATATCCTATAAGGATAATATGACATTTTATTAACATTTTACATCATAACATGAATTTTAGGCATAAATGACCATTTTGCCCCAGATGCCCCTAATCGGCGGAATTTCGCCAGCACTTCGTTACTTTGATTCTAATCTTCCAAAATTTTGCCATAACTCCGACCCCATCATGATTTTTGAAATTAATGACTAAAATACCCCTAACATATGATATCTAATCATACTTGGAAGATTAAAGATCAAAACAACATCTACCCTAAAACTTCAAGAACTACCGAACTAAAGACTAGAACCGAAGAACTTACCCGTTGAAGAACTTCGCTACAACTTTTCCAGAGCTTCTCTCTCTAACTTCTCTCTCTAATTTCGAAATACTTAAGAGGATTTGGTGTGAAAAACTCAATGAGAGCAATGGCCTATTTATAGAGAAAATTCGGTGCACTATTCATGCTTTACCAGACGGATTCTGGACCGTAGGATCGCATTTTGTTGAAGTGGCTTCATCTTGGCCATCCAACCCTTTCTCTTTCCTCCATATGACATCATCCCCATGATGTCATCCATGTACTTTGATGATGTCACTTACTTCCTCAAGAAGTTTTATACCGATAAAGTCCCAGTCCGGTGTTCGAATCGCGTAATCTTGTAAAATCTTAGAAATCCGGAATCACAACTTTGAAGTTCTTTTCCTACTCATTAGAAATGTCTGGGTTAACTAAATTTTTGATCCCTTTCAGGTCTTCTCCGGTCCTGCCGAAGATTTACGGAAAAACGCGTCGGTTACGGAAATAACTTCCGGAATTATCAACTTCGGGACAAAAATTCACTGATCCATAATTTGTCCAGTTGATTACCAACTCATCCCCAGATATTGAGTTATGATTTATTTTCTACAGGTTTTCATTTCCTCAACTGCTCCCTTGTCCTTTTCGTCTTATTCCCTAATCGCTCCGTCGGCTTCAGAAATGACTTCGGAGATAGCTCAATTCGAGATAAAAATTCACTTGTCTATAAAATACTCTGACCTTAGAAACCTTGTTTGTGGTTTTCCAGATAGGATTTAATCTCTATCGGTGGTCATTTATCCTATTTGTTTTTTACAGAATATTCCATTGAATATTCCTTTTTATTAATATTTTATTTCAAAAATCTTATCTCCTTATCTTCTTTGAGATTTTCAGTCCTTTTTATTATTATTTTATTTATTTTTGTTTTTTTAATTATTTATTTAATTAATATAATATATTTTTTAATTATTTAATAATTATTTTTACATAATTTTTCCACAAAATTTCCTATTGGTCCATACTTTGATTTAGGCTTAAAATTACTTAATCTCACCAATTTTTCTTCATATCTTCCAATTAATTAAGAAATATATTTTATGCTAATTCTAGCAATAAAGCACTAATTATAGGGTTTTACATAATTATCTGTGGATTTTCCTTTGTTTAAGCCCAAATAATTAGCCAATAATTATTTAATTAATTACCCACTAATTATCGATAATTTTATTAATTAGAATAACTCATTTTCTCACAAATTTTTCACTTACATTGATATTTTATGCTTTACATAAAATATCTATAATCACGGGGTCAATAATGATCCCGGAATACTTTTTAATTTTTCCCTCACTATTTTCCAAGGAAATAAATCCCAAAAATTGTCTAAATTAGAGACAACATACTCTCTAATTTTTAATAATTATTTTATTGCCTCTAAGGATTTTTCATAATTTTCTTAAGTCATTTTATGCTCCACAATGGCATTTTCGTAATTTTGGCACTCTAATTTTCAAGAGATTTTTTCCTACAGATTTGACACCACATATTCACCTATTTCTAATAGGTATTATTTATTAAAATATAGAGTAAATAACCTTTTTGGTCCCTGTAATAACACGCGCTACCCATTTTGGTCCCTGAGTAAAAAAAATGTCATTTTAGTCATTAAACAGTAAAAAAAAGGTTCCTTTTAGTTCTTTTAGTCATTTTTTGTGGGCATTTTAATCCCTCACAAATTCTCAAAAAATCCTTTTTAGTCCCTAAAAAGGACCAAAAATTACATTTTTTTTACTCAGGGACCAAAATGGGTAGAGCGTGTTTTTCCAGGGATCCAAAAGGGTATTTACTCTAAAATATAATATTCCAGATAAATAATTATCCGGGTATTACATAAAAATGGTGCCGTTTTGAATTTTTACGATTTTTCAAAAAAAAAAAAAAATTGTAATGCATTATTTTAGTGTGTTTCTTCTTCGAAAAACTGATAAAAAATTCAAAACTTTATCATTTTATGCCCATAATATATAAAAATGTTATTCATGATCACAATAAAAAAAAAGGAAAAAAAAAATCATTTTTAGGGTTGGGGTATTACAAAAGGGTATGAGAGAGAGACACTAGAGGCCCCAAATCTAGGGGGTCAAGGAGGAGATATGGTCCCCACCGGAGGCTAGGCTTTTGAAGATGAACGTGGATGGCTCCTTTTCAAGCACGGAGGAGTGGCGTCATGCGAAACTATAACGGGGAAGTTTTCCGTCAGAGGCATGCATGGGGAGTACTGATGGGAAGTTACGTTCGCATGGGACGAAGGATGTCATCATGTTACGGTGGAATCTCAATGTCTTGAGGTGGTGGCCATTAAATCAACAGTTGATACGGGACATGTTAAAGGAACCAAAGGATCTTTTTCAGCGATAGTGTTTTTTTAATATTATCATCCGAGATCCGGTTTGGGGCTCGTAGAGGTTCCAGTTTGTTGGTGCAGATGAGAAGCAAATGAAGTAGCCGATATCTCCTGGCAAAAGAAGTCTTGAAGATCGCAGCAGGGGCTTGTGTGTTCTTCTCGATAAGCTACTTATTTCTGTCTTGAACTATGTGAGGAGAGAAGCTTTGCAGTGTACTAACGCATAATCGCATCCGGGTTTTTATTCATAAAAAAGAGGATAATTTAAGAAAAAATGACAAAATTGGGAAATAAAGTGGACTGCGGTCTCTTGTACATAGGTCCAAAATAAATCCTATATTTAGGTTTGGAGGTAATAACATCCAAGTATTAGTACTGTTCCAAACGCGTATGGATACATATATATATATATATATACATATTCTTAACCAAATATATTTGTTGCATAAAATTAAATTCCTACAATAGGTTGGAAAAGTAATGACGTTATATGATTTATAGTTTGAGGACCTTGAACAGTATGGCCATCCCCATGTTTATACATGTAGAGAGACATCCTAGCAAGGTTTTCAGCAATCTGAATGAAACTCTTTGAGTAAGAAGAATTGGTAGCTTCTTTATTTATCTTCTTCCAAGCTTCAAATACCAAGGAATTTATGTGTCTACGAGCGTCTGACTCAGAAGCCCCAGTTTCATTCATATAGCACTCCATTGCTTTGGGTATATCTCCTGTCTCCTTTTCACGCTAACAAAATTAAGGATGAAGAAAAATCATTAATATACAACGTATGATGATATTGTTAGTATTTAATTAAGGAACTGGTTAAAGGATACCCCTCTGCATTCCTTATTATAAGATCCAAATAACTGAATTGTATGGTTTTTAGTAAAGCTATTAAAATTAGTTAAAAGTAATCAAAACAAAGAAAATGTACCTTATTTTCAAATTTTCTCTTATTTATAACTAGCTAAATGAGAGAGTAATAGTTGAAAACAATGATGAGATTCAAGGGTGCTTGGTCTAGTGGTGGATTAGCGAGATTATAAAGTAGGGGAAACTCAATCCCACCTTGTTTAGAAAGACCGAGAGGCATCCTGAACGCAAAGCCGTGATCTAGATTAATCGGTTACTTAAATATAAAAAAAGCGCCAGACACTAGTTGGCCCAAATGGTTATAAAGAAAATAAAAAACAATGATGAAATATAATGTATGAGGAAAATTAATTAGGGGTAGAATTAGTAAAAATGCATTTAATATACACATAACCCAAGGTGAATCTTATAAAAAGAAACATAGGTATTCAAAAATTTAGATCTTATAATTAAGGACGGAGGGAGTACTATCGTATATATATGTTACCTTGGATGTTCCCATGTCATTAGCAAGTCGTAAAATAGTTGCTGAAGAATGAATAGTTTCACAATAATCTTCCAAGCGAACAAACTTCTCATCATTTGTAATTGAAGTAGGAAGTGCAAAATAAGTATGTACGAGTATGACAGGCGCACTAATTGAAATCCACGCATTTTCCATGTACTCTTGTAGGGTTGGTTTGTAATCATAATAATACCATCTTGCTTCAACAAGATATGATTTGCAAAGATCAGACCACTGGAAACAAAAAAAAATAAAAAAGACAGGAAAATTAATACTAGAAAATAGGGCCTTGGTCCTGTAAAATACATTGAAATATATATACATTAAAAATGTACAGTGTTTCAGTTTGGTTTCTTAATTTTTTTTAAAAAAAAAAAAATGAATTTTCAGTCCTCTAAACCTAACACTTTTTGTCTCTAATTATGAGTTTTTGTAACCATCATTATTATCTTGAGAATTACATTTAATACGTTAGCACTTAAGAATGTTTTGTCGCCATTTTAAGTTTAAATTTTAATACTTTTTGTTAATCGTGTTAGGGTCAAAGGACTTAAAAAAGACTTGAAAAAATTAAGAGACTAAAATGACATCTTGTGTGATATTAAAGGACTAAATGTGCACTTTTTTGTGATATTATATGTATATATGTATGTGTGTGTGTGTGAAATCATAAATAAATCATCATACCGCTTTCTTAAGGTGAGGGATGATGTTTTGGCCATTATCTTGAAGGAAGTCAAAAGCTACTTCATTAACAAAGTTATAAAGTGCAAGGAAGCATATTTTCATGTAGTCTGGAAGTTCATCCAAGGCATGTATATCCCACCTATACGATTAAAAATTACAAGGTAATAAATATTAGGATAATTAGACAGAGAGAGAAATTAAATTTACAAGCAATAAAAATTTTATAACTAAGAATGTACATTTGTTTTTTTTTATATAAGGTTTCATTTTGTTTCCTTAATTTTATGAAGTGACTTTTTAGTCCTCCTACCCTAACACTGTTAATTTTGTTAATAAAAAATGTTGTCATTGAAATTTAAAATATTGATAATACATTATCGAATGTCGACATATTAATTTAATTTTTAAATATAATAATGATTGTCTAAAAAAATATCTATGAAACTAAATTAAAAGACTGAAAAAAATAAATTTTAAAATTTAAGAATCAAACTGAAGCCTTGTATAAAGTAAGAATATCAATTATGTTTTTTTTTCCCAACACACACACACACGTTTTGATAAAAAGACAAATGGTATTAAACATCAATCAAAATATTACAGAGGAATTAAGACAGAAAGAAAAATTGCAAATGTCATAAAAGAAAGCAGATTGCTTCTAGAAAATAAGAACTTCAGAAAACCACGATAGTAAAAGACTAAGATCAATTCAGATTATCAAGATTTATATTGTTTGACATAATTATCAACACAAGTGCTTACCGGTCAACCACTCCTGTGAAAAGCTGTAATTCTTCCAATGTTCCATACGTGTCATAAATATCATCAATGGCTGTTATTAAAGCATTTACTTTCGTCATCAATCTTCTGAAATGTCCATGTTGTGGCAGGAAAGCCAGGGCCACTGTCCAAAAGAAGTTTTCCACTATTCGATCCCTTATTATTGCATAATTCAGCTTTTCCACGAGCCCAATTCTTTTCCACCATCTATATGATTGAGAAACGCCAAAAAATGTAGAATTAATGCTAATTAATATGCTAATTTCTATATATTTTCAAACCATGAGGACCATAGTTACTGGCTTATTATATTTATATTCTATAGGACGGATTATAGCGCAGTAAAATTCTCTACTGTTTTCTTAATTACCATAAAAGGGTAAAAACACGAGATATTAATTACATTTGGATGGCCTTAAAAAACAAGTAAAAGTTCAACTACTTTCTAAAAAGGGGGATCATAACAGGACAATAAACTACACTATAATTTCCCCTCCAACCCAATAATATGTAATATCTAAAAATAATATTCCCTCTGTTTTTTTTATAAGATAAAAATAACTGAGTTACGTGTGTTAAAAATGGTTAAAGACAATAAATATTAAAAAGATTTTATGGACGGAGAGAGTGAGTGAGTGGATGAGAAAGTGTGGAAAATTAATATAATTCTGTTAGGCTAATCAATCATTAATGGGTATAAAATGAAAGATGATACCAAAAAATGTTGAATTAGTGGTAATTGATATGTTAACTTTCTATATGAAGGATTTAGCTTAGTAAAATATAACTAGATGAATTCTGACTTGTGTTTTTAAAGGCCATTCAAATAATATGTAATATCTAAAGATAATATTCGCTCAACCTTTTATTATAAGATACATATAACCGAATTATATATAGATAAACAATATTGGTTAAAAATAGTTAAAGATAATAAATATTTAAGGGTTAAGTAACAAGTTAGGCCCAGAAGTATAGACCTAGGACCCATGTTGCCCTGAAAGTTTTGTTTGTCTCAATGTTGCCCCGGAAGTTTCAAAACATATCAATGTTACTCTATTTCCTTTAAAAACTAACGTCGACAGTCAAAAAATTGACGTTGACCATTAACTTTTTAACAGAAATAGGCAACATTGCTACGTTTTGAAACTTCCGGGGTAACATTGAGACAAGAAAAATTTCCAGGGCAATTTTCGGGGCAAATTTACTACTTAACCCAATATTTAAAAGAATACAACATAGTTTCTAAAAATAACTATGTGTGTGTGGAGAGAGAGTATAAGTGAGTCAAGGGAGAGTGCACAACTAATGCAGTGAAACTAGTAATTAAAAGTAAGGTTAAATTATACAAAACCTCCTTAAACTTTGGATAAGTTGCATATAACCCTGACATTTCAAAGTTTAAATTTAACCTCCTGACCTTTCTTTTTTTTTTTAAACAATTAACTCCCGCCATTAGGTGACCATTCTTTTTTTAACGGAAATTGCCACGTCAGATGATAAAATAACATGTGGCATGCATCTAACATGGCATCCATTATAAATTACTAATTTCATAAAACCCCCTAAACTTTGAACAGTTGCAGATAACCACCATGAACTCTTATAGCCACAAATAACTCCCTTGACATTCCAAAATTTAAATTTTTCTCCACTAAACTATTAATGATAGAGTATTGATAGTTTAAATATTGCATTTTTATTAGAGGATAACTTCTATCCTCATTAATTTTTCATTAGTAATCATATTTTTTCTTTAATCAAAAGTTCAATGTTTATCTTTATATTTTTCTAAATATTATTCTTCTAGTTTTTGCTATACAAAAGAACTACTAATATTTTAATTGACGGATGATAGTAAAAATCTTAATAAATTTATTAAAATGATAAATATATAGTAACAACATGTGGTCTAATATTAAAATCAAAATTTGAGGGGCGTTAAATTTAAATTTTGAAATGTCAAGGGGTTATTTGTCACTGATCAAAGTTAGAGGGGTTTTATAAAATTAGTAATTTACAGAGGATGCCTATGTCATCTCATAACTTGACATGACATTTTCCGTTAAAAAGATAACAATCACTTAACAACAGTAGGTTAATAATTAAAATATAAAAGGTCATGGAGGGGTTAAATTTAAACTTTGCAATGTCACAGGTTATATGTAACTGACCTAAAATTCAAAAGGGTTTTGTATAATTTAGTCTAAAATTAATTAAAAGTAATGAATGTGCAAGAGATACTTTTTTCTAAACATACCCTTATTTATAAAGATGATGACTATGAGAGTGAGTGAGTGAGAAAAACATGAGAGAATGTTGCTTATATATAGGACCATACCCATGAGAGATAATGTTGCTAATGAATAGGACAGGAGGGAATAATTAATGGGATTAAAATAATAAAAAATAATAATACTAAAAATTTTAAACATACCATTAGTGTCTATCTCTTATAAGGTCTTCCCTACAAAAAATTTCTTATATACATAATACCGAAATTATATCTTTCTACTACTTCCTCCGGTTCTAATTATAGGACAACATTTGAGAGTTGATCTTTATCCTAATTATAGGACAAAATTCTATTTTTTTGTCAGATTCTTCCAAAAATACCCCTATTGATACTTTGTCAATAATAATTAAACACAATAATAATTCAATAATGCACTTATATATTCTATAAAGTGAGTAATGCTTGCAACTCATTAATGTCACACACACCTCAATTCTAATTTTTTTTAATTTTTTTAATAAAATAATATTGGGCAATTTTTTTTTTTATCATATTTAATAAATTAGGTAAATTTGACATGCAGAGTCAGTGCACTGTAAGTCTTAAAACTTAAACATAGTGCCTACTAGAATTACAGTAAAACAAATGGGCTCATCCATATCGAAATGGACAATCCACCTTGTACCTCACTCCTTGTTTAAATTGTAAATAAGGGCATTTTGAAAAAATAAATATAATTAACTAATTTAGTTATTATACTTAATATTTCTAAATTTAGATAAATATGTCCTATAATTAGAAATAGAAGGAGTAATATTTTTACCTTGATGTATGTTTCAAATCTTCTAGGTGCTGGACTTGTACCATATTGAAATCCAATTTTGCCAGCCTAAGCAAAGAAGGGCTTACATTCTGTCCTCTTTGGTAAACTTCAATGAACCACCGAGCTTCCAATCTTGACGTCCTCCAATGGAGTGGAAGCTCCAGAGAATGGTTAACCAATAGAAACATCATATCATTTTCATCTTTGTTTTCGCTCACAACAAATTCTTTGAGACACTTTGAGCTGAAATCTCTTGCTTCATCTAATATTACTTCACCTTCCATTGTTAGAAATGATGCTTCATATAAAGATAACAAAGCCTTGATATCAACGGAAAGCCGAGAATCAAAACGATTCTCAGAATCTAGAAATCCATTAAATACATCTGAAAGAAGAAAACCATGTAAATGTTTATTCTCATCAAACAATGCTAAAAATTCAACTTGAGAAACTTTTTGAGGATCAAATAAGAAATTAATACCTGATGATGACACATTATAGCCATGTTGGCGTAAGAGTCTCAATTCAAGAGCCGTGGCATATAAATTTGTTTTCTTCTTTAATAAGCCATTATTATTATCATTGTAAGCATTTTCCATTATGCTCCTAATTTCAAGGCTAAAATGAGCAGCCACTCCGAGCCTCTGCAAGACATCAATGAACTCAAGTTGATCCACAATATCTTCCAATTTTGAGAACATCACTTTTACCTCTTCCTTCAATCTATCTCTTTCTTTTGTATATGATTCTTCCTGTGACAATCTTACATCAGCTCATTATCACATAATCAGTCAAAGAAATTAAATGATAAATCCCATAACACTACCCAGAAAAAGGTTATGAAATTCGTATATTAAGATCAAGACGAACTAATTAGTAAAGATGGTTTGTGATGAATAACATACCACGAAGTCACTTCTTACTGATTGGATGTAATCATAATCCCAAATTGAAGGTTTGAAGGAGTTCACACGTCGACAAGAAGTATTATTGTTTTGATCAGAAACAACGAAGGTTGAAGCTTTGCATTGGATGGCACATGGAATCACACAAGAGGTAGAGATGGTTGAAAGTGAAGAAATTGGTTTATTTGATAGAAGCATTTTGTGCTTGTAGAGATTACCATTTGAAAGTATGCCAAATTGGTAGCGGTGAGCCATTTTTGGCGTGAAAGGAAAAAACAATTTCTACCTAGTTCTTGGTTGCTTGAAAAGATCTGTGGTAATAATAGGAACCAAGCTGAAGCCTCTATGCTTTATATTAAGTTAAGCACTAGAAGGCACTTGCTTGCAAAGTTGTGTGGCAATTATTTCTGTACAACACTGTATAACGTATTTTTTTTAGTAAAGCGAGTTTTATGGTACCATGCTTTCAAATCATTTTGAAATAAATTTGGACCAAGTTGTCTCAGGGAGCCCCTACGCCATACAGCATGCAATAATTATCTCTATTTCTCTTTCCCTGGCGCGCGCTCTCTCTCTCTAAACACTAAATTATACAAAACTCTCCTCAACTTTATGTCAGCTAATAGAAAAACTTTCTCATATTTAAGAATTTATAGTAAACCCTTGTGAACCCTTATTTATTCATGTAACTATTTGTTTGCAAGGATTATATGTCTAAAAAAAGTTTAAAATAATAATTGATGATTGGGGCTTATGAGCACCAACGTAAAAGTTGAGAGTGATTTATTACTACTATTAAATTTTAAATCCTAAGGGAGTTATTTGTATATGGCTCAAAATTCAGGGGATATATATATATATATATATATATATATATATATATATATATATATATATATATATATATATATATAGAATGTTTATATATATATCAATCATTGTTATCTAGAATGTTTAAAATATTGTTATGCAAAGATTTGCTTCGAATCTCTATAAAAGCCGGTTATTCGGAATGCCGGTAAAATGAGTCAAAATTAATAATAAAAAATTTAGCAAGGCCATAGTTCCACTATCTTTATGACACTTTTTTAAAATTGTATAAACCTATCTTGAATATTAAAAAACCCATATCAAGCTCCCTCAAAATTAATTTACATAGCACAATTCCCCTTCTTTTTTTATATTCCATCCAATTGATACAATAAATTATATTACTTATATTGGAACAAAACAAAGTGCCCCTTTTAATATAAATACTATTTAAAAATAATTTAAACTGCATTAAAATAATTTTAATTTTTTAGTTAAGTAAGCTTGTTTATTTTTATGTTGAGTTTTGATAATATTTAAAAATATGTCAGCACAAAAATAATTAAATAATTAGGAATCTAATATAATGAGGATTGAGGCCATTAATAAGCTAACACAATTTATGTCTATTTTAATTCAAATTTTATTAATTTTAATACATTTGTAAACAAAATTACTTAAAAATACCATACTTAATTATTTAAAAAAAATTTAAATTGGAAAAGGAGGGGCATGGGTAGACAATTAGATTATGAAGGATTTTTTTAGCATAATTATTTTAATAAATCAAGTTTTTCGTCATTTTTAATAAAATATTTTTAACGATATTAAAAAATGGACTAAATTATAGGTTTTAAAAACATGGGCGAATGTAATTCTTTTAAAAATCTAAAAGATATCAACGTATCTTACTTAATATTTTAACATTTGTGTGTGTGTATATATAAAATATAAAATACATATGACTTTGATAATGACCACGACAAAATCATATATCATCGCATCAATCAACCTGAAATGGACATTCTACCCACCCATATCCGCTCACAGTAAAAGCATTGATTAAAAGAACCTTCTCCAACAGCAAATGTTCACTAGTGATGTATGACGTGTATATGCTTAATAATGGACAAATATTTTTTTGGGTGCACAAATATTTCCCATATATATGATCGAGAAAAGCAGAAATATGGTAGGGACGCCAGAGATTAATCCCTTTTCTTTATTCAGAATAATGGAAACCATGCTTATGGCGCACAACTTTTTGATTTGTTGATCGTATTTTGAGAAGCTTGTCGCATTTTTAGCTGGAGTACACGGATAAAACTTGATTAAAAAATGTTTTTGTTCGGCTTTATTCAAATAATCTCTTGAATTCCTTTAGCACAATTTTCACAATGCTAGTAGCTAGTCAAATGGAATTTAAGATATACTGACAAAAAATTGCATTTTAGGACGAGTGCAAATTTTAAACTTGCAAGAAATGGAATTTGATGCCTACAAGAAATCATATTCGTCATTGGGAAATTGAAGACACACGTAGTAACATATAACGTGAAAGAAAAATATGATAAGGAAATAATGAAGAGCTATTACAGTACGCTGGGAATCCAGTTGTGTGAATATTATGCTAGAGAACAACAAAAGTATGTAAAAGAGCTGTATTGAGAGATTGATGCAAGTTTGGGTTATGCATTTAATATGATATTTGTGGGGAATCGTTATATATTTCCTTTATTTTTTTCAAAATCAATTAATTATGCAAATGCTATATACCTCTCTGATCCAATTTTAAGGCCTATTTAACTATGAGGTTTAAATTTCTCATGTTACACACAAATGAAATGGTGAGACCCACACATATATAATGCTAATACATATGAAATGAGTCCCACCATTTCATATGTGTGTGACATGAGAAAACACTTCTTCTACAACATGAGAAGTGTTTTTCCCTTTAACTATTTTGATTAATTGGAGGAAATTAGTTAATATGATGTACTTTTTAAAAGTATCATCATATTCCCAAATTCCCTCAATCTCTTTCATACCTAATTATTGTTGAGCAAGCATAATTTTAGAAAAGACCGACAAATATGGATAATAGTTGTTATATTTATGACTAAGATCAACTCTCCAATTAGGTCTTACATCAACATCAAGGACCAGAGAAAATCATGTTTAATTTGATTCACAGTTCCACACAACTTCACCTCCAAGAAGTTATTAATTTGTAAAAATGCATTCATATCAGGGGATCTAATAATAAATGTTACTCCTCCCACAAAATAGACGACAAAGGGATATAATATGTTCATATCCAGAAGATACGCATAAAGAAAATGTTTTAAACTATTATATGAAAACCGTGGTTCTTGTATAGTGCACCCAGAAAAGAATATAAGCTCACAGATACATGTAAAACAACAATATTCAAGTAATTGACCTTCAAGTACCGTGAATCAAAAACCAAAAGTGAGAGTGTCATAGGTGGAATAAAATTGTATAGAATGTAAATAGCATCTTATGTGTATGTGTGTGGCCCAAGTTAGTAATGCACCCCTCTGGTCCTATTTATAAATTCTTTTTGATTAAATCGCACAAGTAGGTAGTTAGCTTAATGATTATGGGTTAAATTTTCAACTTTATCCTCATTTACAAATGAGTATTTTTCAACTCTTTCTTCTCTCTCTATTTTATTAGTACAATTAATATGGGCAAAGTTGTCACAATCTCATTTACTACCCGAAACTAGATTTATAAATATGATCAAATATTTTTGGTCAAAAGATATTTATAAATAAGACTAGAGTAATATATAAATAGGTGCTAGATAGTCTAGGATGTGATGATGTAAAAATATGATTTTCAGTGCATTAATAAAGTGGATTGATTCAGATTCTATATTTTTCTCTTATGGGCCAATTAACATTTACATCATATTAAGATTATCAAAGCCCAAGAAAGGGTTATTCTCCACTGTGAATGAAAGGCCCCTAATCAATATTTATGCCCAAATAAGAACAGCAATTCAAGAAACCCTCATAGGCACTCGAAGGTGCAAGAAAACCGATCCAATTGAAGTCACAACGACGTCTTACCCAAATAAGTATTGCTGCGATGATCAATGTGACCCTAGGGCTCATAATGCAGGTACCCAGGTATTCAATTGTAACATCCTGGATTTTGGACTCTAAGAATTGAGAATAAGTCTAAAGTAGGCGGACGACTAAACCCAGTTCAGGAAGGGTCCCAAGAATGTCAAGAGATAGGAAGCTTCTCAGGGATTAAGTAACTTGGCTATATGGGTTAGTGGACCTGGTACATATAAGCTGTGGAATTAAAGTGTCAATGGAAAAAAGGGGCACAAAAGACCTATACGGTATAAATCTGGTTGAAAAAGATGCCACCTAACTATGTCCTGAGGTATAGGACAATTAGTTGAGCGAAAATATGTTGGTATAAGTAAGTATATATACGGAATTTTCAGGGCAGTCGGGTATGCCCTGCATTTTTAGAAAACAGTAGTATGTGGCATCGTTTGTTAGGTCTTGGTATTCGTGTCGTTAATAAAGTAAGTCATGATGATTCATGATGAAACTTCTTTTGTGTTGGTTCAATAAGAATGTGACATGTGTCTTTTAATCAAGATATACTTTTGTGTTGGCCGAATGGAAAGGTGACACGTGTCCAGCTTGCTCTCCAAGTATGTCAAGCTTGTTAAGAAAGTCAAATAGATTTGAAAAATATTTAATGCGCAATTGCCACATGTCATACTTGGATGAAGAGTTGACAAGTCAAAGAGCTTGTTGAAGAAGCAAAGTTTGAAAAGATAATTTGAAGACATGTAGCTTGTGAAATAAGACACGAATAAGGGCAATTTGGTCAATTGCTATAAGAGACACATAAGCATGTGTTTATATCATAAGGATGATTCATAGGCTTCTTCAATGAGCGTCAAATTGTTGCAAAGCAAGGGGAGAGAGAACAATCAACAAAACTTACAAAATAAGCCAAGTTAAGAAGATATTTTGAAATGGCACTTTGGTCATTTGATTTGGGGGATTTTTAAGTGCCTTCTTGAAATATCTTAAGATGTTTTGCACTCCCTTTTGCATGAGTATTTTGACCAAGAGTTCAAGGGCTATAGAAATTAAAGTGTCAGTGCAGAATGGCACAAAACACCTATATAGTGTAAATCGGTGGGTAAAAATGCCATTTAGTTATACCTTAAGGTATGAGACAATTAGCTGAGCAAAAATATGCTAAAATAGATTGCACATGACATTTCTTGGATTGATAAGGGTTCCCTGCATTTTTGAGGGAATAAGAAGGGAGGAGAGAGAGATCAAGCATAAAAATCACATACAGGAATAAAAAGTCAAAGGTAATGATGCTAGCAGGACACGTGGCTTTTTGGGTTAAGAGTTGACTTTTTGCAAGGAAAAAGTACAATGTAATGATGAGATTTTAAAAAAGTCAAATCCTTGCTCATTAAGGAGTGAATTTCGTCCACTCAAAACCAGGAGGAAGAAACAGTTGATTTAATATACATACAAGCAATGACGGACCTTTGTTGGTATAATGGCCCCCCCAAATTTTTTTTTTTGTCCCAAATACTTCATGCAAATTGGATTTTTTTTATGCATTTGGCCTATAAATTTATACATTTTGCTTAAAAATTTATACATTTGGCCCCCCCAAGTATTTTTTTCTTAAAAATTAGTTAATGAGTATAGATTTGGCCCCCCCAAATATTTTTTCCAAGGTCCGTCCCTGCATACAAGCCCAAACACAAGGTCCAAGGGTTAGGGAAAAATTAACTGATGAAAGGGAACCAACAAAGACCACGTAGAAACTTCTTTTTGAATGAAATGGAAAAAATATTAGGCTACCCAAGAGTGTAAGATGGTGCCACACACTTGTAACCAGCCATGGAAAAGATCTAAAAAACTTGAAGAAAAAGTAAAGACGAAACAAGCTATTGACCAGCGATGCACACTAAGGACCATTGGACAAAAGGGTGACTTGGATAATTCACATAAAAATAAATAAAATATGATTTTCATGGTTAATATTGCACCACATCAGCCCTAGGAAAAATCTAGAATGTCTTGGAGATTAAGTAAAGAGGGAGCGAGCTATTAACCACCGATGCACCCTATCAACCACTGGACAAAAAGGTAACCTAGAGAATTGACATAAAAAGCAAATAAAATATGATTTCATGGTCCAAGATTGCACCACAAGTCCAGGTCCAAAAGGTTCTTGAATTACTTGACAATTAAGCAAAGAAACCCTAATGCAACCTATTTGCAAATAGGCAATAGCATGCACTGGGTATTTCACTGCACCCAAGGCCATTATTTAAGGACATTTCTGCCCCTTTTCTTTGCTGCAAGAGGTGTGTTTAAGGAGTGACAAGGAAGGTCCAGCCAAGCTCATACACCCCAAAGAAGACACAGAAACATCGGTTAAAGCTCAAGATCAAGGTAAGTTCAAAACTAGCCCTATGACTTGAAGTTGAGGGTTTCTGTCTAGCTGGCTTAAATATGGCATTGTGATATGATTTTGATGGTTTTAAGGGTTTCATTGAGTTTAAAATGAAATTTTTCACGAGAATGAGCTAAGGTCATGATCTGTGAACCCGAAAACCCTAAGTCTTAAGAGAAATAGTAATCTGCCAGCTACAGTAAAATATGAGTAGTCGTGGTTATGAAATGGTTTTAAAATAGTAAATGAAGTCAGATGACCATGGAAATTTACAGGGTTAAAGAACACATCTTGAGATTCCTTTTGATATGTGATTTCAAAATTTTTCGAGTTTCCTACTAGGAGAAATTAATTTTTTAAAATAGTCTAGAGGACTGGACTTCTTCACTATCCAGACACCAAATATTTAGCCACGTGAAAAGATATGAACCCTTGTGGTCTCTATGAGTATTTTTTTTAATCATAAACTAGACATCTTAAAGGTTAGATGTCCGCTAGATCCATGTCAATCAGATTTTTCTAGAATTAATTAAAAATGTTTGAAGTTGAAGCATGATTTCTGGAATCTCGGGATTTTGGTCGGATTTTCAAAAAAAAAAAAAAGATAAGGGTTTATATAAGTGTTGCAAATAAGGTATATTTATTTTGTCTAGGAAAAAAAACATATCCGGAGAGGCTCTTGGACGTCGGGAAATTTTAGTGATCTCTGAACAGCCATCAGGTAAGTAACTGTTTATTCACATACTTTATGTTATTGTTGTATGTTTGTATGCCATGATTGAGGAATGTGTAGGGCTGTAGGGCCTAGAGGACTCTGTTAGTTCTCTATTGGTTTTGATGATAACTGAAAATTGTAAACTCAAATTGAATTTTTTTTTGTTAAGTTGAAAAACTTACTGTCAAAGGCAAACTCGAGTTTGGGTTTTGAAACTCAAGTTTTGACCATACAGAGAGCTTCTAAGTTTTTCAAAGGCAAAGCAAACTCTAGTTTGGTTTTAATGAACTCGAGTTTTGACAAGACAGAGAGCTACCAATTTTTCAAACTTAGCAAAACTCCAGTTCCCATTTGGAAACTCAAGTTTTTGCTAAACAGAGAGTCCTCTAGTTTCCAAGATTTGTTGGAAACTCGAGTTTGGTTTTGGAAACTCGAGTTTACAGCATACAGAGAACAATGCTCAATTCTGAACTTGTGAAAACTCCACTTTTGATTGAAAACTCCAGTTTTCATTTGACAAGGTTTTTCAAAGTTTTTCTCTCAAAAGAGGAAACTCAAGTTTGGGTTTGGAAACTCGAGTTTAGGTCTTACAGAGAAGAACTCAAAGTTTCTAAAGTTTTGAAAACTCCAGTTTTGAATAAGCAGAGAAGTTTCCATTTTTCAAAGATTTATGGAAACTCGAGTTTCACTTTGCAAACTCGAGTTTAGGCCAAGCAAAGAGCTCTGCTAAATTTTAACCTTTTGAAAACTCCAGTTTTGGTATAGAAACTCCAATTTTGAGATTTCTGACTTAAACTTATTTTTTCATCAAAGGTCAAAAACTCGAGTTTGTCACTTAATGAATTGAGTTTTGAATTCATCTCAAAACCTGCTTCAAAGACCAAATCGTGACATTCTTCTCTGGATGAAGAAAACTCGAGTTTGGTTTTGGAAACTCGAGTTTAGGCTTTTAATGAAAAATGAAAACTCCAATTTTGATGAACAAACTCGAGTTTGTGTCGCTGGTTTTGAATTTCAAACTGGACGAATTTGTGAAATCTTTATGTTTGAATCTAATACTTCATATCATCACTCATTACTATTCCTAACTATGTTTAATCAGTTTGTTAGTGAGTTTCAGATGATTTAAAGAGAATTAAATGAAGCATTAGCATAAAGCAAAAAGTGATGTCAGTTCATTAAATGCAAAGTCCAGAAAACTTGCATCCTTTTGGACAATCATTCTACACACTTGCAAAGGGATTAATGTTTCCTTTCCAAATCCAATAGCTGCTCTTCCAATGGATTAATAGTCAAGAAGTCAAGCTTAAACTTCTGTGCAACTGGATTAACCAAAGAGTAGAGAGAGAAGAAGACCAAACCTTCAGCTAATCCACTCTTAATGTTGACAACGGTCATATTGAAGATTACAACTGTCATTTAATGCACTCCTTATATAAATAGAGTTGCATTCAATTCTTCTCAACAACCAATATGTAGAAAATGAAAAATAATTCAAGTTTCCAACTACTCTTTGAGTTTTCTTGTGAAAAGTATATTTTGATACATTGTACTTCAGTGATTATCTTTATCCACTCTTAGAGAGAGTTCATTTATTGTAAATCATTCATTGTAAGAATCTCAAGTAAGGGGACTTGGAGATTGGGATATTGATTGCAACTTGTAAGGGGGAGTAAGTTCTAGTGAGAGAATTACTCTTGAGTTACAGAGTGTGTAATCAATTGTGATAGTGAAAAATCCCAGAGAGTCTGGGGACTGGACATAGGTCAAGAGATTAGACCGAACCAGTATAAATTTCTTGTGTCTTGCTTTTCTTCCCTATCCTCTTCTAGCTCTTTTTTATTGTTCAAAAACAGAGCAAATTGAAATGTTTTTAGAATCCTCAATTCACCTCCCCTCTTGGTGATTCAGCTCCACTTTCATTTGATATCAAAGCTCGGTCTTCTCTAAAGAGCTTAACATCTCGAGAAGGATCACCATGGAAGGTATTCTACCTGATGGAGCTTCGATCAACAGACCACCTAACTTCCGTAGAGAGCACTACTCCTTCTGGAAATCCAAGTTCAAGGTCTTTGTCATGGCTAGTGAATATGGCCTGTGGAGGGTGTTCGAGATTGGCAACTATTCTCTAACAGTTCTTGAAAATGGACTCCGAGTTCCAAAGCCAGAAGAAAACTATGATGAGAATGATAAAATAAATGTCACTCTCAACAGAAAAGCCATCCTCATGCTGCAAAGTGTTGATCTAAGTCAACAAGAGTACTTCCGTATTTGCACATTGCCATCAACTAAATCCATGTGGGATGCTTTAGAAATAGCTCATAAAGGAACTACCAGAGTGAAAGAAAATAGGGTCAATACTCTCATGACTGAGTATGACCTTCTTCGCATAAAGTCTGAAGAATCCATCATTGATTTCCAGTTAAGATTCACTTATCTGATCAACCAGCTTGCTGCATTGGGCAAAACATACGAACAACCTGTTCAAGTGAGGAAAATTCTCAATATCCTCAGCAAAGAATGGGAATCAAAAGTTATAGTCATTAAAGAAGCCCGTGGGGAATCAATGAGCTCTGTAGCAGCCTTGTTTGTTAGTCTATCTGAATATGAAGGAAAGATCAAGTTCAGAAAAGGACTTGATGAAATGAGTGGCAAGAGTAAAGGAATTGCTCTCAAGACTGTTAAAGAGGCTAAGGAATCAGATGATGATGATGAAGAAGACGAAGATGAAGAGCTGGGCTTGATGGTCCGAAGGTTCAAGAAATTCTATAAAAAGGACCAAGGGTATAAGAAATTTCACAAGGGTAGCTTCGGCACCGAGGCAAAGAAGCCAATCATTTGCTACGAATGTGACAAGCTTGGCCACATTAAGTCAAAATGCCCCCAGCTGAAGAACAAGGATAAAGAAAATAAGAAGTTCAACAAATTCAAAAAGGAAGCCTATGTCTCAGCAATATGGGGAGATAGCTCATATGATGAAGATGAAGCTGATGAGGAATAAAAAGCTAATATTTGTTTAGTTGTTGAAGAAGAAGAGCAACATGACAACAATGCTGAGGTATATGATTCGAAACCATCCTATGATGAGTTATTTGCTGAATACATTGTTGTGCAATCTGAATTTGAAAAGCTTGCAGAAAAATACATATCTTTGAAAAAGAAAAATGTGACTCTTGAACTGCAAGGTAAAAATCTTTCTTGTGAAGATATGGTTTGTGAAAGTTGTCCTGATTTAGAGAAAAATAATTTACATCTTACAAAGGCACTTGAGAAATTCACTAGAGGTAGTGAGATGCTCAATGTAATTTTGAAACAGCAAAGATTTACAAATGAAAGATCAGGAATTTGTTACAAACCAGATTTTGATAAAAGAAAAGGCAAAAAGAAATTTGTAGAAAAGTCTTATATAAACTACTTTAGAAAATCCGTTCATTCTTCAAATCCTTTTGCTCATTGCAATTATTGCAATCGGAAAGGTCATACTACTTCTTCCTGCTTTCATAAAAAGGAAAGAAAGAATAAACCAATTGGAAATTATCAATGGGTGCCAAAGGGATCCTACAAGGTTCCTAAGACACAAACTAACCCCAAAGGACCCAAGAAAAGATGGGTACCTAAGACCTGATTGAGTATGTTTTGCAGGTTTGTCTAAGAGCATCAAAATCCAATAAATGCTACATTGATAGTGGATGCTCTAGACACATAACAGTATATCATTCCAAATTTGCTTCAATTAAGCCCAAGGATGGTGGCAAAGTGACTTTAAGTGGAAATCAATCTGGAAAGATTGATGGGATTGGTGAAATTGGAAACAATGAAGGACCACAAATCAAAGATGTGTACCTTATGGAAGGACTTTGTCATAATCTCCTCAGTATAAGCCAAAGCATTGATAAAGGTAACCTAGTTATCTTTGATTCTGAGAAATGCTTGATTGTAAGTAAGGATATTCTCTCTTTAGAAAATGTAAGATCAAAAGCTTTATTTAGAGCCCCTAGGGAAGGTAATTGTTATACACTTAACCTTTCTAGAAATGGTTCTACTTTTGAAAAATGTTTTGTTAGTAATTTGGATGATAGTTGGCTATGGCACAAGTGTTTAGCTCATGTCAATATGATTCAACTTGACATATTACTCAAAAAGGATTTGGTAATTGGTGTTCCAAAACTTTGTTTCAAAAATGATATGATTTGTGATGCTTGTCAAAAAGGAAAACAAACCAAATCATCTTTCAAATCTAAAAATGAGATTTCAACTACTATACCTCTTCAACTACTTCACATGGATCTAGTTGGACTAGCTAGAGTAAGAAGCCTTGGCGGCAATATTTATACTTTGGTCATAGTTGATGATTTTTTTAGATTTACATGGACTATATTTTTATCATCTAAGGATGAAACATTTGATCAGTTTGTTTTTTTTTGCCAAGAAGGTCCAAAACGAGAAAGGTTTTTTTATTTCAGGAATTCGAACTGATCATGGTGGAGAATTTGAAAACCATGCCTTCGTAGAGTTTTGTGACAATATGGGAATTGATCACAACTTGTCAGCTCCGAGGACTGCTCAACAAAATGGTGTTGTGGAGAGAAAGAATCAAGTCCTCACCGAGATGGCAACAGCAATGTTGAACGAGAATAACACTTCTCAAGTGTTTTGGGTTCATGCAATGAGTACGGCTTCCTACATCTCAAATCGGGTATACATTCGAAAGAAGTTAAAAAAGACTTCTTATGAGCTGTATAAGGGAAGAAAACCAAATCTGGCTCATCTGTATGTGTTTAGATGTAAGTGCTTCATCCATAACAATGATAAGGATAACTTGGGAAAATTTGATCCCAAGGCGGATGAAGGTATATTTTTGGGTTACTCTAATAGAAGTAGAGCATATAGAGTCTTTAATATTCGTACCCATATTGTTGAAGAATCTATGCATGTTGCATTTTGTGAATCCAAGTCTGAAAAATCCAAGGATGATGATGAGGAAAATGTTTTCAAAAATCAATTCTTTTCGAAAACTACTCCTGCCTCTATTGAAAATCTTGAAAATGTTTTCGAGGTTGATCCTCAAAATAGTTTAGAAAATCCTGATCAATCTCAGCCTAGAGCTTGGAAGTTTATAAGGAATCATCCTTTGGACCAAGTAATAGGTGACGTAAATCAAGGTGTAAGGACCAGAAAAAGTACTTTGAATGAAGTTACATTTTCTGCCTTTATATTAGAAAATGAACCCTCTATGATTGATGAAGCCCTTTCAGACAATGATTGGGTGATAGCAATGCAAGAGGAGTTACACCAATTTGATAGAACTCAAGTTTGGGATTTGGTACCTACGCCTAAGGACCATCCGATCATTAGCACTAAATGGGTATTCAAGAACAAACGAGATGAATCAGCAATCATTGTCCGGAACAAGGCAAGATTGGTTGCTAAAGGCTATAATCAAGAAGAAGGAGTTGATTATGAAGAAACTTATGCTCCAGTGGCAAGATTGGAAGCTATAAGAGTTCTTCTAGCCTTTGCTTGTGTCAAAGGATTCAAACTGTATCAAATGGATGTGAAAAGTGATTTTCTAAATGGTTTTATTCAGGAGGAAGTTTATGTGGAACAACCTCCTGGTTTTCAAAATGATCATCATCCAGATCATGTTTATCGCCTTAAGAAAGCCCTTTATGGTCTTAAGCAAGCTCCTAGAGCTTGGTATGAGCGATTAAGCAAATTCCTTCTTGATCAAGGATTTGTTAGAGGAAAAGCATATACAACTCTTTTCATTAAGAGTAATAAGCTTAATGAAATTTTAATTGTCCAAATTTGTTGATAATATTATTTTTGGTGCTTCTAATGATGCTTTGTGTGAAGAGTTTCCTAAGAGCATGTAGGGAGAGTTTGAGATGTCCATGATGGGAGAACTCAACTATTTCCTTGGTCTGCAAATCAAGCAAAGGTAGAATGGAATCTTCATCTCTCAGACCAAATATCGCAATGATCTACTGAAGAAGTTTGGAATGAACCAATGCAATGGAGCTGACACTCCAATGAGCACAACCACATCTTTGGATGCTGATGAAGAGGGCAAGGATTTCAACATCACAAGATATAGAGGAATGATTGACATTACAAGGAGAACCCACTAAATCTCACAAGAAGAGAAGAGTTGGCAGAGGAGAAAGGTCATCGAAGGCTACCTCTACTCCTTCTCAATCCTCACAGAATCCCACAATCGTTCCAGATGCCATCTCTGAAATCTATCTTCATTTGACTGCACCTCAAAGTTTTGCCTCTGAAAATACCTTCCTTTCAAACGATTCTGCTCTTAAATTCAAATAAACCTTTTTGAAGAAGGAATTTTGTCCTATAGTCTCTGTAGACTTAGATTAATTAAAGGATAACTGCAATTTCGATATTTCCTCTTGGTTGAAACCATATGAATCCTTTTTGTCCATAACTGCTCCATATTGTCCCAATATCATTAGACTGTTCTATTTCAATATGGCATGGGACAATTTGGAAAATGATGACCAAAACTTGGTAGAAGAAAGAGTTTCTACTCAAATTAAGGGAATCAAATTTTCCCTGTCAGCCTCTATCATAAATTCTATTCTGAAAATTACCAATCCGCCTCCTCCTCTTACAATTCAGTATTCAAACCAGGAGATTTTTGAAATTTTAAGGCCAAATGAACCTGTTCCTAAAAATCAATTGGCCCTTTTATCCTTTAATCTTGTGACTATGCCACCTATTCATAGGGTACTGTGGTATATCTATTTGAGGAATATGATTCAGAAAGGTGGAAATTTTACACACTTTGCTCAAAAAGACTATCCCCTTTTTGCTGCCATTGTTAATAAAGTTCCTATCAACCTTGGCCATTGGATTTTCCATGAAATAACCAAGTTTCGCTTCTCATCTAGACGACCTTCCCATATTCCATTTACACTCTTGTGTCTGTGATTTTATTCTATCACAAAATCTAGCATGTGGGTGCTCTTGACACAATGAAGACTCCAACTGTTTTTGGGAAAGCTCAATTAAACCTTATGAGGATCACATTTGAAGCAGAAGGTTCAGATGAATTCTGGGCACCTACTAGATCCAGAGCCTTAGTTGCGCGAGCTCAGGAAGCTTAATCTTCTCCTCCTCCTCCTCAGTCATCAATCCCTTCTTATTTTGATGCTAGAATCAAGGCCATTGTGGATACGGCCATCGCTGATATGACTGAGAAAATTGAAGTGGAAGTTGGTCGATTGGTGTCTGAAGTGACCAAGGGTAACTCAGATATTGTGGATGCCCAGGATGAAATTGCAACTCTTTCTGGCCACATGATAGATCAAGATGCCAAGCTTACTATCCTGTTCATTTCATAAGAGAGGATGGATGACAAATTAGCTGCTCTTGTGACGAAGCTGAATTCTGGCTCCTCTTCCACTTTTGGGACTCCAACTAGCTTGAAGACTGAGCCCTCTTCACCCTCTACCTCACCTTCATTCACTTTCACTACTCCCCCTTGTATCCTCCTCTGAACCTATCCCTTCTACCCTCACTACTAAGATCATTCCACCTTCACCCGTCTCCACAGTCAAACTTACTTCTCTCGCCTCCACAGTCAAACTTGCTTCTCCACTTTCTACTCCTCTGGTTGATCCTATTCCCGATGCTTCTATCTCAGCTCCATCCTCTTTTGTTGATGACAAAGGGGGAGATGAACCAGAGAAACCAGAGCATTAGAGTCTTGAAGAGTTTGATTTGTAATTTTTTTGCAAGATCAGATTTATGATTCTGTGCTTTATCAGATTTGTAATTTTGTGTTTTGCAATATCAAATATGTCTTTAACTGATATGTTTCAACTGTTATGCTACAACTATGCTTTTGACTAATCCTTTGTTGTAAAGATCTCAAGTTGAAATGAAATGCAATGTTTCTTTTATCATTCGGTTTTGCTATATCTAACTCTGTTATATTGTGTAAATGCCTCATTATGCCATATTGCTGAAACTGTTAATTTGCTTAACTGTGCATTTCAAATCATTTTAAGCAAAATCATTTTAAAATCCCAAATATGTCAAACTAGTAGCAATTCTGGTTTACAAGTGTTGTTATCATCAAAAAAGGGGATAATGTTAGTTCTCTATTGGTTTTGATGATAACTGACAATTGTAAACTCAAATTGAACTTTGTCTTTGTTAAGTTGAAAAACTTACTGTCAAAGGAAAACTCGAGTTTTGGTTTGGAAATTCAAGTTTGGACTTGACAGAGAGTAGCTCAAGTTTTTGTAAAGTTAGACAAACTCGAGTTTGGGTTTTGAAACTCGAATTTTGACCATACAGAGAGCTTTTAAGTTTTTCAAAGGCAAAACAAACTCGAGTTTGGTTTTAATGAACTCGAGTTTTGACAAGACATAGAGCTACCAATTTTTCAAACTTAGCAAAACTCCAATTTCCATTTGGAAACTCGAGTTTGTACTAAATAGAGAGTTCTCTAAGTTTCCAAACTGAACGAATTTTTGTCGCTGGTTTTGAATTTCAAACTGGACGAATTTGTGAAATCTTTATGTTTGAATCTAATACTTCATATCATCACTCATTATTATTTCTAACTATGTTTAATCAGATTGTTAGTGAGTTTCAGATGATTTAAAGAGAATTAAATGAAGCATTAGCATAAAGCAAAAAGTGATGTCAGTTCATTAAATGCAAAGTCCAGAAAACTTGCATTCTTTTGGACAATCATTCTACACACGTTGCAAAGGAATTAATGTTTCCTTTCCACATCCAGTAGCTGCTCTTCCAACGGTTTAAAAGTCAAGAAGTCAAGCTTAAACTTCTGTGTAGCTGGATTAACCAAAGAGTAGAGAGAGAAGAAGACCAAACCTTCAGCCAATCCGCTCTTAATGTTGACAACAGTCATATTGAAGATTACAACGGTAATTTAATGCACTCCTTATATAAATAGAGTTGCATTCAATTCTTCTCAACAACTAATCTGTAGAAAACGAAAAACCATTCAAGTTTCCAACTACTCTTTGAGTTTTCTTGTGAAAAGTATCTTTTGATGCATTGTACTTCAGTGATTATCTTTATCTACTCTTAGAGAGAGTTCATTTATTGTAAATCATTCATTGTAAGAATCTCAAGTCATGGGACTTGGAGATTGGGATATTGATTGCAACTTCTAAGGGGGAGTAAGTTCTAGTGAGAGAATTACTCGAGTTACAAAGTGTGTAATCAACTGTGATAGTGAAAAATCCAAGAGATTCTGGGGACTGGACGTAGGTCAAGAGATTAGACCGAACCAGTATAAATTTCTTGTGTCTTGCTTCTCTTCCCTATCCTCCGTCTAGCTCTGTTTTAGTGTTCAGAAACAGAGCAAATTGAAAATTTTTTAGAATCCCCAATTCACCCCCCACCTTCTTGGTGATTCAACTCTACTTTCAGACTCTATGTCATTAGATCGCTACTAAACCTGATATGCATTCATGGTAGTTGGGGTTTGAGGCCTTGACTACTAAGTTTTTGTAGCGCTGAGGATTTTTCTGGGGCTTGCCTTGTTAGACGGCTAAATGGTTATGTGATTCTAGTGCTGGCCTTGTTAGGCGGCTCAACGGCTATGTGGATTCCAAGGCTTTCCTTGGTAAGGTAGCTCAACAGTTAGTTCTTGGAGTTTTGATGATAACAATACTTAAATAATCAAAGATTTTATATTGAAAAGGTTAAGTTTTTGATACAGTAAATATTCATTGTGATATGTGTGTATCACTCGAGTAAGGGTTCATATTACTCGAGTAACCTCCATCTAATAAGATTTTTAAGTGTTCACAAGATGCAAAATGTCAGTTGGCCTATCTATAGAATAATTCCTCGAGTAAACCTTGGAGTTACTCGAGTAATGTTGTTTCTCTTGCTTAGATCAGAAGTCGCTGCGCATGTTACTCAAGTAAGTATATTCAGTTACTCAAGTAATATTGGATATTACTCAAGTAACAAGTATGTTACTAAAGTAAAATCTTAATATTACTCAAGTAACAAACAATGTTACTCGAGTAATATCATTCCAGAGGCAAATATTCTGAATACCTCGTTTTTACTTGAGTACGAGAAAGATATTACTCGAGTAGGGTGCTTCAAATATACAGATCGCCTCATTGTAACATTAATCTCTGTCTTAATCATTCTGGGTCATTACCTATTTATTTTTAATCTCACTCAAACTCATTTATATCATATCTAACCATCTTTTTGAGTGATTTACATTGACTAACCATGTTTATAAATTGAGATTAGCCGAAGAGCCCTTCGTTGTGTCAGAAGCATTAAATGCAACTCAGAAAACTGAGCCTACAATCAGAATACACCCTCGAAGTAGACGAATACATTCCTTTGAGGCATACTAATTACAGAAAGCATTCTGAGTCAACTTCTGCATAAGCACATCGACGATGAACACATTTAATGAAGCAACGGTTGGCTGTACTCAACAGAATTCATCTGTGCCTAATGGAATTATGAAGTTTCTCAACGATTATATTCAAAGATTCACAATGGCATTAATGGAAGATTGGTATAAAATCTCATCACATTCAATTATGCCAACTACCGAAAACTCTGCGCATTCAATTCGACCAACTACAATTTACTGTTTCATTAACTTCGCTTAATATCTTTTGATATTTTCTGTACTTTAGTGATTATCGCTTATCTACTTAGTGAGGAGTTGTTAAACACTTATTTGATTTTTCAGTTTAAATCTTAAGGTTGAGGAACTTTAAGTGTAGGTGTATGATTACAACTTGTAAGGGGTAGTGAGTCCTAGTGTGATAGGATCATCTCGAATACAGAGTGTGTAATTGTATGTTTGTGGATTAGTGAAATACCTAGAGTGTCTGGGGACTGGACATAGGTTGTTGAGTTAAATCGAACCAGTATAAACTCTCTGTGTCCAATCTCTCTGTCTCCGTCTCTATCTCTATTCATATTGTTCATTGTCTTAATCCGAAAAAGAATTTCAAAATCCCCTATTCACCCCCTCTAGGTAATATTCTGTCTTCATCAACGATATGTTGTTATATGTTACTGTGGTTGTGATTGTGATTCTGAATGCATATATAGTATGTTTTGCCATGTTGATTGGGATTTCCTGGTTATGGTTGCATTCATACACTGCATACATATGGTATTTGAGTTTAGCTGTTACTCTAGGGTTCATTTTTGAACTCCAAACCATTTTGAAGTCATAGGTGAATTACATTGAGTAGTTCAGGGGACCAAAGGTAAGGGCATGGAGTTGAAGGATGAAGAAATGGGGTTAACTGTATGAATTTACTTACTGTTTAGTACTTACTTTTGGATTTCTATACCCTTAACCCTACAGGACTACTTTGTGTTTATTTTATGCACCTTTACCAATATATCTTGTTTGTCCAAATCGATAACATGCTTTGCTGCGTATGCTCTGATGTATGTAAAATGGTATAATTAACTAAGGGAAAGGTAACAAGCAAAAGGATCACTCTCACAAAACAGAATGGAATTGAAGGACTAGAACTCATATTTTCCAAGGATTACATTGATTTAGATCGGACTTGAATTGTGCTTGGTTGAATCTTGTTGGAGCGTTCTTGAAATTTTGTTGAACCTTTTTCAATTTGTCGTTGGACTCTTCTCGAAATCCCGTCGAACCTTCTTTGATTTGTTTAGTAATGTGTTGGATCTCATCGTACGTGTCGAACAAGGTGGCATCTTTTATCCATGCTTCTTGATCACGTGGGCTAGTGCCTTCTTGTTCGATCAGGCAGGAGCTGACTTCGCGTGTCTTCTGCCTCTGCTGGTATCCACACGAACGGCCTCCAACACTGACGGCAGCGTGCTAGAGCCTCAATATTCTTGCGTCTCTCTCCTTTTTCTATCTAGGGCTTTATTTTTGCGGCCGTTGAAAACAAAAGGAAATCACCAAGAGGGGGGTGAATTGGGGATTTTAAAAACTTTTAAAATAACTTTGCACCTAAGCTGAAGCTGAACGTAAAGAGATAGGGAAGAAGAGCTTGACACAGAAAGTTTATCCTGGTTTGGTCCAAACTCTTGACCTACGTCCAGTCCCAGACTCTCGGGTTTTTCTACTATCACTCAAATCGATACACACTCGTACTCAAGGATTATCCTCTCTAGGATACACTCCCCTTACAAGTTGTAATCAAATCCCAATCTCCAAGTCCCCTTGACTTGAGATTATTACAATGGATGAATAGTTTGTATAACAGCTCTCTCACAGAGAAGATATTGATAAACACTGAGGCTCTTTGTATATCAAATACAATACAGAAAGAAAACTGAATGTATATGTGACTCTTGAGCTTGCTTTTCGTTTCTGCTTAATTTGTCGTATATTTCGAAGTTTGTAATCTGCTCCTTATATAGTGGTGAATTGCTATGTGACCGTTACTTCTCAATTCTGCATGTTCTTCATTTGAAATTAAGCTTGATGATGATTATAGCCGTTGGGTTCGATTTTGGTGATTGAATTCCGGATGCGTGAAATCCTTCTTCATTTCTGATTCGTCGCGTGAATTCAATGTCTTGTTTGATCCAACTAATACCTGAAACATTCTGAATTTATAGTGGTTAAATATACATATGAATTCTCTAAATGAATGTAATTAATCCGCATAAAAATGGTAAGTATGTAGTTCAAACTAATCAGGATGAAAACCAAGAACGATCATATTTGTTGTTGCTTTAAACTCGAGTTCGCCAAGTCGGGCTCGAGTTCGTAAGGCACTTTGAGTATCTGGTTTATCTTCGCGAGGAGCAAACTTTGGAGTTTTGATGTAAACTCGGAGTTTGTAAATTGTCTCAACATGTAAACTCGAGTTCACAAAGGTAGGCTCGAGTTCGAATCATCACTCGAGCTTTTTATCGTGCGAGCACCCGAGATAATATTTCACAAACTAGGCAGGCTCGAGGCCATTAGTGATTAGGCTCAAGTTTAACACTATTCATGCCTAAGAGATTTGGTCATTCGAAAGTGTGAACTGGAGCATGAATACAAACTCTGGAGTTTGTACACTTGCTTTACTCTCTTTCAATGAAGGGCTCGAGTTCATAATCTCAGGCTCGAGTTTGATTTCATTTATTCCATGGCTTATTGGAGTGAACTAGAGGTTTGAACATATACTGAGTTTTTAAATGAGGGAGAACTTGGGAGCTCTCACAAGGAAAAACTCGAGCTTGCAATAATGAGCTCGAGTTTACCTGTTTTGTAAACTCTTCTTCGTTTGTCAAACCATAGAGTAAACTCTATAAAAAGTGTTAGGCTCGAGTCCATATACTTGGGCTCGAGTGTTCATCAATTTACAACCATAGGAATAAGCAAACTCTACACAAAAATATAAACTCAAGTTTAAAGAGATGGTTTTCAATTGGAAAATGTTCTCACAGAGGCAAACTCGAGCTTGTCTATACAGCTCGAGTTTACTTATTTGTAAACCTTTTATTACTATACCATGGGAGTTTAGGCTCGAGTTTATTTATTCGGACTCGAGTTTGTCATGCCGAAATAGCTCGATGTGCTCTCTGTTTGCAAAGCAAACTCGAGCTTGCCTAGTTAGGCTCGAGTTTTGCGATGACAGAATGTTTTTGACTCTTTGTCTTATTAAAACATTCATACTTGTTTACAATTGTTATTAATCATCAAAACACATAGAGAACTAACATTCTCCCCTTTTTGATGATGACAACACTTGTAAACAATTAACTTCTTTAAAAACATTTGTTTGATCATTTGAAATCAATGAAGCAAAAATGTTCAGTGAAAATGCATCAGAATTAGATTTTAACATTAGAGATCGATTCTGATGATCAGAGTTAGCAGCAGACATAAACATGAATCAAATAAGCATTGTTCATTGCATAATACATATTGTCATATTGCATAAGCTAAAGTATTCAATAGATTACAAAAGGACATTTAGAGTTTCAAATATTCATATAACCAAAAAATGATCGAAACATTAAGAAATTGTCTGCTTCTTTACTTCAACTCTTCTCCCCTTTTGTCATCAGCAAACAAGGGAGGATCAGATGGGGTAGAGGTTGGCTGAAGAGCAGGATCATGTGTAGATGGTTCAGGGGCTATGGATGTGGTTGGTTGGATTGGGATTGGTGCAGAAGTAGGTGGAGGGTCCGAGGAGCTAGGGCCAGCAGAAGAGATGGACTGATGTTGTAAGACTTTGTCCATTTTGTCATGAAGGCTAGCCATGGATACCAAAAGGGTGGAAATGCTGATTGAGTGATCTCCAATTTGGTCACGAGGCCTTGAACTTTGTCTTTGATAATTTCATGCTCAAGAATTAGATCTTCTTGGGCATCGGTCAACTCCTCATACCCTTTCTTCACTTGCGTGAATTCTGATTCCATCTTGGAAGAGATATCAGAAATAACTTGGGCAATGTAAGTCTTGATTCTTTCATCCAAATCGAAGGGAATGAATGTGGTGGAGGTGGTGCACTCGAGCCTCTTGAACTCTAGACCGATTGGCTCGGATCTAGCAGGTCTTGATTGAGTTCGGAGTGATCACTACCTTGATCAAAACTTATCCTCATAAGGTTCAGGATATGTTGACCAAACTTTGCCGGTTTTCAGGTTTCTCATCGGCAGGTAGGTACCATACTCTTTCATGGAACATGATTACTGAGATAAGACTAGCAAAGGGTATTTGAGATGTTTTCCTTCCATGAAAGCGAAATTTGAACATCTCTTTGAAGATCCAATCTCCTATATTTTGAGGAACTTGATCTATGATAGAGGCAAAGATAGGAAAGTCATTCTTTGCAAAATGGGTGAAGTTACCTCCTTTTTGGACGAGATTTCTAGTGTATATGTACCAGCAGCTCTTTGCTTAGGGGCATTGATACTAGAGTGAAATTTAGAATCTCTAAACCATCAGGGACAGGCTCATCGGGTTTGAGGATTGAGTATATCTGCCTATCGGTATAGTTTGGGGATGCAACAGGAGGGGGATTTTGGATTTGGAGGAGGGCATTAAGGTATGCAGCAGTGATGGTAATCTGTTTTCCTCTATTGGTTGTAGTAATCCTTTCCTCAACTAGATTTCTATCCTCATCCAATAAATTGTCACTTTACATGCAGTAATAAAAGGCTTTGACAAAAGATGGACTATATGAAGCTCTAATGGATATGAGAGGTTCAAATTGTCTAAGCCAATGGGTAAGATCAAGGCTACATTCCTCTTTTAAGGTATCTAAATTGACATAGACAGAAGGACAAAAACTCTTAGCCTCATAATTCTCCTTGAATCTTATGGCATCCTCACCAGTTAGAGTGACAGCCTCACTAAAGAATCCCTTAGGAATGGAAGAGTGTTTGTAAATTTCATTTAAGGCTGGGGTGTCTCTAGATACCTGAGGAACAGAGTGTTGTTGATGATGGGAGGATGATTGAGCTTGAGAGCTAGCCTGACCGGTTGCAAGAGGACTCGTGTTGGTCTTTCTAGTTTTATAGACCTTCTCTTTGCCCCTTCTAGGTGGTGTTTCAAAGATTGAGAGTTTCTTTGGGGTGTCCATCTTGACTGTGGTTATAGGGGTAGCATGGGTCAAAGGGATTCCAGGAATTTGCTTGTCAATTCCGTGCTTAAATCATTTGGGAAACGATTTTGCTCTGGGGGGATGCTGAGAGACTTTCGGTTGATCGGATTGGGGTTCTTGATGATCAGAGGATTGGGAATCTTGAGTTGCAGATCGTTTGGAAGCCATGCTTTCTGGTTTTCGTCAAGGAGATTGAGAGATTTTTGGGAGAAAATTAGGTTTAGGCTCGAGGGTGATATGCAGTGAAGATGAGCAGTCGGGTTTTTAAAAGAAATTTATCGACGCAAACTCGAGTTCACAAGTGCGGGCTCGAGTTTGTGTAACGGTACTAACCTGGAGTTCAAGAGTGTATGTGTGAACCCTTGAAGTTTCTTTCTAGGCTCGAGTCTAACAACTTGCGAACTCGAGCTCTCGAACTAAGTTGAGTCTCTGTCCTGTGCCTCTCGAACTAAGTTGCTCTCTGTCTCCCGCGAACTCGAGTCCGTTAACTAATAGGCTCGAGTTTGGTGACCTGAGATAATTGCTTCTCTCACTAGTGGAAAAAAGGCTTTTAAGACCGAACAAAAAAGGTACATTAGGACCGGACCCGCGAGCAGTCTTGTTCCAGGCGGTATTAAAAGTCGACCTTTAAGACCGGACTTTTACACGGTCTTAAAGATTTTTTTTAAGACCGGACATTTTAAACCTTCGGTCTTAAAAGTCGTACTAAATAAATATCGACCGCTCTTAAAAGATCCAAATATTAAGACCGGACAAATATCAATCCGGTCCTAAAGATAGAGGACTCTAAGACCGGGAGGACTAATTACCCGGTCTTAAAAGACTGACTTTCAAGACCGAATTTTTCAATGGACCGGTCTTAAAAGACCAACTTTTAAGACCGGCTTAACACCTTTAAGAGCGGTGTTATATATACATCCGGTCTTAAAATTTGAACATTTAAGAGCGTATTTTTATTTGCGGTCTAAATTTTCCCGTATTTTTCCACTGTTCTGTTCTTCCGATCAATATATATACACAAATCCACCATCCAAAACAGCACATAAAAATCGATATACTTTAAGCTACAAGCTATGAACATGAATAAATTGAATTGGGAAAAAGAATACAAATATTATCCACCATGAGTTATGTGGCCTCTTAATTAAGTCTAAAACAACTAAAGTAATTTATACAATAAGCTAACATATAACTAATTACAAAGGCAATGAGTTACAATACATGCAGCACGTAATTCAACATACAAATGTAGTCCAATATATTATTCACCATGCCTTCATTTGATTCCCACCCAACAACGTAACATGCATCCTCTTTTATAACATGCCCCTTTGAAACGGATCCTGCCACAAAAACAAAACAAGAACAAATTCATATTCAATGATGACATTGTTTGATTAAGAACATAGAAGGAATATAATAATAGTTAAAACATTAAAGTTTTCTAAGAATTCTGCATATGAATATTAATTACCTTATGAATTGACACTTTTATAAAGTGATATCCTTCCATATCCCTTCTTGATGATCATTTCTTATGCCGGGTTCATTATCCGCTTCATCTTCTTCGTTCATTTCCGGTAGACCCCTTGTAAAAGGAGTACTCTCAGGAAGATCACCATAATTTGAATGACTTTCCTCATCAATATCAATGACCCTCTTTCCTTGGAGAGCTACGAGACCACATTTTATTTTATTGATCGGTGATATAGAACACTTGTTTTGCATGATCTTCCATAATAAAAGGTTCATCTCCAAAACTTCTACTATTGACATCGACTAAAGTGAATCCTAGTCGATCGATCAGAACACCATTATTGACATTAACCCACTTGCATTTGAAGATGGGAAATCTAACTTTGACATAGTCCACCTCCCAAATCTCTTCAATAACCCCATAATATGGCATGACCGCCAATTTAGGCCTCTTGTCTTTCGAATCGAGAAGTGCATAGATTCGGCCTCTAACATAACACCATTGTTTGCGGGTGTGCTCCTATCATCTAGGGACTTCGTGTAAAATGTATAACCATTGATCACATACGAATTCCAACTTATGACATCAACCTCGGGACCACGTGCTAACCATTTCATTGTCTCGAAACACATTCAGATCCCTCGACCTTTTGTTTGAACCGGTTTGCAAAAGTTCTCGTTATGCTCCCTAATCAACCTTTGTTCGGTCATTCGATGGTTCTCTTTCCTTACATCCTCTTTATGTGCAGATATGCGGCTTGAACTTCATCAACATTATTCAAGATGTATAAGTGGACTTGTGACAATTCATCGGGATCCACACTCTTTACCGAAGCCCCACGTCTACCCCGCTCAAACATGCGACGTTTTGGAAGCCCAATATGTCTTACTTTGGCCAAATAATTTTGAAAAATTCCATGGCCTCTTCGTAAACATATTTCGAACAATTGATGCTTCCGGCGTACGCGTTCTTCACATACCCTTTTAGGAATTTCATAGATCTTTCAATAGGGTACATCCACCGTAAATGGATAGGCCGCACAACTTTATCTCCTCACTAGATGAATAATGAGATGAACCATGATGTCAAAAATGAAGGAACAAAAAGCTTCTCAAGGTGGCACAAGATAAGATATCCTTCATTCTCCAATTCATCCAACTTTTCAATCTTGAAAACTTTACTACAAACCGCATTGAAGAAGAAACAAAGTCTAGTCAAAACGACCCGAAGATCATATTCGGAAATCCCTCGAATAGCTACTGGGAGTAGCTGTTGCATTAATACATGACAGTCATGAGACTTTTGGCCTACTAATTTCAAGTCCTTCATCGAGACAAGCCTCTTAAAATTTGAAGAATACCCCGAGGGAACTTTTGTGCCATTTAAACACTCACAAAAGCTTCGTTTCTCATCCTTAGACAAAGTATGAGAAGCCGGGGACAATAAGTTCTCTTCCCATATGGCCTTGGATGCAAGTCTTCGCGTATTCCCATTGCTTGCAAATCCAATCTTGCCTTCACACCATCCTTCGAACTACCTTGTATGTTGAGAAGCGTGCCCACAATACTATCACATACGTTCTTCTCCACATGCATGACATCAATACGATGTCTCACATCAAGATTGCGCCAATAGGGAAGATCAAAGAATACAGATCTCTTCTTCCATATATTTGTTTCTTTTCTACTCTTTCCAGGCTTACCAAAGATGACACTGATATTTTTAACCTTTTCATACACTTGCTCCCGATCAATGCCACCGGAGCTTCTTCATACTCTTGGCCACCAAAAAAGGCCTTCTTTAATCGACGATATGGGTGGCCCCGTCTAAGAAATCTCCTATGTCCAAGATACACCGTCTTTCTTCCATGTTGAAGTTGATGGTAGCATGTGCCTTCTTCACAAACCGGACATGCTTTATGGCCTTTTACACTATACCGAAAAGTTCCCATATCTTTGGGAAGTCGTTTATAGTACAAAATATCATGGCTCTCATTCTAAAGACCTCCTTCTTGAAAGAGTCAAAAACATCGACACCTTCTTCCCACAACTCCTTCAAGTCTTCGATCAAGGGCTCTAGGTAAACATCTATGTCATTTACGGGTTGTTTTGGTCCCGAAATCAACATAGACGGCATGATGTACTTTCGTTTCATGCATAACATAGGAGATAAGTTGTAAACAATCGGGACTACGGGCCATGAGCTATGTATCTTTGCTAAGGCTTCCATAGGGATTCATTCCATCCGTGCAAGGGCAAGCCTGAGGTTCCTAGGTTCTTCGCCGAAGTTCGGAAATAATTGATCGATTTTCTTCTATTGAGAAGAATCGGCCGGATGTCGAAGCTGTCCATCAGAAATCCTCTCATCTCGCATGCCACCTCAGATTTTTGCATCATTTTCATTCGCAAACAACCGCTTGAACCTTGGTATGATTGGAAGATACCACAACACTTTTGCAGGCCCCTTATCGACTTGTACCGTGGGGTTTCACATATCGGACAACTCGCTTCTCTTCAAACTCTTTTCTATATAATACACAATCATTCGGGCATGCATGGATCTTTTTGTACTCCATCCCCAAAGTGGACAAAGTATCTTCTTAGCATCATAGTAGCGATGCGGCAACACGTTATCATCCGGAAGCATGTCCTTCAAAGCCTCAAGCAATTCTGAAAAACTCTTGTCGCTCCATCCATGACGTGCCTTCAAGCTTACCAATTTCAATACGGCGTTCAACAATTGGTATTTTTACACCACGGTATAGCGGTGTCTCGCATCACTGCACATATTACCATATGCATGTGATCGCTCAAAAGCCTCTTCTCCTACATCACGGATAATGTCCTCTATGCGATCATCCATATCCGTGTCATTATCATCAAAGGCCACTTCCCCATGTTGTTTCCCACTTGATGGCACTTGTTCACCATGCCATACCCATCTTGTATAAGTCTTACAAAATCCGTGACAAATTAAATGTGTGCGTATAACTTCGAGGACATAGTCGACACTCATTCAAACATTTTACACAAGGGCAATAATACTTCCCCATCATCATGGGCATTTTGTTTAGCAAATTCTATAAATTGAATTAAGAATTACTTTTGGTCATAAATGCATCACAGTGAATCCAAGAACCAAAATAAATGCAAGACGAGGAAATTAAATGCAGGGGATGAAGGTCTTGTGGACTAACCTGTAGCATATGTGTTTGCTGAGTCATCTTACTTCTCCGCTCACGAACGTTGATGTTGCAGACAAGACAACAAGAGTAACCTAAAAACACTTGTTGGTCGGTTGGGTAGGTCTAAAGTGCAAATATAATCTTCAAAAAACAATATTCGTTAACAACAAAGAATACCCATAACAACATTACACCGATTTCGTTAAACCCATGAAAAACCAAGAACGATAAGTGGAAAGTAATAAAGTTTTAACCGAAACATCTCTTACGACTTCGTCATAGACGTTTAGCTAAGGAACCAGAGAGTGATTGTCGAGAAAGGTACGCGAAGCGGCGACGAAGGCGAGAGGGAAATTTCGAGTCGGAACACGAGTATTCACTTTCGGCGCGACAAGAGTTCGAGAGAGGGAAATTTAATTTTTCCGCGCGACAAAGATACCTTATTTAGCTTTTTGGATTTTATTAATACTAGGTTATTAATTAAATGTCCGGTCCTAAAGATACAACTAACATTTTAAGACCGGAGTTTTAAAATTATCCGGTCCTAAAATTTTATTAGACTTTTAAGTTTTAAGACCGGAGGTTTATAAAACATCCGGTCCTAAAATTCAAATTATCTTTAGATCCGTTACTTATAAAATAAAATGTCCGGTCTTAATGGCCTTCGTGATTGCAATATTAAATCAATAAAATAAATGATATTTTTGGACAAAAAATAAAGCAAAATTGGAGAATAAGTTTCTTTAATGAATTCTTGGAGAAGAGCCAAAAATTCATACGGTGTTCTTAATGTTTCTTACATTACTTCAGAATATATACACAACAACAAAAACACAAATGAAAAACAAGCTGAATATTATCATCCACAAGAATCGATTGAACAACCTCGGCGATTTCGGCGTGAAGAGCATTAATTTCCCGGGAGATCGGCAAGTTGTTGTCTTATTCTCTCCACCCGCAATATGAATGGATCATTACGGGAGCGGAGAGGGGTCGAGGTAGGCGCGCTGGGGCCAACGAGGTTGGAGAGGGGATTACGAACATCTGCATGGCCGGCTTCAAGATGACGGTTGAACTCGGCAAGGAAAGGATCGGCGAAGGATCGGGGGGGTGCGGCATGAGCAATCTCTTCATCATCCGAAGAAATAACAATGGGTCCAACGACCCAAGAGTCTTCGGAAACAATATGACGCACTGTCGCTGGAGGAGGCGCACCATATAATGATCTAACCATGGAACGAGCATGAGGCATGTATGCACCCCTACGAGCAGTTTGCTTGTATCTAACCATGGTTTGAGGATTTGAGAAGTTGGGGCAGGAGAGATAAACATCGATGATGAATTCGTCATTTTACTTTTATACAAACTTTTAAGACCGGACTTTTATCTTATATCCGGTCCTAATTTTAATTCAATTACTTTTAAGACCGTCCTTTTATCACATATCCTGTCCTAAAACTCATTTAAGACCAATATATTACTTGGTATCCGGTCCTAAAACTAATTTTTAATTCAATTACTTTTAAGACCGTCCTTTTATCAAATATCCGGTCCTAAAACTCATTTAAGACCGATATATTACTTTGTATCCGGTCCTAAAACTCATTTATTTTTATATTTCAATTTATTTTTTCAAGTAAAAATCTTTGGTTAAAAATATTACTTTTAAGAACGGATCTCACACGGTATCCGGTATTAAAAGTTCATTCTTTTCAAGAGTCCCTTCCCCATTGTTGAAATGAATTCGAGTCTCTTCGGCTTCCACATAAACTTCCCAACTAGGCGTCTCCTCGTATTCGAGCAAATATGCGTCTCCTCATTAATGTTTAGGCGTTTCACATTCTTCGAGGATGGGTTCTCTATTTAAACCCGTTGTTACTTTCTTCACATTCATCTCCATCTCCTCCTAGAACCTCCACCGTAATGGCTTCTCCACCACGACGAGGTCCTCCTTCAGGCGAAATCACGAGGCACCTCCATATCCTCCTCCATTGCCTCCGAAACCGAACTTCGGCGAGATCTTTGGAGCACTGATAGCCGCGTCGATCATATAGACCGAAGCTTGGGCAAAGCTGTTTCAGTCTATCACGCCGTCAACAACAAGGCTGAAAGCGGTACTCGACGCCAATGACGTTGAGTACCATACCTCGATGACGACGTCTCAGACCCTTCCCTCCTCCTCCGACAACGATGGGAGGATTAGAATTTTTAGTTTTTTTTGTCTGCTGCCTTACGAGGCAAAAAAAAAAAAATTATTAAATAAAATTTTTATTTCCCAATCGCCTTCCTTGTTTGTCTTTAACTTTATGTTCTTTTTTCTCCGACAACAAGAACAAACAAAAATTGTCCTATTCGTGGTGATCAATCTTAAAAATTTGCAGAATAAAGTTAACAGTTGCGACCATACAGAACAAAACAAAAAAATTATTTACCTTTTTCGAATAAAAACAAACAGAGTGACGACTATTCTCAAGTTTGAAACATCGTTGTCTTCCCTCTACTTTTCCGGATGTGATGAAAATTTTCGAGTGTCGTTTTCGTTATCTTCTTTCTTTTTCCGACAAAAGAAAAGGGACACCGATGACGTTCTTCACATCCAAAAAGTAGAAACGAGAACAACGAAGCACAAAACTTGAGAAGAACGCTTGAAACATGGTTGCCTTGAACCCTAACGATATGTCGAAAATCGAGTCACCAACTCTATTTAAATGAAGAATATTAGGACCGGACGTATAATAAATCCTCGGTCCTAAAAATTAAGCCTTATTTTAAAATTTAAAGTTAGGAGCGGACAACTAACAAATATACGGTCCTAAAGGTTTCAAACAATCTATTAAATAAAATGAAGACTTTTAAGACCTGACTACTAACAAATATACGGTCCTAATATTTTAGCCGTATATTTTCTATACTTTTATGACCGGATATTTGACATACATACGGTCTAAAAGTCTCCATATTTTTAGAATTAGACGAAGACTTTTAGGGCCGGATATTTGTTAAATATACGGTCTTAAAATGGACGAACCATACTTTTAACAAATATACGGTTAGTCTCTACCCATATTTTTTAGAATTAGACGAAGACTTTTAGGACCGGATATTTGTTAAATATACGATCTTAAAATGGACGAAGACCTTTAGGACCGTACTTTTAACAAATATACGGTCCTAAAAGTCTCGAATACTTTTGAGCCTCTTCGGCTCATTTTCAACATCCGCCTGTACCTCAAATTTCAAGCACTAAATAGCTTTATCAACCATCCCATTCATTCAGAAACCAAAATGGACACACCCAAATTGTTCGAAAAAATAAACAAATTTATTATTGAATTACATTGCTATATTTACAAATGAATGAATTAGCTAGTCGAAAAAATAAACAAATGTACAGAAGGCTATTGTTGAGACAGCATCATATATTATTTACAAATGAATTAATTAGGACATTAATTATTGTCCTGACTTAGATTTTCTAAGACCAGTTTATACGAGATATTTACAAAACAATTCGCGTATGTGCTCCACTTCATCATCGAAAATGGCGTTGGACGGAAAACCTCTGTAACATCAAAGAGAAACATAAATAACATATTATTACGTGCATATTTCATATGTAACATTAAGCCATCAGTGACTGAATTCAGCCATAACATTATTTTACCTTTACAGTGAATGTAGTCTTTCCCTCCGTCACAATATCATATATGTGTTTCATGACGTACGGGCCACATAAGTTCGATTCTGTTTGACCAACTTCAGAAGGCAATTATACCATGTCCAATTATGTACTAACCTTAATTTTGTGCAATTTAGGATCTGTGAGCTGAGCACCACGCTTTTTTTTTACCTCAACACGGAAGGTCTTCATGGCACTATCATCAAAATCACAAATTTATCAGTAATGTTCACTGAAAATTCACAACAGAGATTTCAGACAAGACAATCAAAATGACATTCTTACTTGGTGATCATCTGCTTCAACGTAGTCGATGGATCGGCGTGAGTGGAGCATAAGAAGATAACATAATGCAACTCCATGTTCATGACGACCAAGCGCCGGTGGTTGCTGAAAATTCACAGCAGTAAAGTACTCAGTGATATATATATATGTAGCATAATTATATTAAGTGAATTGGGCACAAGAATCCAAAATCTGAAATTCTGCCCTGTTGAACCAGTTTCTCGTGCATGCACCTACAAGAATGACATTGATGAGGGAATTAGTATATATGTATATATGTGTGTCTAAATGGTGCATTTCAATTATGTAATCAAGGAAGAAGATACTTACTTCATAAATATTTGAACACATGGACTAGTAACTGTTGGGTTCGACTAGTTTTGATGATGTCTTATAGATGTCATTCTTAAAGAGCAAAAAGATTGTATGATATATTTATCTCTTATATTGACTAACTACTATATTTAATGTAGATTAGTTCAAGTTGAATTATAGCTCAAGAAGGAGATAAGAGACTTTAGAAAGAATAAATTAAAGAAGATATCAAGTTCAAGAAGAAGAGGACATATTTGAAGAACGTAATATAATTAAGAGAAGAAGAAAGAAAGAAGACTTGATAAATGATAAAATCATCATACAAGTTGTTAAATTAGATTCTACAAGTCTCCACGGTGACATGGAAGTTGGAATGGCTCAAATCGAAGTTAAAATGATCAAATACGAGCTTCGGGATGAATTGCCTCTAATTCCCATTGATACTCGAGTATCGGGCTCCCATTCTCAAGTATCAAGCATCAATACTCGAGTATGTAACCTATATACCCGAGTATGACACACTGTTCAGCTCTGTTCTACGTTCAGCTTCGGGCGACCTTTGGTAAATCGACAATATCTCCCAAACCAGAGATCGGATTAAGGTGAAACTAATTTTCTTGGAAACTAGACATCCAAACGGTTCTATTCGCACAGGATTCAAGTCCAACGGAGGTCATATGAGAGAGATATGAATTGTTTAAGATAAAAGTGACATCACCGTCACACTGCTGACCATGCCTCAATGTTTTGGGTATATCTCCAAAAATAGAAATCCAATGACGCTGAAACCGGTTCCATTTGAAAGTAGACTCAAAGGTCTTTCCAACAAGACTTGAACCAATCAAATCGGAGTTCATACCAGAAAGTTATGATCTTCGAAAGTGGACACTCACGCAGGATAAGTTATACTCGAGTATGAGCATTCATATACTCGAGTATTGACGCAGAACCAGTTCGCACCGTCGAAATATCGATGATGATTTTGGTATTCAATTCAGTTTGATTCAATCTTTAATGATTTGATTATTAACCATTGACCATATAGAATTGCAATTACCGATATTAAAGTGCAGGATAATGAGGGATCAGATTGGGCAAAGTGATTTACGCGTTTTTGATAATATCTCTGCGAAAATAGAATTCTCAAACGAAATGATGCAGGAATCATGAAACAGACGCGTAGAATTCATACACAGCAAAAACGAATTCATTGCTAACATTATGACCATTATGATATTGCCAAAGAATCCTCAAACGAATTGAAGTGTGATCATGCAGAGAAAAGGAAAGATTTTTGAATTCAAATGGTGGAGCTCCTCAACGGACACCTTCGTCCAACCAGTATAAATAGAGGAAGGGATCACCAGTTGAAACTCACCCAAGCACACAACAAAGAAATCACACGAAACAGAAATAAACTCTGCAAGAGATTAGTTCCGCTAAGCTCTTGTAAAGATACTTTCTGAATACTTTCAGACAATACTTTCGAATACTTTCTAAGGCTGTGTCACATAATGTTCTTCAGTGCTTATGTTTATCTTCTCTTAGAGAGAGTCATTCATCTATTGTTATTTCTTGTAAGGAACTCAAAGTATTGGGACTTTGAGACTGGGTCATTTGATTGCAACTTGTAATATTCAAAAGAGAGGAATTGCTCCAAGAGTTACAAAGTGTGTAATCAAGCGGGTGTATCAATTACAACTTGTAAGGGGGAGTGGAGTCTGAGAGTGAGAGGACCATCCTTCGTTTACAAAGTGTGTAATTGTTCTTGAAAGATAGTAGAATCCCAGTGTGTGTCTGGGGACTGGACGTAGGTCAAGGATTAGGACCGAACCAGTATAAATTGCCTTGTGTCCATCTCCTTCTTCCTCCTTTTCTATCTTTGTTTAACTTGCAAGAAAATTTAATATCCCCAATTCACCCCCCCTCTTGGTAATATTCCGGCTTTCATTTGGTATCAAAGCCTAGTTTCTCAGTTGGGCTTAACATCCCGAGATAAGATCATGGAAGGAATATTACCTGAAATTGCTCTCAGTCAAAAGGAGTATTCCCGCATCTGCAATCTATCTACTGCCAAGGAGATGAGGAAAGTCTTAGAAACTTCATACGAAGGAATCTCCGGCATAGAAGAAGAAGAAATTACCAATATATGTTTGGTTGCAGAAGAGGAACAATCAGATAGCGACGAAGAGGTATGTGATTCGAACCCACTTATGATGAGTTACTTTCGAATATAATGATTTACATTCTGCATTCAAAAGATTGCAAAAGAACTTATTACTACCAGAAAGGAAAACAAACTGCTTAAACAACAAACAAAGAATTCACCATCAACTTCTTGTGAAAATTCGGTTTACCCAAATTGCCCTGATAATGATGCAAAGCCTACTTATGATAAAGAGTAAATACCCTTTTTGGTCCCTGGAAAAACACATTTGACCCTTTTTCGTCCCTGAGTAAAAGAAATGTCATTTTGGTCCTTTTTAGGGACTAAAAGGACTTTTGGGAATTTCGAGGGATTAAAATGTGCAAAAAAATGATCAAAAGGACTAAAAGGGACCTTATTTTTCCATTTTAGGGACTAAAAGTGACTTATTTTTTTTCAGTGACCAAAAAGGGCATCCGTGTTTTTTCCAGGGACCAAAAATGGTATTTACTCTATGATAAATTGTTTGTTGAATACAATCTTGTTCAAAATGAGTTTGAAAAACTTGCTGAAAAATATATTGTTTTGAAAAAGAAGAATACAACTCTTGAACAGCAAGTAGAAAATCTCTCTACCCCTGAAAATAACATTTGTGATGAATGCCTTATTTTGAAGAAAAAGAATGAGTGTCTTACAAAAACTCTTGAGAAATTCACAAAAGGTAGTGAAATGCTAAATGTTATTTTGAAAGCTCAAAGGTTTACTAATGACCGATCAGGCATAGGATATAATCCTACTTTTGATAAAAAGAAAGGTAAAAAGAAAAATGGTGGAAAATATTATTTAAATTATTTTCAGAAATCAGTTCATACCTCAAATCCATTTGCTCATTGTAATTACGTAACCGAAAGGGACATAGTACTTCATCTTGCTTTCATAGGAAGGATAGAAGAGATAAACACGTTGGTAACTATCAATGGGTACCAAAGGGAACTTATGTTTTCCTAAGGTTCAAACTAACAGTGAAGGACCCAAGTATAAATGGGTACCAAAATGTCCATCTATTGCCTTGTGTGTGCAGACTGATTTCAAAAATAATAGACACAAAGGTGCAGAGAAGATGAGGAATCAAAGAGCTTCTTATGAACCGAAAAGGAGATCCTCTCAAGTGCCAAGAGAAGACACATGAAGTCTATACGCTTTGAGAGAACTTTGCATAAACCCATCGAAAGACATAAGAGGCAATGGGTAATCAAAATAGATCCCCCAAGTATCTAAGGTAAAAGGTGATAAAACCTCATTTCCTATCATCTGAAATATTCATTGAGATTTTATATGTAGTAGCCTTAGGAATAAGCATTGCAAACTATTTTGAAATTACTTTTTACATCCTTTAAAAATCTACTTAATAAGTTTATAAAGGGATTGCAATGTTCAAATGTTTAATTCTTTATGCATACATGATGATTTGAAAAGAAAGTATCTCTTTTATGCATAAAATCATGTTTAGTTCATTATGCTCAATTATGTTGAATTGATCATAGTCATAAGAGCATGCAAATTTTGGTTCCTACAAGCTAACGTTGATTGGATCCAAGTAAGGTTGGATACCAAGAAAGAAAAAGACTTATATGGTTTTGTAGGAAGAGAAAAGCTTCACAAGAATGCAACATAGAGAAATAATTCAAGTCTTGAGGAAGCTAAATAGGCTATGCTTGATGTTGATGATGAACGTCAAAAGGGAGACATCTATATCAATCCACCTTAATCAACTGTGCCTATATGAAATTTGGGTAATGAATAATTGTCCATTATTGCATTCCATTAGCAATCAATTAGTTATGACTTTTAAAAAAAAAAAATTGGATTGCTAAATGGATCAAAAATGAATCTATGCATTACCTTCTGATTTCATGTTCTTGAAATGCACAATTCTAAAATTGGTTTGATTCACTTTGTCTTGTGAAAATGCATACACACGTTTTGAAAAATATTCATACTTTGAAAGTATTTCAGATAGATTTGAAAAATACTTTGAGTGCATTCAAATGATGGTTCAAATTAGAAGTTAGTGTTGTACTTGAATATGAGATATGCTTCAAATTTGTTTAAGTTGAATATTTTCTATCCCTCACATATTCATCTTTAGAATTGAATGTGTTGCATGAACTGTCTAGTTTCACTCTTGAACTAGTTGGACTTCATATCTAATAAGTTATTCATATATCAGTTTCAAAGCCTATCTTCAACAAAAGAATTCGATTTATGAATCTGTTATGCTTAATTCATAAATTTTTCGAAGGCCTAGTTATTCACAGCTTTATAAATGTTTATTAGTGCATTGAATGATAATGCATTAACCTTTAATGGAATAATTAACCTACTAGGATAATCTTTGAAAGCCAAATCATTTGGATTAATATGTACTTCATCTTTCAAGAATCATGGTATTCTCTTAGTTGCTCAAGTACATCGGCATTTGTCTTCCATCCTTATTTTGAGTAAGCTGTATTCATAGTCTTGCCTTGATCATTCATTTCTAATTCTCTGATATATTCAAACTATTGACTTTCGTTTTTAGTATGCACTGATTTTCAAATATACTTCAAAATGAATCTTTCACTCATGAAAGTTTTGATGCATTATTTTAGTTTGAAAGAACATTCAAGATTTGAAACAATCTGCATGTTTCATTATCATTTTGAAATTTTAATCTTATCCATGGATTACATGAGATTCATTTCAATGACATCTTTTCTACTTAAAGTGTATTTCCAAATTGTCATTGAGGAATGACATTCTTGACATGATTATTACCCTCTTGAATCATTGGCCTAAACTTATTTGATTTGATAAAAATTATGCTTTTTGATCTTTGAAGTGTTTTGCTCTTTGCTCAAATATTATATAGTTAAATTATAATAGCACAAGAGTTGTTGTGATTAATCTTATGTGCATTCAAAGAGATATTGGGTAGCAAGGAGTGTCTAGTACTTTGTTTTGCGGGATGTTCAACAAGTAGCTTTGATGCGCTAATACCAGTATATGTAGCAATACTCAAGTAATATCGGGATTTTCATATCATTAGAAAGGGAAATAGACCAATACTTGAGTATCCCGGATTCATACTTGAGTCTTGTCAAGGCGGAGACTAAATGCAATAAGCGAGATAGCGATGATACTCGAGCACCCTCAAGCAATACTCGTGCGACGAGCGAGGAAGCTATTGCGATGGATCATACTCAAGTAGGTAAGTGCAATACTTGAGTACTGTACACTATCATCTTCGAAAATCATCCTGAATCATCCACGATGCTTAATGATCAATTTGCACATCATATAAATTCAAGTGTTCACATTACACACTTGAAATGAGGTATTTCGGTACTTATTTTAATTAATTAAAATATCTAAGTACTGCATACTTGAGTATTAAGCTTGTTGTTATACAAGTAGCGGGGCAATACTCAAGTATTCAAGTGGAGTACTCAAATCTTGTCGAGAATGCCTCTCGATTTAATGCAGCATTTGACAAAGTTGTGTGTCATTTATTCATTCAAAAATCATCTGCACTATTTTGTAGATCTTACAAAAGCTAGCATTGCTTCATCTTTCTCTAGTCGTGCGTGCTTGTTATGTATTTTAAAGATCACTGCATCATTTCAAAAGTGGTTCATTCAATGCAATTCTCTTCTATGTGCATCACTTAAATCAACAAGTATTCTATTCCAATTGGGAAAGATGCGTGAATACGTGTGTCATTCACTTAACAACAAAGTTCTCTTTAATAATGTCATTTTCCTAAGAATGCTTTCACTATGCTTAATCTTCATCACATTATTATTTGGTATTACTAGAGATAATGCATTCATTAAGGGGAGTTTCACATTAACATGTGTTTTATCTTAAAAGCTCATCTCCTTGATTTGAAGAAAATTATCTATAAATAATGCTCATCCGCACTCACTATGATTTATTAGTTTTGATGATGAGTTATTATCATATTTTCCTTTCAATACCTTAATTTGAAAATATCATATAGAAAGGGAGATATTTTGATAGTTGAATGCACAAGGCGTGAGGCAATGCATAAAATTAGGAACTGAGATACCATGTAATAGAGGTATCACTACGGAATTACATTTGGTATGTACTAACAAATCTCTTTTGCAAAGAAAGTTTTTATGTGGCGGGAGAATCTGTTATGTACTAGGACATTCCTTAATGTGCTACAAAGAGCAACTCTAAATTAAGGAAAGATGCTTTGATGATCAATCACTTTGAAGCTACACTAAGCTCTAAAAAGGAGGAGGAAAACTTCTTGATGCTATTGCCATATATTCTACAAAGTAGAAGAAAACTTCTTGAAGCCAAGCTGAGATATATTCATTGAGCGAGCTATATAAAGGATGGAAATGATCTCATACAAGAAGAAAGCAAGCAAATAGCCTTCATTGATCATTCATCAATTTGCAGAACCTACATGAGCATTTCTAAACTTTACCCTTTTATATTCGGTAAACTTTGCACATGTTTGGTATTTATATGCTTTAATTGTGAAAGATGTTTTGAAAACTTCTCCAAATTCTATCAAATTTGTTTTCATAAAAACATTTCAAATTGCAGCATATTAAGAATGAAAACAATTTCAAATCGGAAAGAGAAAATAAATTCCTCAACTTACTATAATTTAATTTCTTATTTGTCTCTACAAACAGTTCTTCTTTAACTCAACTTTTGCTAATGACAAATAAGGGGAGAGAATGGCAAGAAAAATATGCTGGGTTTATTAGTTTTCATATTCATACATATTTTTCTTAAAGTATTTGCCATCATCAAAAAGGGGAGAATGTTGGGTTCGACTAGTTTTGATGATGTCTTATAGATGTCATTCTTAAAGAGCAAAAAGATTGTATGATATATTTATCTCTTATATTGACTAACTACTATATTTAATGTAGATTAGTTCAAGTTGAATTATAGCTCAAGAAGGAGATAAGAGACTTTAGAAAGAATAAATTAAAGAAGATATCAAGTTCAAGAAGAAGAGGACATATTTGAAGAACGTAATATAATTAAGAGAAGAAGAAAGAAAGAAGACTTGATAAATGATAAAATCATCATACAAGTTGTTAAATTAGATTCTACAAGTCTCACGGTGACATGGAAGTTGGAATGGCTCAAATCGAAGTTAAAATGATCAAATACGAGCTTCGGGATGAATTGCCTCTAATTCCCATTGATACTCGAGTATCAGGCTCCCATTCTCAAGTATCAAGCATCAATACTCGAGTATGTAACCTATATACCCGAGTATGACACCTTTGTTCAGCTCTGTTCTACGTTCAGCTTCGGCGACCTTTGGTAAATCGACAATATCTCCCAAACCAGAGATCGGATTAAGGTGAAACCAATTTTGTTGGAAACTAGACATCCAAACGGTTCTATTCGCACAGGATTCAAGTCCAACGGAGGTCATATGAGAGAGATATGAATTGTTTAAGATAAAAGTGACATCACCGTCACACTGCTGACCATGCCTCAATGTTTTGGGTATATCGAAATCCAATGACGCTGAAACCGGTTCCATTTGAAAGTAGACTCAAAAGTCTTTCCAACAAGACTTGAACCAATCAAATCGGAGTTCATACCAGAAAGTTATGATCTTCGAAAGTGGACACTCACGCAGGATAAGTTATACTCGAGTATGAGCATTCATATACTCGAGTATTGACGCA